>JBBBDQ010001120.1:0-77500 GCA_037127315.1 Ascarosepion bandense | reverse complement strand
ATTAAAGTGGGGATAAGCTCAGTCAAAAATATCCCATAGACCCTACTTAAGGCCGGGTCGCGCTCCCGTTTGCTCAAGCCAGATGAGGCTCCACCCCTTGGCAGAGCCTCATTTGAGTTCTCTCCGTTCGGAAGAGAGCTGAGGATGAGAGAGTTTGGATGATGTATGATCACTCTATTCTCTAATGATATCCAAGTATTTAGGAGAATAGGAACATCCTGTGTACAGGTAAAAGAAGTCATAAATTAAGGGTCCACTTTAGAATTAGGCTCCATAAGTTAAAAAAAAAAACAGAAAAAAATGAAATGTAACGTTACGGACATCCATTATTAACCATAACAAGTGCTGGCTAAAGCTATCGCCGTCATCGTGTTATGCAGGGTTTACAACATACTACGTTGAAACACCGGTTCCCCCACAATCACAGAAGTTAAGCAACGTCGAGCCTAATCTAGATGGTTGAGCGTTTGCTGTTATTTTGAACGTGTGGGCAGTTTAATGGACAATGACTCGGAATTATTAATAGGAGAGCAGTGTTCCAATTCCGGTTGGGTTTTGTTATATTCTCTTACACCAAAATACTATTTACTATCTTCTACCCCAGATATGGATTAATTAGTAAGACCTGTATCATTCTAAAATCATTTTTATCTCAAAAGAAAATTTAAAAATTAAATTCTGTAGAAAATAGATTTTGGTTTTAGAAAAAATCATTGAAGTTGATATGCTACTAAAAAAAAAAAAAGAAATAAAAAACTATATTTATCTTCCTGTATTACAATGAATGTTGAAGAGATGAAGTGACCCCAGGCAACAAAAGATGTGGTTCTACAGAGGGTTGGTATGAATACCATTGACAGTGTATATGAGCAACGAGGAGGTTTAAGGAAAATGGAAACAAAAAGAACATACATGGCGAATTCCCAAAAAAAAGCAGATCCTACAAATTTTGAATAAAGTTGTTAATCACTTGGACGCGTTAGCACCTCTTAGATGTGATACAAGGCCGAACGTATGGAGTACCCTGTAAGGATCGAGCTCACTACTCAGTTGTAACAGGTTCTAGCGTGACAAGCTCGCTAACCATTATACCCTGTCGAATTGCCCAAAGCATTCTCAAGAGAGACTGATCAACAGGAAGTGAGACTTTGAGTGGGTATCGCACTCACCGGACTCGAACTCTACCAGATTTGTATTTTGGGGTATATCTAAAGGATAATGTATACCAGAACAACCAGAATAAGTTTGTTTTTTTTTAAAGTTTACCTTATAACAAATATCCTCAACTTTGGAGTAGATAGACTAAACTATCGCCCGGTTCACACTCCACCCACGTCTATTGAACAGGTGAAGAGGCTCATCCCTTGTTTCCTGTTTAGGATGCGGTTACCGGTTTTCACTTTTCCAATCTTCTCACTCATTTTTTTTTTTAATTGGAGTAGATAGACTAAACAATCGCCCGGTTCACACTCCACCCACGTCTATTGAACAGATGAAGAGGCTCATCCCTTGTTTCCTGTTTTGGATGCGGTTTCCGGTTTTCTCTTTTCCAATCTTCTCACTCATTTTTTTTTCAATTGGAGTAGACAGACTAAACTATCGCCCGGTTCACTTTCCACCCACGTCTATTGAACAGGTGAAGAGGCTCATCCCTTGTTTCCTGTTTAGGATGCGGTTTCTGGTTTTCTCTTTTCCAATCTCTTCAATCTTATGTAGCCCCCTGCACATCAGTGGCGTTACCGCCTTGCTCGGGGTGATATGATTAAAAAAAACAACTTTGTTTTTATTATCACAACGATTCCACCGCTGTGTGTTCTCCCGTTCTTCAGGTGTGTTAACGCATTTTCCAGCCTCCAAGATTCATATCTTCCTAAAAAATACCCTGAAAAATACGTGTACGTCTTCCAAGATGAATGTATCAATTACCACCATGGTTACTACCATGACATGGATGGTAGTGAGGATCATTTATTGTACGACTGACAGTAGTAATGACTGCAGATAATAGTTTAGAGCTTTTACAAGCAGTGACGAGCTTTTGGGATTTGAAGATTAATAAAATTTCTTTGGTTGTTTTGTAATGTTACATGTATATTTTCAAAAGCATTTTTATTAATATTTATGAAATAAAACAACCCTGAGACAATGAAAGATGTATATCATATTTCCTTTTTTTTTTTTTTTTTAATAATTTCACCCCGAGCAAGGCGGAAACACCACTGATGTGCAGGGGGTTAAATAAATGTAACAAGATTAATTAGAAAAGAGTGAGGAGTACAAACTAGTTAGAAAGGAACAATAGAAAGCTGAGAAAGCAGGTGCGATGACAGATACATAGGTGGAGAAAGGGAAGGTTATACAGGGGAGGGGAGAGAGCTAGAGGCCAGTGGTTAATAGATGAATATTGACTTTGCATTTAAATTTCTGGAGGTTGTAGCCGTCAGGAAAGCAAGAATACGGGAGTGAGTTCCACAGGCGGGAAGTGCTAGAGAGGAAGCTGCAGGAGTAGAATTGTCGTCTGCATTTGGCTAACTTGACTGTGAATGGGTGGGACCCAGTTGCCAGTCTGGTTGCACGAGTAAACACCTGTTGAGGAGGTATCATCCGAGCAGAAGCCATGAAAGTATTTGTAGAAGAGACAAAGGGAGGCCACATTTCGACGATGGTGAAGTGGCTGCAGTCGAGTCGCCAGATCAGTACCTATCACATTACAGACTCTTCTTTGGAGCTTGTCAAGAACACTGAGGAGAACGGCAGGGGCACCTGACCATAAATGGCAGCAGTACTCCATGCTTAACACCAACTAGTGTTATTGCCATACAAACAAAATTGGGTGGGTGAGTAAACAATATGTGACAACAGTATGTGAGGGACTCATGCTAAATGTGTTGTTTAATGAGAATGACTTTTTTTTCCCCTAGAAATGTTTTTCCAATATTCGGGTGCGTCTTCCACGCCGCAGAATCGTGTAAACCGGAAAAAAAAGTAATCGACGTTCTCCTAAGTAAATATCGTCATGTTCTACTTTATTATTGTCCAGTTCCAGGGATTAAATACTTCGTCTTTTTCTGCTTCTATGTGCCCTGTCCCTTCAGGACGTAGGCAATCATGGCTCTCCATTTTCCCCTATCTCTTGTAGCTCTTAACACCTGCTCTTTTTATTTCTCCCAAACCCTGATCTGTCATCCATTTGCTGAAGCCAACCAAGTATTTGACGCGTTGTTTTCCCTTATCTGTCTTTCATTTTATCCGTCCTGTGTGTATTGGATTTTTCAAGCCGTCTTTCCTCATTACGTGTCCCAGAAACTTCAGCTGTCTCTTCTTGATGTTAAGTAAAACTTACCTTTTTGTTTCCCTCCTCTCCAAAACTACGTTGTTGCTCACATGTTCAGTCCATGGTGTTCTCAGTATCCTTCTGTATAACCAAATTTCTGTTGCTTCAAGTTTTTTTTTTAAATTTTAATGACATTGTCTAGCATTCGCTGTCATACAGACACCACACAACATCCCAGTACTCACTTCTTTGTTTCCAACGAAATTCTTTTGTTTCTCTGCTTAGCTTTTGGAATGCGTCCTTGGCTTTCCCAATACGCCTTCGGATCTCAGTGTCAAACCTTCCGTTTTCTGTTAGAACACTTCCTAGGTATTTAAATTTCTGTACCTACTTGATATCAGTGTTCCCGACCTGTAACTGGCATTTTAGGCTCTTCTTTTTACTGATGACGATGATATATGTCACCACATTCAAGAATCAATTCACTTTGCCTATTTTCACATGGGACAATCCTGAAGCTATAACTTCTTTCCTGCCTGCTGCTGACACTGTTGATGCTTGTTACACTTGACCGAGTTTACTGCGGTTTGTTTTCTTACTGCTGCTGCTACTGAAGCCTTTCTGTCATTTTCTCTTTTTGTTTTGGATGGTTCCCAGGATAGTTATTTATGTTTGTCTTTATTTAAATTTATCTATTTAAGAAGGGCCACCATGGTATTTCGTTCTATATATCCTGTAGTGAACAAAACAAGATCTAGATTTAAAATTCAGATGCTAACCATTGACTCATTGATTTTGTTCGAAATAAAAAAACTCGAATTAGAAACTTTGCTTAGCACACACGCAAAATCGAATCCAAAAACAAAACTCGTGAAGTTTCACCCTTCTGTCTCTTTTTATACTTGATAACCGAACCCTTTAAGACGGAGCGAATACTTCAAAGACAATCCTACCCAAATATAACGCTCATACATACATACATACATACGTTCCTGCCTACATCCACACAAGTTACTCCTACGAACTTTTGATACCCTTAACTTCTTAATACTGTTTCTCATTGAACATTACCTTCTACCCATATATGTTATTCTTTTCTATTAATAAATTTCTATTTATATATGTACAAAGGGTATACTTTTATTTTTCCACAAAATCCACCTTCTGAAACCATCTGATAATTCTGGATAAAAGTTGTAGGAAGTCCGGTTATGTATGACACATGGCCAATTTAAAAAAACATTAACCATCTTCCTATTGCTACAGTGGTGACCTACTGCCACAGTCCTACTGAATCTTTCACACGTCTGATTCTTCTTAGTGTTCTCTCTCTAGGATGTTTAGTTTATTCCATAAGGTTTAGTCCACACTACAGTCAGTTATTTATCATACGTGATACACACTTGGGCAATTATGTCTTGAAAGAGAAAAGACTGACTGGGCAGAAGATTACCCCGCAGTAAGTTGCCATTGTTTTCTTCGGTAGACTGGCTGCCAGCCAAGGCTATAGAACCCAATCTGTCTTATTATTTAACCCATAACTGGAGGGAAGGGACGGATTAATACCTTTCCCATACAGAAGATGATAGATAGCCAGAACAATATCTCATCATTGACATACCATGGTAGTAGACAGGGAAGACAGTTAAGAAGTGAAACTTGGTAAAAATACAGCTCCAGAATGTTTGCATGTCATAGCAGCCAATAATGCCCAATCTTGAGAGGACACACTAATCAAACGCGATGTCTCAACGATCGAAATACAAAGAAAGCCATTAATGACACTTATCATAAAGAAAACATATTAAAAACCGGACACGGAACTGAAAAAAATGAAAGAAAGACGAAAGCAAAAGAGGAAAGAGCAAAAGGAAAAAAAAATGAAAGAAAAAGACAAAGAAAATGAAGTAAAAAAGTGTAAAAGAAGAGACGATAGATCAGAGAGGAAGAAAGAAAGAGAAAATGAAGAAAATGTTCGAGAAAGAACAAAACGACAAAAATATGTAAAAAGAAACGAAGTTCTATTAAGCAAACTCACTCGCCGAATCAGTAGCAGAAGATGAAGCTTCCGTTAAAGAATTTTAAAGCCGTTTCTGAATGTTCTTTCCGTCTCGATAACTGTGTCTCCTATAATTCATTTATACCAGTGATGAAAAAAACTGCTTCCCGCGGGTCGCATACAGCCCGTTTGAATTTTTGAATAACACTCCTAATTTCATGGGAAAAAAATAACGTATAATGTTCTTTTTGTACTCACTTGTTCACTCACACATTCTCACACTTGATTAAAATAAATGTTTACTGAATTTTGTAATATTTTTGTAGGTAAAATTTTCATCATTTTAAACCCTTGGTGATTTTCACTAAGGAAGGTCATGAGTGTAAACACTTGCTTCAGTAAAAAGACGTTCATATTCATTTTTTTCTCCGCAGAAGAATTTTTTTTCATTTAAAAAACAGTTTTTATATTTTTAAATGAATAAGTAAGAAATAATCACACAGCACTGTGTACTAATCACATTGTCATTAATGATAATATTACAGCAAGATTTACTTTTTTAAATTATTGAGAAATCTTTTCCCCAAAAAACAATCAACCTTTTCAAGTGTCTCAGGCAGATGCTTACACTTAGGGTCTTCCGTAGTGAAAATCGCTGAGGTATCTTCAATGAAATGTTACCTTGCATCTTTTTAACAATTCGGCTTGCCTTATAGTGATGTGGGTCACTACAGCTAGGAAAAGTTTTCCCATTCCTGGTTTATACCAGGGTATACAATTACTCTCTGTTTTGTAAATTTATTTCCCATTATATTGTATATCGTATAACGTGTGCACATTTTAATCTAATTTTATATCTAAAAGTCCCTGTACGTTATATAAAAAAAAGAGATGGTAATTTTAGGCAATAGATAAAAAATGTTTTGTGTTACGATGACTGTAAGAATTACAGGTTTTTCGAACTTGGAAATGTTGGTATTATAGGTTTATTTTTTATGAACCATGTTCTTCAGGACTGAGACAAACATGACTTTTAACATTTTGAGAAAACTTTTAACAGAGCTGAATATTACATAATGTTATCTATTTTTCTTTTTCCTTTACCTTTTTCTTTTTTATGTATCTAGCCCTTCTTTTCACCCTCTGAAGCTACTAAATAATTTCCCCTTTTTTTCCTTTATTCTTTCTTCTTCCTTATATTCTCCTTTAACTCTTCCCCATTTTTTCCTTTCCTCCCACCACTTCCATTCTTGTGACACGGTTAAATTTTGATTTCTAATACAGATGTAATATAAAAGTCTTCTTCTATAATCGTGTCTTGAACCCCTTTCTTTGTCTCTTTTTCCCTTTCTTCCCTACTCTCCGTAACAATGTCTAGGATACAAATTTTTAATTTATTTTTTTCTGAACTTTCCCTCCCTTTATTTTTCTTATTTACTTTCTTTTTTCTTTTAATGTAAGTTTCCGGTGTATGGAAGAATTTTGAGTGACCTTCCGGAATATGAATTTTTGTTTCATATTTGCAATAAAATTTCGATTTTGATTCTTGCTGAGGAAGCGAGACTTTTTCTCGCCGAAATGGACAAACAACAAATGTGGTTTTCGGAGTTTTTTTTTAAAATATATGCATAATATATATATATATATATATATATATATATATATATATATATATTTGTCTCTGTAAATAGATAATAATATTTACATCGAGTCATCCACTTGTATTATATTTAATATTAACAAAATTACTATTAATAGAATCTGGTTTATGGATTTTACCTACAAGCTATTTCATTTTGGAATCCTGCGATATATGCGTTATTCTTCAAATGAATAGAGTTCTTTCGGTGACTGGCGTGTGTATACACTGCTTATATACAACACGTTAAAATTTCCCTTCTCTCAATCCATGCGCTTATGGCTTAGGGGGTAGCGGCTCCGACTGATACCAAATCGGTTGACTTTCGATCCCGACCAGAAGCAAGTGAATGTATCTAGCCACACTGATGAGCTGTGATATAGCGAAACAGGTTTGTATGGAGATGACTAATATATATATATATATATATATATATATAATTATTATAGAGAACTTAATTTTTGGTGTATTTGTTGAAGGAATTTGAGAACAACTTGCGGTTGCAAATGATGTCAATCCAATGTTCTGTGTACTGAATATCAGTAGCTCCTTAGTGTTATCAGGTACAGTCACTATTCCCTGATGTGAAACCCAACCACCTGGTTCAGCTGGCGATAGATTTAATTTGATAAATTTATTTGTTTAGTAACGCGATTCTATAGTAAAATGATTCCGAACAAATTCCTATAAATGGATTTATAGCATTTCTTGCCTCAAGGGAAAACAATAACAGAAACGTCGTATTGTGGAGAAATTGAGATTATGCACGAAAAATTAAAAAAGAAACATCTTAGAATTGGGAATAGGGATGGCGTAATTTGGCCGTGCACCTCTCAGTCAACTGTTCAAAAGCAGCATAGCCAGAATTATGAAATTTTGTCTCATCTTCCATATTCACCTGATATCTCTCCTGCTTATTATTACTTATTTAAGCTTTTTTTACCTTAATATTCTTCAACATGGAAGAGATAATCGAATCATTTGAAGTGTTTCTCACGTCAAAGGATGAAAATTGTTTTTAGAGACAGGATCAAGAACTTAGAGGTACATTGGAAAACAGTCATTCTTCAACAGGGTGCCTATTTCAACTAAATAAATTATTCATCAGTTCAAATGTATTTTATTTATTTCCTATAAGTTGCGCCATTTCTCGTGTGAAAACGTAATATTTAAGTGTCCAACTAGGATAAAATCCCAACCTAAATGTCTGGCAAAATTTACTAGTTAATGGTTATTATATGGTGATCTTTCAAAGGGGTTATACATTATTCATCCTTGCTTTAAGAGTAAACAATAATAGTAACTTTGTATTGTGAGGAAATTGAATGAATTCCTTAAAAATTAAAAAGAAACGTCTTAAACTTGTGAATTGGGATGACCGCGAATTTTGCTGCAGGGCAATGCACAGACGTACGCTTCTCAATCATGTGTCTAAAAGCTGCATAGCCTGAATTATATAATTTTGCCTCATCCTCTATATTCACTTGATATCTCTCCAACTGATTATCACTTATTTAAGTGAATTAAAGATTTACATTGAATGTATGTTGTGACGCGTTTGTTTAATAAATCCTGCTTATGTTATCATAGACTCCATAAATAGCTAGCTAAAAAATAAAACAAGGGCCTACTTAGCTTTCAATGCTTTAATTACACGCTGGTTAAACCCTCAAGCAATGATGATAGACGAGATGATAACAAATTGCTGTTAATAAGTTCAGATAATGGTCAGTTTTGAGTGACTTGACTTTTGCTGGACAAACTCTAGCCTTAGAACGTAATCAGTTGGGCAAGAATGAAAGGCCATTGAAAGTGTTTGCCTTAAACCACTTCATGCAAAGAATATTTTTTACGTTGCAGAAGCATTTGTTTGATAAATATAACAACAGATATATATATATATATATATATATATATATATAAAGGGAGAGAAACGGACACAGGAATACACTGTGATAGATAGATAGATAGATAGATAGATAGATAGATAGATAGATAGATAGATAGATCAGTTAACAGACTGATAGATTGATAAATAGATAGCAATTAACAGACAGACAGACAGACAGATAGATAGATAGATAGATAGATAGATAAAACTTAACAGGTAGTTGATTTTCTAAGCACCGTTTAGATGTGGCACAAGGCCGAAAGTATGAGGTACCCACTGAGGACCGAACTTACTACTCAGTTGCAACAGGTTCTAGCTAGACAAGCTTGCTAACTATTACACCACGCCGAGGTACCCAAGATAGATAGATAGATAGATAGATAGATAGATAGATAGATAGATAGATAGATAGATAGATATTGTTTTGCTCTTGCCAACTTAGGTGAGATATCAACACGTCCATAAAGATAAAGAATGCTAAAAACATGAAAACTTTAGACATGAAAGGATATTCCAAAGAGGAGAACAAAAAATGCTAATCGTCGATAAACGTGGAAAAATTTCTCTCATGTTTCTTTATAACATTCTTCAAGATACAATAAAATGTGAGTTATTATTCAAACACTGTAAAGAAAAAAAAGCCAAGGTCGTCCTTTCATTATGAAACCAAAGAGGGAGAAAAAGAAAAAAGGGTAAATATTCGTTCAACCATGAAATATTAATGATTGCTTTCTGTAATGCAAGATACTATTTTTTGACATAGATGTAGTTTGGAGACAATGTAAAAGGTTCTAGGACATTATATATATATATATATATATATATATATATATATATATATATATATGTATGTTGTGTGTGTGTGTGTGTGTGTGTGTGTGTGTAATCATCTGAACACAAGCCTGTTTCGCTGTATCCCGGCTCTACACTGCAGCTAAATTATCCCTTTAGCTTTAAGCTGGGATCGAAATCCGACTAATTTGTCATTTAATGAAAGTTTTACTACTGGGTCAATTGCGTAACAACAGAGACAGGCAGCTTTCACAACAGGTTATTTACAGTATGTAAACGATAACTGGTGACTGAGAGCGTTCAATTTGATAGCTGAACCAAACTGCGTTCAAGTCAGTAACCAAAGAACGTAGCGTAAAGCCGTAAGTAGTCACCGTTTTACATGAAATCTATCACTTTCTGAAGTGCTCTATCGGCTAGCGAGGGCATGAAGACACGCTTGTGCAAATTAATTGAAACAAGACGAATCATGTCTTCCTAGGATCTTTCACACTTTTCCTGATCACGTATACTTACTCACATGTTGAGCCCACGATAGCTTCAGAATCTTTCTGCAGATGCCCATTTTTATCTCCTCTCCATCGAAAGGAGATCGTCCAGATATCGCTGCCATGCAGGAGGACAGATAGCAGTCTAGTACTCTTTTCCTAATTTCTAGAGAATTTGTTCTATTTCTTTGTACTCTATTTAGCTTTTAAAATGCTTTCTTGGCTTTCCAAACGCGCCTTCTGATTTCAAAGACACAGTTTCCCTCCACTGTTAAAAAACATAGCAGATATTTAAATTTCTGCACTTGTTCTATTCTGGTGTCTTCAATTTGCAATTCTCACTTTTATGTTCAAGTGTCCTCTTTGCTTCCACATTTCTTCGTTGCTCATATGTTCGCTCTACAGAATTTTCAGCATCCTTCTGTAGAACCACATATCTGTTGCTTAAAGTCTCTTCTTCATCTTTAAGAAGTTTGCCCAGCATCCTTCTGTAGAACCACATTTCTGTTGCTTCAAGTCTCTTCATGATCTTTAAGAAGGTTGCCCAGCATCCTTCTGTAGAACCATATTTCTGCTGCTTCAAGTCTCTTCTTCATCTTTAAGAAGTTTGTCCAGCATCCTTCTGTAGAACCACATTTCTGTTGCTTCAAGTCTCTTCATGATCTTTAAGAAGGTTGCCCAGCATCCTTCTGTAGAACCATATTTCTGCTGCTTCAAGTCTCTTCTTCATCTTTAAGGAGATTGTCCAGCATCCTTCTGTAGAACTACATTTCTGTTGCTTCAAGTCTGTTCTTCATTTGTGAGGAGATTGTTAAATATTCACTTGTCATATAAGAGAACTGATTTTACGTAACAATTCTGTACTCCTTCCTTTGTTTCTAACGAAATTTTCCTGTTTCTTAATCTTTTACTTAGTATCAGATTTTCCAAGCCCTCCTTCCATATTTTGTGCCCCCAGAAAACTCAAATGTCTATTTCTGTTAGCTTTCTTTCATTTTTTTTCATTTTCTCCAAGACTTCGTCGTTGCTGACATGTTTGGTACATTGTATTCTCAGTATCCTTCTTGTTCCTTCAAGTCTCGTCCCATGGCAGTTTAGTACTCTTTTCCTTGTTTCTAGCAAAGTTTTTCTATTTCTTAGTATTTCTTAGGACTCTGTTTAGCTTTTGGAATGCTTTCTTGGCTATCCAAATACGCCTTCAGATTTCACTGTCACAGTTTCCGTCCACTATTAAAACACTTCCCAAGCATTTAGATTTTAGTATCTCTGATTTGCATTTGGTATCTCCGATTTAATTTTTCTTAACATTCCTCTTAGTTTAACAAGTGAGAAATATGGTAGGTATGATAAAACAACAAAAATGACATTATTCGATTAATTATGAGGGTGAATTAGTAGGTCTATAGTACGACACATGTTTATTACTTACTTTTGAGAAGAACAAAGCATGTTTGCAAAAAAAGAGATGAAAGAAAAAAAGATATAAATAATTAAAGAACATTTTAAAAAAATGATAAATTTCATAAAAATATATTAAAACGTGTATGGCATGAAATAAAAGTGATGGATAAGCCTATAACGAAAATAATCTACAACCAAATATTCATAAAAGAATTAAAAAATTAATATATATATATATATATATATATATATATATATTTTTGTGGTTGGTTCCGTTTGGGTTTTTTTTTTTTTTTACTGCGGAGTATCGTATGTCTTGCCCTTATTCCGCGGATTTCTTTTTTTTCTCCCCTCTTATCCAACGCCTTAGTGCACCGGATTGTAACGGAATTAGGTTCTGTTTGTTAATGGTTTTTCTTAAGGTTTATCTTAGTATAAATTTAAAACTTAAATACTTGCAGAGTCTATTTAGTTATTATTTTGAATATATATATATATATATATATATATATATATATATATATATATATATATAACATGTTAGTAAGTTAACTACAATATATCTAAGTATAACGATGACAAAACTATATGAATTGCACTTCGAATTGCACTTCGAATTACTTCCGCATCTACCCTATTCTCCAGATGTGGCCCCGAGAGACTACTAGCTGTTTAAAGACCTCAAAAGAATGCCCCAGGGAAAGAGATTTAGCTCCATTGAAGAAGTGATATTAGAAACTTAGGCGTATTGTGAGACCAAAGACAAATCGTTCTACAAAAAATGCATCGAATAGTTAGAGAAGCGTTGGAATCAGTGTATCTTCCTAGAAGGAGACTATGTTGATGAATAAAGTCGAATTTTGCCTAAACGTTGTTTTACTTATGTAATAGAAACTCGTCGTAATATATCATCCCAAATCAAACAGAATTTAGCTACAATTTTACTATCGACTTGAGATTTTTCTTGTTAAAAAGTTGATAATTTTTAACACATTCAAAATTATGGAAAAAAAAAATAGAGAATTTCATAAAGTAGTTTTTTTTTTAGATTTAACATGAGAAAAACAAATTTACATGTTAAATGTAAGAAGGAAGTAAACAAGAATTAAAAGAAAAAAATCAAAACTAATAACCGGTATATATATATATATTAATGACACTGGAAACCAACTTAACTGTACAATTTTGCATCAGGAAAATTTCGAAATAAAAAAGTGCCGTTGCTAGATAAAAATTTACACTTACGCCCACTTCTAAAACGAAAAACGATACATTTCATTTGTATTCTATTTTATTTAAGCTTAATTCTTCATTTGCGAAGTGTTGTTATTTTACAGAGGCCGAACTATGTTTTCTTTCTGTTTTGTTGTCAAGTACTCTTTTTTTTTCTTTTTCTTTTTTTTGACAAGCAAAAACGGGGAAAAATAAAAATGAAATAGAAAGCTGTCAGTGTCCACCCGTTATTTAACTTGAGAAACACAGTGACGTTGATAGACAACGCTCACGCACTGGCGACCACGCGCGCACACACGCCCCCTCCCACAGACACACATATCACCCTTCCTTCATTCTTCAACACTTGGTGTTGACTTCAATGTCCACTTTTATAACAACGTGGGACATAAATTTGATTTCTATAATGCCAACCTGATTAATAAAAAAGAATATAACCCTTTAAGGAGAATCTATGTTGAAGACGTAATAATAGCATTACTGCTAACTATAAACATTCGCTTAAAACATTACATTACCATCTTTCTACAGATCCATTCTTCATGAATGTAACTTATGTCTACATAAAACATAAAAATAAATGAACGCATCAGACAACATAACATGTTCCTGTCAGTATAAGAGTAGGCAGCCCGAGTCACCCTTCAAACACTGCTCAGTTTACGCATGACTCAGCAATCGGCTAAAATTTCTTTCATAGTCCGGTCTGTGCCAAGTCATGTATAGATAGATGTTCCCCCGTTTTGCACAGAGCTCACTTCGCAAAACCATCTGCGTGTACTTAAAGCGATATACATCATGTTACACTAACCGGGCCTGTGCAAACAGAAAGAGAATTTCATTCGTTTTCTTTGTTTATTTGACGAGTTTTGAGTAAATTTGTTTCCTTTTTATACTCTGTTAGAGCCTTTATTATTCTTTTATTTTTAATTTTTTTTTTTTTACAAACAATTTATTTTAATCGCGTTCCAACATTTGCCCTCCTCATTCACTATTTCTCTATGAAACTTCCTCTTTCGTCAAAATTTTGGCAAAGATTTTTTCTGAAAATGCATTGTCCTGTAAAAATTCCTTAAGGTTGTAAAAGAAAAAATTCCTTCTTGTTTATTTAAATCAGTATTTATGCTTTGTGATATTCAGTCTTTGTTCAAATACTTGCTTAATCTTTTTGATTTTTTTGTAGCAACTAATAAATCTGAGGTAGTTATTTTTATCAACAGGTTTTATATATTTACGTATGATTTTGGTTTATCGCTCAGATTTTTTTGTAATTGTGGTTCACAGAGCAAGTGTGTTCTAATTCCCAAACCGAAGAAGGAAGATTAATTGTGTTCTTTGTGACTCTCTTTATTCTATCAACATTCGGTTTTTTTTACCTACATTTATAAATTATAAATTAAATTAAGCATTATTAAAAGATGAGCAAATTTTGCAGAATTTAACGTCATTCTATTGGCTTTTTGTATGAGTTCATCAACTTGTTTTGCTTGTACGAAGTCTCAAGAAAACACTACATAAAATCCACTGTTTTTTTTTCATAATATTGAAGAGAAAGAAAAGTAAGTCGAAAGACGAGCCAATATAATTAATTTTTTTAATTACTATATATATATATATATATATATATATATATATATATATATATTGTTTTCTTCTAATTTTAATTTTAATTACTATATATATATATATATATATATATATATATATATATATATATATATATATATTGTTTTCTTCTCTTCCTCCAAAATTCCCTGTCTTGGCAGTATTTAGGAATTTCAGTACAACCAAGCATACCCGATCGAATAATCCAAGTGAAGTCTTGATTGGTTGCTGTTTTCTAGGGGAACTTATATCATGCACGTCCTAAAACTAGTAGCAAAGTTTTAGTCTGGGTGCGGGTCGAATACTGATCATATTTGGTCGGGTCGCCTATCGAACAAGACACAAAACTTTTAGTGACATAGGAGCAACAATACTGACGACGCACCTAGATTCGACACTTAAAAGTGTATTCTTAATAATAATATCTTAAAATTATACAATTTTTAACAAGAAAAATTATAAGTGGATCGTAAAAATTGCCGCAGACGTTGGTTGATTCAATTTGGAATGATCTATTATGAAACGGTTTTAATTTGTTCTACAATATACTACAAAATTGTACATTTTGTTTCGACATTGAAAAAACAAAGTCTCATCAGATAGTTAATAATTATGGGAATAAGCGTCATCTTTTAAAAGAAAATTTTTCCAATTTACTATATTAGCGCTTATGAATTTATATCTTCGTCTTGTATTTTTAAATATCCTCAAATCTGCGATTTTGAATAATTCCTATGTCTGTGTATGTGTTAGCACCATTTTTTAATGCCAACAGATTTTATTAACAAATGTATCTATCTACAATTCATTTCCGGCCAAAGTTTAAAATTTCTATTTCTTTGCAGCTCTTGTTGTCTTCCCTTTACTTTCTTTCCTCTGTGCATTTTCACACTTTTTCCTTTTTTTAAGCCCAGACGTCGTACGACTGATGTTTTTAATCGCCCGGTTCACACTCCACCCACATCTATTGAACAGGTGAAGAGGCTCATCCCTTGTTTCCTGTTTAGGATGCGGTTTCCGGTTTTCTCTTTTCCAATCTTTTCACTCTTTTCCTTTATTATTCATTTTTTTCAATTGGAGTAGATAGACTAAACTATCGCCCGGTTCACACTCCACCCACATCTATTGAACAGGTGAAGAGGCTCATCCCTTGTTTCCTGTTTAGGATGCGGTTTCCGGTTTTCTCTTTTCCAATCTTTTCACTCTTTTCCTTTATTATTCATTTTTTTCAATTGGAGTAGATAGACTAAACTATCGCCCGGTTCACACTCCACCCACATCTATTGAACAGGTGAAGAGGCTCATCCCTTGTTTCCTGTTTAGGATGTGGTTTCCGGCTTTCTCTTTTCCATTCTTTTTACCCTTACGTAGCCCCCTGCGCATCAGTGGCGTTACCGCCTTGCTCGGGGTGATATGATTAAAAAAAAAAAAAAATACTTTACTTCCTACTTAAATTTGGGGTTTATTTCTTCTTGAGCCTTCTTTCATTGGCTCTTTCCTCTGATTTCTTTCTTTGTTTCTCTCTTGTTTTCCTCTTTGTTTTTTATTTCCTCTGTGTCCTTCGCTTTCCTCTTTGTTTGATTTCGTTTTTTGTTTTCTTATCTTTCCTATCCACTTGGTAACTTGGACGAAATATTTTGCCAATAAAAGGAAGTGAATTTTTCTCAATTTTCTTTTAAAAAATAACGTCTATTACCATCATTTAAAAACTACCTGGTGATACATTGTTCTTTAAATATACACTTTTGTAGTAGATTGTAGTTTGTACATGTTCTAGAGTATAATTTATTATATATATATATATAATCGCCTAAGAACACCAATCATGGTAGAAACCTGAGTAGCGGAATAACCCGTTTAAAAATGGAATATATATATATATATATATATATATATATATATATATATATATATAGGTGACTGAATATTTCTAAACGGATTTAATAGACTAATCTGTCCACTAAGAAATACTTGTGCACATGATTCTGCGTTCTGTTTGTTATTTCTTAGGTTTACAAATAAAAGAATACGATTCGCTGACGGCCTGCGCGCGTGCATGCTTATAGAATTTTCTCATGTTTCGATGTTATTTATTTTATGCATTTCTGTCAAAAAGCTGAACGAAATTGCAGGCTGTTCTCTGCTTGGGCTTATTACCCTGATTATGCGGTGTGATCAAGTTACTATCCAAACAAGATAGGACACCAAGAAGGAAAAGACAACAAAATGTCACAGTTGCAATGTCGAGTTAATAAAGCGATTTCAATTCAAAACTATTTATTTGATCTTCTGTAAATAACCACCGATGCAACTTTTAGCTACATCGAGTGGAATTACCAGCATGATGTCAATGTTCCAAATAGTATAATTGGCGCAATGTTAAGAAAATCTTAGAAGTGTCACAGAAAATTTTATTAGGTTGTTACATATATTCGACCGCTTTTTACGATGTTCTGAAAATAATCTCGAAGAATAATATTTTGTGGAGAGTATTTTTGCCTTTTAGTAAATTTGTCATCCCGTGAAACTGTTGTCTAATGTTAATGGAATTTTTATTTTTAGATTAAACATCTCCTTGAGATGGAATGATAAGTAGCAAGAATAAGCATGTTCGACATCATCATCTCTTTGCTTTTAATCAAGGTCAGAAGTCTGGCAAAATCTTTGTGTTGTGTACAGTGATGGCTTCATTACCAACAGAAAGGCATAGAAATAATCTTCCCGTTTCAACGAAGGGGAAGTTCGAACTTGCGGTCTGTTCTTGTTTTGGCCGACTCATTCAATTTGATGAGAAACAATTAGATTAAAGACGAACCACGCATACGCGACAAGGGAATTGGCTCAAGATCTCATCATCTTCACTTAATGAATAAGGTTCAGAAAGACAGCGCAATCTGGCATTGACCGAGAGAAACAAACTCCAGCGCTTCTCTACCAGTTTTATCGCTTGACATTCAGTTAAGTACCATTCGTGATCGCTTGGGCGATCATGTCTCGAAAAAACATGACTGACTGGGCAGAAGATTATCCCGCAGTAGGTTGCCATTACTTTCTGCGGTAGACTGGTTACAGAAACCAATTTATCCTGTTTTTTAGCCTATAACTGGATGGAATAGGGTATCTGTGCGAAAGTGAATGCAAGGAATTCAACTAGAATTCGAAATCGGCTTTCCGACTTTTCGGTCCGAGCCAAGATCCACTACACTACAACGCACATCCAAACGACATTAGGCTAATAGTAAATGCAAATAAAAAGTTCTACCGCCCCCACCACATTCTACTGATTTATTCTCTTCAGATTACCACATTTTTAGTCGCTTTCTAACTATTTGAGGGGTGTTTGGTTCAACAATGATGTAGAACTTAAAATGCGATTTGATGTTCTATCATTCTATTAGGTTCTAATCCATATTTGATCTGTATTTGTCAGCGATTCGCAAACACACACACACACACACACACACACACACACACACATATATATATATATATATATATATAAAGGAAATTATTTTCAGAATATCCGGTAAGTATACTTTCTCTCACAGTTACCTCTCTCTACTACACTCGCTTAAACTGTCACTCTTTCTCTTTCTCATGCTCTCCGTTATCTCTTTCTCCTCTCTCTCTATTTATATAGATCTGACCAATGAAACCATACCTCAGTCAACATATTGTCTCTCGGATTTTTAAATCATTTGTTCATCTCTGAAGAAGCTTGTTAAAGTGAAACATATTAGATTAAAGACACTTTTTCTATTGTTCTTAACTTATTCTATTCATCTTGTCGGATTCCGATCCATATATTAAACTCATATATATATAGTGCCGACCATAATTAGTAGGCGACCCCAGTGTTAAAAAAATGATGTATTTCATACTATGTTTTAGTACTTGTTGCCAAATGAATAGTTGTAAATGAAAACCCAAAACCTATCCGTAACATACTTGTTGACAATGCAAATATCATATCCTCATCTACATGCAAAAAAAAAAAAAAATAATAATAATAATAATGGAAACATTATTAATAAAAAAGAATAATCCACCGCTCAATAATATCAACTACGAACACGGTAAGAACACGCTGACCGTGTTCGGTGCATAACACATACACACTACTTTGCAAACATATATAACACTACATATATTCTGTTAAACGTAAAATAACATTCATTCTCGATAATGGCTTAAAGTAAAGCCGAAAGTTCTCAGAAAAACAAAACATTTAGACAATCTTTACATAAGTTATGTTTTCAAAAGAAAATATCATAAGATCACAAAAAAAATTACATAAAAATCTTAACTATAATAAATATGTCAGTCAGTTTTAATGAAACTTGCATAAAAAAGAGATTGCTACTCAGATATTATATTCAGAAATTATAACATGGATATCACTACAAAAGTAGCTATTTTGTTTCGACACTTGTGTTTTATCAAGTGATGAAGTTTATTTCAAGTTGAAAGGTTTTAAAAGGTTAAAAACAAACAAAACCCCTTTAATCAAGGAGGCATTGTTGTATGTACAATGTGGACCAATCAAAATAAACCAACTTCTAATTTGGAGAATATGTGAGCAGACTTAAAAATAATTTTTTTGCGGTGGGGGGCATTGGTATTAATATTTGATTAAAATGAGATCAGCATTATTAATTATTGACTATTGGATCTACTTTATTATTGCGAAATTTTTTAAAAAATCTCTAAGTTTAACAATTTATTAGATTTAGAAAGTTATTCATAGATGAAGAGAAAGAACGCACACATAAATAAACCTACAAACATCCATACATGGAAAAATAGACGAGTATATACACATACACTGGCAAACAAACACATATAAAGATTAATATACGCACGCATATATACATGCACAAATTTCAAAAGTTTGTTTTTATCGACTTGTCAATTTGTCTGTTAAGTTTTAAAACTATGTTTGGACTCAGACTGAATTGCCACATATTGGATACAGTCAGGGCGAATTCGTAACATGACCTTGAATGAGGCCATGGTAGACACAATCATATTTCAGTGCATGGACATATAAACATAATCAGATATATATTTACGCAATTACACACGCTAAAAATAAAAATGTACACGACTAAAAACTCCACAGATCGTAAAAATATGTAACCATATAGATGAAAATACACAGAACCTCTGGCATCAAACTAGGTAGATACACTATATACCAATCAAATGCGTATGCATGTACCAAACGTCACACATATACATATATATGCTAAGTCCCATATTATTCACATGCAATTATGCCTACGTGAGCCCCAGTGGTCGAGAGCGCACGCGTGTGTGTGTGTCTGCGCAAGTCAATGGGTGTACAAGTGTTAATTTATGTCTGCGTTTGTATAAAGGCGTCACGACGACAAATATTCCTTCTAATGTTCATCCCACTTCCACAAAAATACATCAATATACGCATCCCTACATATATCCAGTATATTAAAAATAAATTAAATCAGTTTGTCTGACGATCGCAAAAGCGTGAAACCCAGGACCACAAACTTACATCCATCTAACTCAATATCTATCTATCTATCTATCTATCTATCCATCCATATATGCATACATATACATACATAAACATATGCATACATATATATATATATATATATATATATATATATATATAAACAACGAACACACACACACACACATATATACATACATACATACACATATACACACATATATATATACACACATATATACACAAACATACATATCTATGGATATAGACATGCATCCATGGACATCTGAACATACATACATACATAAAATAATGAATATATACACATACACACACATATCACACATATATACACACACACATATATATACATATATCTATACAAGGGCACACATACACATACAAGTAAAGTCATACATATACATACACATAAGCAAAGTAAAGGAACTATCCCTATGTATACTAGTACAAAAGAACAGATGTACACTTACATATATATATATATATATATATATATATATATACACTAATACTTTGACATTAATTTGCCTATATTTGATGGGTACCTTCATCCGACACAGACGCTCCAACGAATTCCCCCCAGGTACACAATCCGGCAAATATCAGCACACTAACACTCGGCAAGCACCCAACCCAACACCGACCGCCGACCTGTACAGCTATGAGGCATCTAATCCGACATCGATTATACCACCAATACTCGACAGAGCCCAAACCAGTACATACTATTCGGCCAAAGCCCAACACGTTTCCCCATAGCACCGACCAACACCTAATAACCATGAATTACAAGGTAATAGTCCCAAACTGTTTCCGAACTAATTATAATTCCCCAACCCCGCGAAAACCGATGTCGGGTAGAACAACCATACAACTCGCCGACCAATGCCAGGTCGAACGCCCGGCAAGTATCAGTATGATAACATATGGCGAACGACATGTGTGTGTGTGTGTGTGTGTGTGTGTGTGTGTGTGTGTGTGTGTGGGGTTACGCGACTCCGACCGAGACCAAATCGGTCGAGTTTCGATCCTGACCGGAGGCAAGTGGATGTCTAGCTACCCTGATGATACAGCGAAACGGGCTTGTATGTGGACGATGAATATATATATAGAGAGACAGAAGGTGAGAATGGATTAACTTCCATTTTTAAAATATTTTTAACTTATTTGTTTAAACATTATTTGAAATGTATACTCGTACTTGAGTGGATGTTTTGTTTTTATATAATTAAACAGTATATTTATTCACATTTATTAGCTTCATTAATCGAGAAACATTGTTAGGAAAATAAGCATTCCCCGGCAGGCTTTGAACCTGCTTCCCCCAGGGGAAACCGTCATTAGATCTGACATGTCTGAGACCGCTCATTCAAACAAAGCCGAAATAATGCTTTTGAACATATTTTCCCGATTTTTTAAAATATTCATATCAGCTTTGTTACATATACTGATGTAAACAAAAGCAATTTATTTACGAAATCCGTTACGAAATGGTTTAACTCCGATATATTTTAAATTTATTTGTTTAAACTTTATTTTTAATGGATAGGCGTATTTGAGTGGATGCTCTGTTTTTTTATAATTAAACAGTATATTTATATCTACCGGCCTGAATAATCCAGTTACTTTAAATATACACATTTTAACTTCGCTGGAGGGCGTCGTCAGTGATGTTCTGAATTGGGTCATTGGGCAGTTTCTGGTTTTTCTAACATCATACTCCCTTCACCAAATCGATCCCATCAGAGCTGATCAGTCTCTGATGCACCCCATTCTAAATTAACAGCCTGCAGACACTGACTTATAGTAGTCAACCCATACCTCTCTCTCACGCATTTGATTGGGAGTTGACCAACAGACAATCGTAATGGTGTGAGCTCTTTGTAAGTTGGTTAAAGGGGATTTTTACTTTTACTTTTTATTATGTGGATACTCGTCGGATACTCTTATACGGATACTCTTATACGGATACTCGTCGGATACTCGAAAGATAATTATGTGTTTTCCGATTTTTCTTGTTTATTTTGTTTTGTCTTTTTTTCACTTTTTCAAGTTTTATCTCCCCAACTAATAGTTACGGTTAGTAAAAAAAAAAAATAATTTTAAAATGATTCGAAATTTGCATTTAAAACGAAAATAAACATATAAATGAATGTCGTTTAAAACATGTTAAACTTAGAAAATTCGATTAAATCTATCCATTAACGTGGTAAAATTAATTTTGTTAGGAAAATATGCATCCAGCGGCAGGTTTTGAACCTGCATTTCCTAAGATAGCCGTCATTAAATCTAAAGTGTTTTAGACTACTCGACTACATAGAAACAAAGCCCGAATAATGCTTTTGAACATACGTTTTCTCGATTTTTTGAAATGCACATATCTGCTGTTTCATAACCTAATACAAACAAAATAAATTTATTTATTAAATCCGTCACAAAATGATATAACATCGATATATTCTTAATTTGTTAGTTTAAACATTATTTTTAATGGATACTTGTATTTGATTGGATGCTTTAATAATTAAATAGTATATTTATTTACATCTATTGACCTGAATAATCAAGAAAATATTCAGGCCTGTAGCTGCTTAACTATAAAAACAGAGCATCCGCTCAAATACGAATATCCATTAAAAATTCTTAAACAAATAAGTTATATATCACATAATTTTCTGCGCAGTACAGAACTTTATTACAGCAATAAAAAAAATGTTAGACTTATTTTACTTTTCACGATTAAAAAAGGAAAGCAAAAAATTCAACAAACTCGGCCGACCGGTTTCGCCATCACTTAACAGAGTTGGATCGAGGGATTATATATTGCAAGAAAATAAAAACGATGTATTATATCAATGAGGGTAGAATACAGTTTAAATTGAAATCGAGTTTAGTCCTAACAGACACTCCCTCTGTTTACAGAGAGATGGCTGTCTGGACCGAACGTAAATTGTTTCCAATACCTTTATTTTCAGTATAGAGCGAGAAGGGCTCAAAACGGTAAACAAATCAATGGTAAAGTTAACTGCACAATTTGGTTTTTAAAAAAATGCGCCCCGATCGAGGAACCAAATGCGTTGCCCAGAAAAAACCTTTCATGTGGAATGTCCCATATATGCTGCTCTATTCTAGTATCTAAACGTTCGGTTCTGCCGATGTAGTCGACAATACAACTACATTTAAAATGATAAATAACATTATTGGTACATATATATAGTCTTCCACAGACATATCTGTTTCACTGTATGACAGCTCATCAGTACGATTAGAAATCCGATTGCTTCTAACCAGGACTGAAACCCGACCGAATTGACATCAGTCGGCGATTCTACCTCTGAGCTATGGACGTTCGGTACAGGAAGGCGGACTTTAGCGTGCTATATACAATATAAACACACACCAGTAGCCAAGAGTGTTCAAATTCATTACTGAATGAACGATGTGATATACATATATATATATATATATATCACATGGTCATCCTGTCATGTGCGGATGCGCATGTATGATTGTTTAAAGACCCCATTTTTTTTATGAGAACTTTTCTCTATTTTGAACGATATTTTTTTGTTTTAGTTCCTGGTAAAAAACTTAAATATAGATTGTTTAATGTACATAACTCATTATCATAGAATGTTTGTTTTTTGTACTAGGTCGGTTTCATTGTTTTTCAACTGACTCGTTTTCACGCTTGATATCGGTCTTTAAGCATCACGGGTTTTTTTTATATATTTATGAAATATATATCTAGTTTACTTGTTTCTCAATTAATAACATTCTATTGATGTTGGGGTTTTGTATATAAGTATATTTTATCATGGACATGTGACCTCATTGTTTGAATAGAAACCAAGGAAATAATCCGGTATAATGAAAAAATAAATTGAAAGAATGAATGAAGAACTTTCGACATTAATTAACATGACTCATATACATCACTTATCAGATCAAAGTGCTATAAAAAACTATCTATCCACCATTTACAAAAACTCTTAAGAAAAAATATGATCGAAAATACTAAAATTCAGTATAAATCCCATTAGAGGAAATATCCCGTTATAAGAGTATAGGTCCTGTATATTAAACATCTTTTTCTCACTATAAACCTCATCGTATTCAACAATGAGAATGTGGTGTTGAAAGTTTCCTTAACAAATAGAAAGACGCTCGCTCGAATTGCAGCCGAGCTCAACAATTGAAGTCTCGGATTGTACTAATATTAGAAACAGTAATTTTGCACTTCCTTGTACTCATCAAACAAAAGAAACGCAAGACCGTTGTTAAATTTAAAGATGAATCGGCGAGCTGGGTTCAAATTCGGTTCGGATCTGTTAGATTCATATCCGTATAAATGTTCTAAACAAAAAAAATCTTGAACCATGTGTTTTTCTCCTGACTAGGGCATTTAACTTAACAACCACGTGTTCCGAATGTGGCACGAGGTCTTTTTGCACGCGTCTCTGGGAGCATAGTTAAAAAAAATATTCCAGTTTTTAGCAGTTCACGGTTAGCATATTCAACAGAAGGCTCATTTGTACCGATTGTGGTATAAGGCAAACGCGGGGCTCCAAAGTGTGCACCAGACTAGAGCAAACACCATTTTTTAAACGAGGATTTAACTTTTTCTTTTACAGATATCAATAGTTTCTCCACTATATATATATATATATATATATATATATATATTTAGTCTTGTTAAAATATTAGAAAAATGTTGCCAAAGGCTAGTGGCTAAAATAAGTCGATAGAGAACGACAACTTTGAATTCGTAGAGAAGCAAACGGGAGGCCATATTGCTATGATTTCATTGCAATTCTCAAATAATGATGAGAATCTCTGAAGAATATCAACAGTCACCTTCCTGAAGAGATATGGTAGTGATAATGGTAATTTAACTCTTTACAATAAGGAAACATTTGACATCTTTTATCCTAGAAGACAGTGTTTTTTATTGTAATTATAAATTCTTTCTATTAAAATATGTTTTCATTGTTCTTTGTAGTATTGATGTGGTTTCCTTCCTAACCTTTTGAGCGAAGTAGTGGGGAACATCAAAATCTTGATTATGCCATTACTTTCTTTATTCAAGTTCAGTAGGTGTTATCACACGTTCCATTATTGGAATTACCTAAATAATATTTTATTTGAAAAAAGTGTGGAACATGAACATCTTGATTATGTCATTATTTTCTCTTTGTAAGTCCATTAGCTGTTATCAATCTTTCCATTACTGAAGGGAGGTTTCCCTTCTAACCTTCTATTTGTGCAGTGTGGAAAGCGTCTTGATTATGTCACCAAATTCTTTTTTCATCACTCTTTTCATTATTATATGAGATATCCTATTAATTTTTGCTGTTGTTGAAATTCATGTGGATTCTCTCATTTGGTATAGTACTTTATTTGGGATTCTGTAGTAGCAGTTCCCCCAGCTTCAAGCACTTTCTTCTCTAACATCCACCGTACCATACGAGTTGCGTAGAACTGTGTCAAGATAGCATGTGTTTCGATAAATTATGCTACTTGAGGTAGAGTTACGATAAGGGGCAGTTTATACGGATAGAACGGGTTGATAACGGTTACCTCTAGACTTGAACAAGTTAAAATTGCAGTGTTCAGGAGAAATATTCTCTTGGGAGTGCGTTCTACAAGGCAGTGGTTTACTTGAGGAAGCTGCTTTTGTTTTTTTTAATCATTTTCCCCCAAGCAAGGCAGTTTTACTGCCACTGGTGCGCAAGGGTGAAAGTGATGAGAAAGAAGGACAGGGTATAGGGGGTGTCAGGAAGTGGGTAAGTAAGGGAAGGATGAGAATACTGGTATGATGATGGTCCTACACAGAGATTAAGCAATTCGAACTGTAAAATTACACACACACACACACACACACACATATATATATATATATATATATATATATATATGCATATATATATATATGCATACATATATATATGCAATATCAATTGCGATCTCTTATCCACTTGACTCCAGTCCTTTTCTCGTCCTTTCCACATCAGCCTGTGTATCTTGTTCATTCCATTTCTCACTCTACCCTCGCAACTATCTTCACATTTGTATTCCCATCCTTCTCTTGCCCTTTCTTCGACACCCCCTGTAACCAGTTTTTCTTTTCGCTTCTTATGTAGTCTCCTGTAGATGTACTTTGTAGAAGTACTTTCGTATAGGTGCTAGAAATTGGCTGTTCTATTTTTTCTATTTTTAATCATTTAAACCGAAACAAGGCAGTTTTACTTCCACTGGTGCGCAGGGGGTTACATAGGAGAAAAGTGAGGAGAAAGAGAAAGAGGATAGAATGGGTGTCAGGAAGTGGGTAAGAGAAGGATGAAAATACTGGTGTGATGAAAGTGGAGCGGACAGAGAAAACAGCATGAGGCAAAGAATGCGAGTCATTGAGATAGGAGATGAATATTGACCTTACCATTTAATTTCTTGGAGATTGTATCTGACAGGGAAGTAAGTATACGGAAGGGAATTACACAGGCGGGAAGTGCAAGAAAAGAATCTATGAGAGTAGAAGTTGCGGTTACATTTTATTGGTTTCACTGTAAAAGGGTAGGACCTAGTTGCTAATCTAGTAGCTCGAGTAATTTTTACATAGGGGCACCAGTCAGCTAAGTTCATCGGAGCAGAAACCGTGAAGTATTTGTAGAAGAGACACAGGGAAGCCACATCACACCGGTGAGAAAGTGGCTGAAGTCAAGCTGCCAACTCGGGATCGATCATATTACAGATTCTCCGCTGGATTTTGTCAAGAACCCCGAGATGAATAGCAGGGGCACACGAACAGATGTGGCAGCTGTATTCAATACACAGGTGGATGGTTGATTTATATATGTACAGTATGGATTCAGAGGGGAAAAACTTCCTGGCCCTACACAGTAAACCGACCTTTTTAGCAGCGGATTTAGCTATGTATTCGATATAGTCATTCCACTTGAGGTCTCTTGAGAGAGTTAGGCCGAGAATTTTTGAGTAGAATTTTTCGCCGATAGAATGTGGGTTGTTTGCTACAATATAAGTGGCATGGCGGGTCCTAGACGTGAAGGTTAGACCATGTGGAACTAAGGAATGCAGTTCGTCCAAGCACTTTCCATGGATAATAGGCGCATATTTCAAGGTGTATTCCTTCTTACCCTCTAAAATGAGAATAGCGTACATATCTAACTGGGTGATCTGAACACACACACAAACCCATCATCTGTTCTGATTTTCAGGAATTTAGTAGGCTTATCCAAATTTAGAGGAATTTCTGCCTCAGCTTGGAGAAAGACATCGCCCAAGCTGGAATGAATTTCTAGCAACTGTTTGCTGTTGACAGTATTTTCAAGTGACCCAAAACTAAATCTCCTCACCCTTCTACTCATCATGTAGATAACTACATTATCCGTTGACTCTTTCTTTCGTTTCTCCTGTTCTTTAGATAAGACACACACACACACACACACACACACACACACACACACACACACACACACACACACACACATATATATATATATATATATACCTACGTTTGACACCACACATACGCCAACAGCGACGTCTCCAAGCAAATAAGACTGAACAGCAGGAAAACATTCATTTTTTCACTTTAAAAGAGTTGCCGGTCTGATGGGCGGACAATTTGCTAACAGTAATTCAAATACAACGAATTGACTCTGGGCGCCATACATAGAACTGTACTTTGAGAGTTTCAAAAGTAAATGTACTTGGGTTCGAGAACTGTAGTTTTCTGTCAAATTATACTAATTAAATGCTTCCATTGAAATGAAGCAAAGTGGCTTGCGTAAGTCAAATTTATTCAGACATCATCAGACTGACCTATTTATGTGATAAAATTAACTATTACAGGGAATTACGTCTTTCAGTAAAGTACCATCCGTGATACACGCTTGGGCGATTATATCTCGAAATAGACATGACTGACTGGGTAGAAGATTATCCCAAAGGAGGTTGCCATTACTTTCTGCAGTAGACTAGTTGCCAGCCAAGGCTATGTTAACTCATAACCGGATGGAAGGAGACGGATTACTACCTTTCCCAAGGGTAATTGCGCATAGGTGAATGCAAGGAATTCAACTGGAATTCGAACTCGGCTCCCGATTTCACGTTCCGAGCCGATATCCACTGCACCACACCACACATCTAGTCAGTTAAGTGTCATACGTGATACACGATTTGAGCGATCATGTCTTGAAAGAGATATGACTGACTGGGTAGAAGATTATCCCGCAGTAGGTTGCCATTGCTTTCTGCGATAGACTGGTTGCCAGCCAAGGCTATAGAACCTAATCTGTTCTATTAATTAACCCATAACTGGAGGGAAGAGACGGATTAACACATTTCCCAAGGGGATTTGTGCTTAAGTGAATGCAATGAATTTAACTAGAATTCGAACTCGGCTCCAGTTAAATTACAACTTTACGCAGCTAATAAAGAATATATGCCTTTTCGGAATGTGGCTGAACATTGCTCTCAATAAATTCGTCTATTATTTGTGAGTTGTCATGTGTTGTGGGTAAGAGATAGTGGAGTGTTTCCCGTTGCCTTCTCTTTGTTTGAAATTGAAAGTTTTCCCACTCATAGACTGGTTGATTTCCAAAGCTACAGAGATGTCAGTCTAAGAAGTGTCACGAAGAAAATCACGGAGTGAATCCCAATCAACATGCTGGTAACGGAAATAAGTTTGACGGATAGGCGGTTCCTGTTTAATAGACGACTGGAACGAAATATCAGTATCTAACACAGAGTTGTACGAGTTACTAAGAGGGCAGTGTTGCAAATATTGACAATAGCCAGGAAGGGGAGGTAAAAAGTGAATCAAGTAGAAAAACTTGTCGGGTTTTGCTAAGGAAACGAGTAGGGAAGTCAACGATTTGGGTAACAGATTAGGCGATGGGAAAATTTAATGTCTGAATACCAGTACGTTTAGAATGTTTCAGCCATGTGTCATAGTGAGCATTAAATCCACTGAAGATACAGTAATTCGCAAATGGATAGAGAGAAAGCACCTTTTCTATATTGTCAGCTATTATATCTAATACACTGCAGTTCTGGGAAGAGGGGGAGCGATAAAGGAAAAAGAAAAGTTTCTTAACGAAAAACGAAATCACATGAAGGAGTAGTCCGGGGCCTCGAGAGAAAATTCCCTGGCCATATGAAGATTATCCCAAGTGTAAACACCAAGGCCATACATGTGAATGCTGGAATCTTTTCAGCAAATAGGTTGGAACGAAGAATTTATTGGTAACAATGGAAGAATTTAAGTTAGTTTCACAGAAGGCAAAGTTATCTGCCGACCATTCCAAGAGAAAAGATTCTACGCTGCAGAAGCTGGAATGTATACAAAGAATATTAGACAACAAATGTCTAAATAGGTAGGTGGGATTTGTTAACTGGTTTAATTGCATTTCTTTTTATTGTGTTTTCCATGAGATTCGTTTAGATGACAGAGAGAAAAGACCACCGTAATTGTCACTATTTTCGTCAATAGTAATAAAAACTTGCCAGATCGTGACCAAGAATAGTGCGTGATGTGGCCTCACACACACACACACATACACACACACACACACACACACACACACACATATATATACATATATATATATATATATATATATATATATATATATATATCAGCATGCAGTGTGGGTATAGAAGAATCCAAAGGAGTATCCTGTACATACAGTGGTAGGATAACTCTCTAAGAGAGCTCTAAATATATATGTATATAAATACATATAGAGCAAATATAAGAAAAATTAAGGCAAACACGTTATTTCATGATAAATCGGAAGTATGTCCCTATTTCAGGCGTACCATCATCAGCTTCCGTCTTTAATATATATGAGAGTTTTGTAAATTTATTTGAATCATTGTCTATATTAGGTGTATGGGTAGATTTTGAAGGCTATCACAATGCGTTTAATAAAATAAAGGAAGGTAAAGAACGTGTTGGGTATTACCTATTTATTATTCATTAATATTTCGAGATCAAAATATGATCTTCAGAATGGTAGGAGAGCTTGGTTTCACGTCCGCTTGGGGACCGTGCCTTTCAACAAATATATATATAATGTAGGCTTATTAATTTTTAACTTACGTCCCAATATCCACTTTCTTGGAAAAGCGTCAAGTCAAACTCCCGTTCAGTGAAAACATAAAAAAAAGATAAAAGAAATTTAATTTGAAGATTTACAAACAACAAGATGGCACAGGTCGTTGACGCTTTGATTGCTTCTTTCCAATATTTAAATCGGACATTTAACAAAATGTAATATCTCTCTAATATTTAAATTGGACATTTTTTACGTATAGAGCAGGCTGACTTAATTTCATTGGTTCTTTGGTAAAATTAGTGACGTTGAAGTGAAATTTATGATTTCCATACAATTGGTTTTTTTTAAAATGTTTTCTAAATAATTTTAGTCATGTTAAATTTCTGAAATAATTGTCGCTCAAGTGCAAAGGAAAATGTCTAGCTAGTGTTGTCATCAGCAAAATGTTCTAGATCATTATTCATTGACAAAAAACTATATGACATGACAGACAACTACTTTTTCGCACAAATCCCTAGAAGGGCCTTTTCAAACAGCGATCTTTCAACACAGTAGTCCACCTGCCCATTATTCACCTGCTCTCAAAGAATTTTCGACAGAAAAATAATCTGAACAGCGGGTTGGGAGAGCAGGACTTTTGACGTAGATAGCAGTTCTCTGATGCTACAGCGCGAAATATTTAGGGGAGGGCACTAAAAGAATTAGGTATACAAAATAAAACCAGAAACGATTCAGGATTTTATTGCAGAAAATGAAATCCATTGATAATTGAAATGTGTCAAAATCTCGTCTCCAGTTTTCATGAAATTTTGCAAAGTTGCATTAAAAATTATTTTTAATTTTTTTTAATCGTTTCACCCCAAGCAAGGCGGTACTACCACTGATGCACAGGGGGCTGCTTAAAAGAGTTTAAGTTTTAGGCAGGAGGAGGGTGAGGAGAACGACGAACCAGTTACAGAGGAATGTCAGAGAAAGGTCAAGTGAAGTAGGTGAACACAGGAGTGAAGACAGTTGCGAAGGTAGAGGAAAAGGAAAATAACAAGACACACGGTGTGATGTAGAAAATACTGGAGTCAAGTGAATAAGAGATGGGAATTGACATTGCATTTAAATTCCTGGAAGTTGTAGCCGTCAGGAAAGCAAGTATAGAGTTCTACAGGCGGGAAATGCGTGAAAAAAAGCTGAAGGAGTAGAATTGTCGCCTGCATTTCTTTGATTTAACTTGTTGCTAGTCTGGTTGCACGAAAAAATTCTTGTGGAGGAGGCACCAGTTACCTAAGTTCGTCGGAGTGGAAACCATGAAAATATTTGCAGAAGAGATAGTGAGATAGTGGCTGGAGTTGAGCTACCAGGTTGGGGCCAATCACATTACAGATTCTCCTTTGGATCCTGTCGAGAACACTGAGATGAACAGCAGGGGCACCTGACCAGATAGGACATCAGTATTCCATGCATTTGTTGAGTAAAAAAATAAACCGTTTAGTGTATTTACATTATTCGGATGTCATGAGTTATCTCCCGCTAACCCTGCAAATTATTTGTTCACCAGTGCTGTAGCCTGGTATTGAACTCACGACTCTTTGGGTCAAGTCACAGGAGATAACTCATGATTTCCAGTAGAGGCATTAATACTACACAAGGAATGAGAATAATATACCCCAGTGATTGTAATAAAGGTTTCGGTTTAAAATTCCTAGCACCTGAAGAAGGCCGGAGCGTACAACGACCTAAACGTCGTCCAAATGGCAACAAAGATGAGGACAATAGTCCGAATAATGTAAATACTCCAGAGTTAGTGTTTTAAGGTGTTATTTTTAATGTTCGGTTACAGTGAGAAGGTTGACTTAATCAGATTTTGATGAAAAATTTATTTTTTTATTTTTATTTTTTATTTTAGAAAACTGAAAATGTCTTCTAGTTTTGTATTTTTTTAATACAAAACTAGAAGATGTATTGCTGGTAATATTTTTTTTCTTAAAAATGTGTCATGGTAATAATTCTTTCCTTTAGAAAAATATTTTCTTTCAAAAGTGTATTTTTTTTTCAAAAATGTATATTTTTCTATAAAAGTCTATTTTTATGTATATATTTCTATAAAAGTCTTTCAAAGTGTTTTGACCCCAGTGTGTGGGGATAAATATTTGCCCATAGCTGGAACCCTAACAGGTGCTGCTACTCCTGGTTAGGGTTAACTTGGGATCAACAGCAATTAAGAGGTGGTTCCATGCTCCTCACAACATCACAATCAGAGGCCTTGCTGCCGGATGCAGTTTGCCGTTATACCCAGGACCTGCACGGAAAGTAATTATATACTTCACCGCCATGAATTATGAATAAATAAGCCAGAACCAATGTTAAATGTTAGAAGATCGTATTTAGAATGAGCTTATTATCTCTTTTATCAGACAGTGCATCGTTTACAGGAAATGAAATGGAAAAAGAAAGAAAAAAGAAAGAAAAATTTGGTTCCTCAATACGTTTTGCAGAACACAATGTTCAAATATAGCAGTCTTTAAAATAGGAATGCCAACCTTCATTTTAGGGTGATGAAAAATGGGTTTTGCATATCAACAGGAAACGAAAAGTTTTGTTATCACAAAAGTAGAAATCATTACCAAAACCAAAAACCAGTACCCTGTCCACAGAAGTTCTTGTTTTGTGTCTAGTGCAATATATAATGTGCCAACCATTACGAGTTAATGGAACATTGAAAGTTATCACATTTAGACATTCTTTGCGAGAAGATGGATAGCGCAAACGGACTCATATGTCTTATGCCCGGCTTTGTTTAAGAGAAAAACGTATTGGCATGACAATGCATTGGCACACTTTGTTAAATAAATGTAACCAAAAAATAAAAAATAAAAAATAAAAATAACATGTATATTTACACTCTTTACATTGTTCGGGCTGTTGTCCTCATCTTTGTTGTCCTATTCACAAGGTTCGGCCATTGCACGCTCCGGCATTAAGGTGATTAAATGGAAATTGATATAGTTGTAGTTATCTTTTTATAGCCACAGTCCCGATAAGGCGGTTACATTGAAGGAGATTAAATGGTGAATTGATATAGTTGTAGGTTTCTTTTTATACCAACAGTCCCGATAAGGGGGCTACTTCGAAGGAGATCAAATGGTGAATCGATATGTTGCAGTTATCTTTTTATAGCCACTGTCCCGATAATGGGGCTACTTCGAAGGAGATTTAATGGTGAATTGATATAGTTGTAGTTTTCTTTTTATAGCCACAGTCCCGATAAGGGGGTTACTTCGAAGGAGATTAAATGGTGAATTAGTATGTTGTAGTTTTCTTTACATAGAACCAATTCCGATAACTGTTTGTCAGATCTCGTATAATATTTGATTGTTTTCTATTTTCTGCTTTCAACTGCACTTAAATCATAGTCGTATACGAAGCAAAACTGTATGAGGCCTTATTACTTTGATAGACGGCATTTAACAGTGCTAGGAACAGGAAAGAAGGTGAGAGATATCGCCAAAAAGTGACGGATAGAAACATTTGTCAACCTGTTGATAGGTAGCACATTTTGAAAGATGTGGGTGTCTGTGTGAGAATGCACAATAATGATTAATTCTTTCTTACAGCTTAACATTAGTTTTCCCTAATTGTTAATATAGTAGCTGCAATTGTCTTAAAATATAGGATGTTGTTGTTGAGTCTCAAGAAGATGAAATGGTTTAGTGCTGTGTATCAGAATTGATGATCTTCCCAGATGTTGTGAAATTCCGCCAACGTGACATGATCGATTATTGTGTAGGTGTTTAATCTTATATACTTTGTACATTAATCAAAGTCTAAAGAATACAGTGATTACTAAATATATTCATGGTGCTGCCCAACAGAAATGCTTTTTTTTTTTTTAAATGAAATTTGATATTCTTTTTTTTTCTCTATCTTGCGTCATTTCAAGTTCCTGGCGATCATGACTCATAATTTTCTGTCGTTCGTAGATCTTTTGTCATTTTGAGAAGAGAAAATTCATGAAGAAAAAGAAGAAATAAGAGGAGGTGAGGATGAAAACAAAAGAGATAAAGAAAAACACGTGTCGGGAAAAGAAGAAAAGGTGAGAAAAAAATAGAAAACTAATGAAGATAAAAAACGAGGAGGAAGTAGAAAAGAGAAGAAAAATTATGATAGTTAAAAAAAGAAGGTGAAAAAAGACAGAGAAAGATATTGAAAAAGAAGAAGAAAAAGAAGGAAGATGACTAAGAGAAAGGTGTGAAAATAGAAGAGAAGATGTTATGGTGCTTTCCTACGAAGAATGGACTCTTCTTCTTGTTATATATTGTTACCTGCGTGACTTCCGGAAATTAGTCAATGCCAGGTTGACAGCCTTAGCACTGTCGAGCTCTTTCCCATCGGGCGGAAAGTATTAACCTAGTCGTGGCTCCGCCGAAGGGTAGAGTTACGACTGGGGAACAGAAATTTTTGGTCGGGCTATATGGCCCGGCGCCCCACACTAAAAAGGCTTTATGCAACATTTTTCCTTAAGTGAGAAGACGACTGAATACTGCTGAGAACTCCCAGTTGACAGCCTCAGCACTGTTCAACACCGTCTTCGGGCAGTGAGTATTTAACCCGGTTATGGCTCCGCCGAAGGGTAGGGTCACGACTAGGAATATTAGACAGACATTTTCGGCCGGGCTATATAGCCTGAAGGACCCACATTAAAAAGGCCTTGTGTCAGATTTTGCCTTAAGTGAGAAGGCGACTGAATACTGCAGTCGACGGCAGCTAGTTCTGCTGTGCACATTGTCGATCTCTTTGCCTTCGGACGGAGAGTAATAACCCAGTCGAGGCTCCGCCGAAGGGGAGAGACTCGTTTGGGGTAAATCAGACATTAATTTTTGTCCTCACCTTTGATGCCATTTATACGACGTTTCGGCCGTTGTACACTCCGGCTTTCTTCAGATGCTAAGAATTTCGAACCGAACCCTTTATTATAATCACTGGGGTATATAATTCTCATTCTATGCCTCGATTGGAAATCATGTGTTATCTCCCTCTAACCCTGGCAGTTACTTGTTCACCCCTACTGTAGCCTGGTATTGAACTCACAACTTTTTTTCTATTTTATAACGGTACCACTCTTTATATCATTTAAATGTGGTAGAGTCTTTATGCATCAAATCCCGCCAGCCTTCCCTCTGCAAACGGAGGGACTGCTTGCTAGGTTTGAATTTTATTAGATTCTAGTTTTCTTTGCACTTTTTCCTCAACCCCATTAATCATCTTCTATCTTATATGTCTCCTATTCCTAGAAATAAACTTGATAAGGCTGGGACAAAACGGTTGTTTTTTTAGTAAAAATGCCATTTAAACTACGCTTATTCTTGGCTAATATATATATATATAAATTCATCGAACTTTTTATTCTACCTCAACAGAATGCAGAAAGCACTGGTCGGCCGTTTCGCCCTATATTTGGGACTCTTCAGTAGAGCACATCTACTACCAGGAATCGAACCCAGACAGTTTTGCTTATTACGCTGATGTCATATCAACTGTACCACGGGCCCTGGTGACGAAGAGATAACGAATTAAACTCGATGACGTGCCGCTCGTTCACAAGTTCCGTGGTGGAACTCATCCAAGCTCCTTTACCCGTAGGACGTTGCTTCCCAGAGCCACGAATTCTCCAACACAAGCACTGGACGGCATTCTGTTGAGGTCGAATAAAAAGCTCGATGAATTACTTAATAATTATTCTAAATCCTTCTACTATTTCAATCATATCTCTGATATAGAGTACCAAATATATTTATTACATAATGATATAGAGTACCAAATATATTTATTACATAATGATATAGAGTCCCAAATATATTTATTACATAATGATATAGAGTACCAAATATATTTATTACATAATGATATAGAGTATCAAATATATTTATTACATAATGATATAGAGTCCCAAATATATTTATTACATAATGATATAGAGTACCAAATATATTTATTACATAATGATATAGAGTCCCAAATATATTTATTACATAATGATATAGAGTACCAAATATATTTATTACATAGCTGATCTACAAGATTTCTACATATTTCTAGGATTTGAATATAACATCCCTGAGATTGCGCCAAAACAAAAAGAACTTACAAGAGATCACGTCCTTATTTCAAACGTAGATGGTCAGTCATCATCAAAAGGGATATCATGTCTTCTTCTTTTATGTGCCATGTCCTTTCAGGACGTAGGTGATCATGGCTTTCCACATCTCGCTGTCTCTGGCGGCTCTTAGCACGCTTTCTCCTGTTGCACCATGCAACCCTCGTTCCGTCATCCACCTGATCAGGTCCTTCAAATATGTTATCCGCTGCTTTCCTCTGTCTCCTTTTCCTTCTATCTGGCCTGTTAGTAACAGGTTCTCCAAGCCCTCCTTCCTCATTGCATGTCCCAGGAACTTTAATTGTCTCTTCCTGATGTTCAATATTAATTTCCTTTGCGTCTCCATCCTTTCCAAAACCTCGTCATTGCTCACATGGTCGGTCCATGATATCCGCAGCACACTTCAGCAGCTTCAAGTTTTTCCATCTTCGAAGATATTGTCCAAAATTCACTGCCATATTGAAGAACCAATATCGCATAGCAACCCAGTACTTTCCTCTTTCTTTCTAGTGAAATTGTCCTGTTTCTTAATACTTTATTCAACCTCTGGAATGCTTCTTTCGCCATGCCAATCCGCCTTCGGATCTCAGTGTCGCACTTTCCGTCTTCTGTTAGAACACGTCCTAAGTATTTAAATTTCTGTACCTGCTTGATATTAGAGTCCTTCACCTGTAATTGGCATTTTGGACTGCCTTTTTTGCTGATGACCATGCATTCGGTTTTCTTGCAGTTTATCAGTAGTCCTTTGTTGTCACTTTCTTCAGCTACCTTCTGTAGGAGGTGTTGTAGTTTTCTTTCTGTGTCTGCTATCAGCACTGTATCATCTACGTACCTTATATTGTTTAAATTGTGGCCTCCGATGACGAATCCTGGCATAACTGCTAAGATTCTCAGAATAGTCTCGCTGTATAAGTTGAATAGATCCGGTGAAAAGACGCATCCTTGTCTTACGCCCCTTCCAATCTTAGTATAATTGCTGAATTCGTTGCCTGCCCGTATACTGCCAGTAGAGATTCTTGATTATTCTTAGGTCTTTCACAAATATGGCTGGCAAGAATCTCCATCAATTCTTCGTGGCGTATTTTGTCAAACGCCTTTGCATAATCAAAATAAGAAAAACATAGGTACAAGTACTTCTTCATTTGTATTGCCCTTTCAGAGAGCATCCTAATCATGATTATAGCGTTCCTTGTTCCAGTGTCTTTGACGCCGCCGCACTGTTCTCGTCCTATTTCTGGCCTGATTCTGCTTCTCGCTCTATTCATCAAGATTCGGACGATCAGATATCATGTAGGGTCAGTTAAGTGCTATACGTGAAACATGCTTGAACGATCGTGTCTCGAAAGAAACATGACTGACTGGGCAGAAAATTATCGCGTAGTAGGTTGTCATTGCTTTCTGCGGTAGACTGGTTGCCAGCCAAGGCTATAGAACCCAATCCGTCCTGTTATTTAACCCATAACTGGAAGGAAGAGCCGGATTAATACCTTTCCCAAGGGTATTTTCGCGGAAGTGAATGCAATGAATTCAACTGGAATTCGAACTCGGCTCCCCGATTTGTCGTACCGAGCCGATATCCACTGCACCACAACGCACATCCTTGTATCATGTACCTGCAGTAAATTGCGAAATCTATGTCATTTTTATCTATGTCATTTTTATAATACATGATACTTGCTGTGTCGCATCATTATGAGACACCATATATATATATATATATAACAAATCGTTAAAGTAAGTCGTCAAACCCAAAAGGTACTACCCAATGGGTAAAGGGGAATAAAAAAAAGAAACAAACAATGCATAAGCCGTGTTCGAAAGAAACAAACCCCCAAAACGAAAACCTTAACAAGAAAGAGCTCAATACGAAAGTACGAAAGTAGAGCAAAAACATATATATATATATATGTGTGTGTGTGTGTGTGTGTGTGTGTGTGTATATATATATATATGAATATTTATGGCATATATAAGAACACTCCTTTTTTCCCAAAGCAAGTACTATGTATTTTGTGAATTTTATGAATTTACTTGCGATAAATTAAAAGCTGGTGTTGTTCATGTCACTCACCTGTGGATAGAGCCCTCCCCAAAGTACAGGTACAAGTCAATAGATGTCAAACATCACTCAGATAGCTGACATGCCCGATCGCCTTTTCTTTTACCCACTCCTTGGATACCATTTCCTATTTAGCCATGTCCCTTCGCCACCAGAATAGGAGTTTCCTCTAAAAAATTCTGACCCGCATCAACTGATGGCAAAATTTTCATCGGCTAAAGAAAGGGAAATACCCATTAAACAGTTTCTGGTTGATTTCAGTTATGAATTCATTTATATATATATATGAATTCATAAGTGAAATCAACCAGAAATTCTCTCTCTCTCTCTCTCTCTCTCTCTCTCTATATATATATATATATATATATATATATATATATATTGTGTGCGCATGAGTGTGTACTTGATTGTCATTCAGATTAACCTGCGCGCTAGGACACAGATGTGCCTTCAAAGATAAATTTCTGCATCAATTTAAGGATACCGTTATGCACACGTGTGTATTTTGGAGGCAAAACGCTCCCACGTATATCGTTACTCTTCCTATATCTGATTTAGTTGTGTGCATATCTAAAATATTTTCTCTATATTTATACCCAGGAAAGAAACTGGTCATTCAGTACATGCCTAACTGGACCAATACAATCTTCCTTGCTCTTTCGCAGCGTTAAACGATTTTTTATATCTTACTCGTTTTAATTTAACCACCAATATTTATCAATTTACCTTAATTTTTTTCATCATTTTACCCCAAGCAAGGCGATAATGGCACTAAGACGCAAGAGGGTTACTGAAACTGAAAGAAAATGAGGAAAACTTGGGTGAGAAGAAAAAAACATAAAAACAATAAAAAAACAAACAAGGTTCAAGAAAACAGAAGATGGCCATTGAGGTTGTATTTAAATTTTCGGGGATTTTAGTTTACAGGAAATAAATAATCTTGAAGGGAGTCCCACTAGCAAAATGTACGAATAAATAAACTATTGGAATAGACCTTACGGTTTCAACTAGCGATTTCAATAGTAAAACGATGAAGACTAGTAACCAATCTTGTAGCACTCTTAAATTCGTGAGGTCGATGTAGTAAAGAAGAAAAGCTCACCAAAAAACTTGCCACGAAAATATTTATAGGAAAGACACAGGAAAACCACGTCTCGACAGTAAGAAAACTATTGAAATCAAGATGTCAAGTCAAGATTGATAACATTGCAAACCCTACTATGGATTTTATCACGAATTTCGTGATATATATCAGAGGCGGATGTGGAAGCAATATTCAGTACATGGATAAATAGTAGATTTATAAACATACAAGATGAATTCGGCTGAGAAAAATTGTCTAGCGCAGATACCATGCTGAGGATACCATGGACTGAACTTGTGAGTAACGATGAAGTGTTGGAAAGGATGGAAACGAGAAGAAAACTCATAATGAACATCAGGAAGAGACAGCTAAGTTTCCTGAAACACGTAATGAGGAGAAAGGCCTGGATAATCCAATACTCACGGAACGAATAGAAGGAAAAAGTAACAGAGGAAAGCAGCGTGGAACATATTTGATAGGCTTGAGCAAATGAATGCGGAGAGTTTTTTGGAAGAGATATCAAGCGGAAATATATTGTGAGTGACGAGAGACAAGGCCTAGTGAAAGTTCAAGATCGCCTACGTCCAGAAAGGACACAGCACATGAAAACAAAGAAGAAGAACAATGTCAGAGCCACTAAAAATAACATCACAGACATCCTCAAATTTTTTGAGACTTACGTAATTATATTGCAACGAAAAATAGCACCTCAGACACCTTCAGTATTTTTTAGGCTTACGTAATGATACCGCGACCCAAATATAGCTTCTCAGACATCCTCAGATTTGCAGGTGATATTGATCGCCTTTTTTGTTTTGTGAAGGCATCGTTAATAATGAAACAGTTCTTTTCAAAGGTTTTACGTGAAGGTCCTGAAGTCATCTGAGAAAGGCAAAGCGAAGTAACAGGGTTGAAGTATAAACAAACCCCTAAATATCTCACCGTGGCACTGAACCTGATATGACGTCACGCAAATGCCTGTGAATTCTTTTTAGGAATTACGAGACAGCACCTCATCTTTCATCTACTCTGCCTGTCGGATTTAATTCCTGTAGGCATTCCCCAAACCTGAAAATTTATCTGAAAGGATGCCGGTTTCGGACGATAGGAAATATAAAATAAAGCGACAAAATATTAACCGCTATCACCGAAAAGGACATACAGGGAACATTTCAGAAACGGGAGCAAAAAACGCTGTGTTTGATGGATTAACATTAGATGAAAAAAAGGGTTATTTTGAAGGAAAAAATTCTTGTTCAGTTTTAGATATAGTTATAAAATTTTTGACATTTTTGTGCTCGAAAAATAAAGAAAAAACTAAACAGAAAACGGTGTTTGAATGTAACAGACGAGACCAGACTTTGAACTCAGTTCAGGAATTTCACTTTTTCGTCAATATCCACTACACCGCCTGCACATGCTCATTATTATATACGAAAATCTCAGATGTTGGAAAATGTTAATATTCAGCCGCAGTCCCTGAAGTTTAAAAAAAATTCCAGTATCGAAAAAACAATGATTCATTAATTCAGTTAATGTATTTTGAGCTGCATTTATCGCCTCCTATTTTTGTTGTCATTGTGGTTCGTGGTGACACTCAAATCAAAATAATGGTCGGTACCTTTTGCCTCGGGTATGTTGAGTTTACCCCGTCTCTCGAAAGTGGTGAAGTCGTTGACCTCGGATGTCCAGAGTGTTGACTGGCAGATAGCCGCTTACCACAGACACTTTATGAATAAGCATTTACTTTCATCGGTTCGGTCGAGAAACACTTCCGACTAATCCTCACACAATTTAGCCGACAGATCTGTACCATCGACTAGGCTGTGACCGTCGAAGTGGCCTTGCGACTTCTTCGAACAAAGCGTAAGATCTGGATATACCACATGGACTATTACATTCCCGCATCACAATTCACTTAAGCGCTTCGTGAATTTTTTTTTTTTTTTTTTTGTCATTCAGAGAATTACATTTTTTACTATTGAGATTATTTTGCAAGGACTTGAATGAATGAAAATCCGAAGGTGCATTTTCTGGTGAATATGGCGGGTTGGGTAATTAAGGCATCAATTTTTACCCGTCTCCAAAGAGTTGATGATCCCTACCAGCCAAAAAATGACAGGTGAGTATCATATATAAATATAAATATTTACCTAGTCTACCCACTTAGACGTGGATGTAATACAAGGTCGAGGTTCAATGTGGGGAGCCTGAACGCGTACAAACCGACAAGAGCAAAAAATTGCAGAGTACCCGCAACTGTACTCATTGGTGACCTGCTATCTACCCCTTCAGGATAATGGGGTGTCGCGCCCTCGTGACACTGTTCCCCGAGATAGGGTAGCTCTTAGTATAATTTTTCTCAATTGCATGCCTGTCCTCGGACAGAGATACAACTGAGCCGCACTCTGTCTTCGAGACGCAAATGAGAGATGATCTGGAGCCCCAACCCCCCACAAAAAGTGATAGGTAGTATGTATCTATCTATCTAAACTTATTTATTAATGGAACTTTGTCTCTCTCTGTGTGTGTGTGTGTGTGTGTGTGTCCGTTACCTATAGACTCCGAAACGGCTGAACCGGAATTTTTTGAAAATTTACACAGTTGTACTATAAGCGTCTGCGAGTGTTCTTAGCGAGGTTTTGTGTCGAGGTACCCCCGATAAATATCGAAAATCGATAATCGAAAAAATCGGGTTATAGAAGGAGTGGTCCGATTTTAATCAAATTTGATACACTCATAGACAAAGATATAAGAAACTATATTCAGAAGTTTCAAGGTTGTGGTTCTAACAATAGTGCAGAAAATCGATATATATATAAGAGGCAAGATGTTTGTGTGTGTGTCTGTTTATCTGTCTGTATGTCTGTATTTTTTCAGCCCTTTTATTTTAGATTTTGCTTCGGGTTTGGCTCAAGTAGGTATAATTGTAGTTCTTAGTCTCAGCCATGATATCATTTACTCAGAAGACTTATTTAGCCTTCAAAATTCAGTTTACGACAAAAAAACTTATTTGATATCGATACCATTAAATCAAAATTAAACTTACATCCATTCATTTTTCTTTCAGTCTACGGTTTCGCTTTAACTGGAATCAATGATTGCTTTTTAGTCTTTCGTGCCAGCGTCCAAAGAGTTTGAGTTCCAGGACCATGGATTAGTTTTAAAGTTTTCATTACACCCAAGCAACGCCGGGCTATACTGTTAGTCATATATAAGTATAGATATTTACCTGTTTCGCCCACTAGGAAGTGGATGTGACACAAGGTCAAAGTTCAATTTGGGGAGCCCGAACGCGTACGAGCGGGTAAGGTACAAAAATTACCGCCGGTCGCTCTGGCTCCGGTGACGAGCAGCTGGTCCACTCCTCTGGTGCAATGGGGTTGCGAGGCCTCATGACATAATTCCTCGCAACCAGGGCATCTCACAGTATAATTTTTCTCAACTGCACGCCTGTCCTCGGCCAAAGATACAACTGAGCCGCACTCTGTCTTCGAGGACAGAGAGGCAACTGAGGGATGAATTGGATCTTCACCCACCACAAAAAGTGGCAGGAAAGTATCATATATAAGTATAGTAGTAATATGACTTTCTGGAACTTTCTAGAATTTTCAGGAATCGTCTAGAATGTATTTTTTCTTCAATTGCATGTTTTGCTATTATTATAAATTATTAAATGCATTAAAATATTTTCTTAATCGTATCACTCCAAGCAAGGCTGTACCGCCACTGATGTGCATGGGGATACATAAGCGTGTAAAAGTTTAAGCAGGAGAGTGAAGAGAAAGACGAACCAGTTAGAGGGGGTGACAGAGAAAGGGCAAGAGAAGAATGGGAACATAGGAGTGAAGACAGTTGCGAAGGTAGAGAAAAGGGAAAAGAACAAGATACACGGGGTGATGTAGAAAGGACTGGAGTCAAGTGGATAAGAGATGGGAATTGACATTGCATTTAAATTCCTGGAAGTTGTAGCTGTCAGGAAAGCAAATATACGGAAGGGAGTTCCACAGATGGAAAGTGCGAGAAAAGAAGCTGATGGAGTAGAATTGTCAGATGCATTTCTTTGATCTAACTGTAAAATGGTGGGACCTCGTTGCCAGTCTGGTTGCACGAGTAAATTCTTGTGAAGGAGACGCCAGTGACCTAATTTCATCGGAGTAGAAGCTATGAAAATATTTATAGAAGAGACAGAGAGAAGCCACATCCCGCAGTTGAGAAAGTGGCTGGAGTCGAGCTGCCAGGTCGGGACCGATCACATTACAGATTATCCTTTGGAGTCTGTCGAGAACCCTGAGATGAACAACAGGAGTGCCTGACCAGATATGACAATAGTATTCTATACACGGTTGGATGCTTGATTTGCATATGTGCAATATAGATTCAGGAAAAAACAGTAACCCAACCTTACTAGCAGTGGATTTAGCTATAGATTCAATGTAATGGTTCCACCTGAGATCGGAAGAGAGAGTGAGGCCGAGGAGGCGCAGTATATTGCTTTCAGAGAGACTCGCTTGATCTATGCTTGTGTAAGTACTATACAAATACATCATTAGCAAGTTGAAAAATAATGTTTCTTGAAGTTTATCATTTTTGTTTATTTGTAAAGCTGTATGTTATGTTATAGCTATAAATTATTAAGTACTATCCATTTACATCTTTTGCAAGTTTACAATTTTCGTTTATTTTAAGTTTGAAATTTTTGCTATAAACTATTAAATGCGTTAAAAATATATACTTACTATTTTGAAAGATTGTTACATTATCGTCTTACCGCCATTTTCAGCTCCCGGGACCGCTATATATGCTATAATAAGCAAAGATATGTAACTTTTTTTTTATCTGAATGAAGTGTCGCTTAAGGCAACAGCTGGTTAGGAATGATGCACATTTGCTACTCGAGACTTTAGTGCTTATACATAAAAAAAAAAGGTACAAAATTATAAATAAACCAGAATGCCAAAAAAGATATTTTGTAAGGTAGTGGGGGCTTAAATTTTGGGGTAGTAAATTTTATTGTCTGTTCTTTTACTTTTCGCTAGAATATCTTTTGCAAGATGCTGAAGTGACGTGTAATGTTTGGGTCGGTTCTGTAGGCGTCGGCATGTAGCATATGCCGAGTAGGGGCAGGATGAGGAAGGATAGGAAGAGGTAGAATCTCATTATAACAGTTGTGTGCATAGTTGCAGTAAGGCCCTACACGACACCGTCAGGGCGGCAGGTAGAGATGTTTATTTTAAGACTTTGTGTTCTGGTGATCAGGGTTTTTCGTAAACGAACTGCAACTGTGCCGGGTGTCACCCAACCAGATTGATGATACCACCATCTACCCAGGTGGAGTGAAGAGTAGAGTGGGGACTGATATCGGCCTACAAATATAGCGACAATCACAAAAATAAATGAGAGACAGTGGAAGGGGTTATTATGAATATACGTTTAGTTGCAATGAGAGTGGCTAGAATAGCGGGATTTTTTTCTTTCTTTCGGGGAGTAAGTTTAAATAAACAATAAATAGCAATGGGTCTTCGACAACCAAGAAAAATAACAATTATTAAGAGGCGTGATATATCTAACGAGATTAAAACCTCGATTTAAAGAACTAATTCTAGTGAGTATGTATTCGTGAAATCTAAGAGTTTCTTAAAATAAGTGAATACCTAATTTTGTAAAACAGAGGCAGGCTATGTACATTCCTACATTTAATAAAAATCCTTTTCTGACATCCAAGACAGTCGCCACGCAAATAATCAGTGTTACGTAAAACGGGATACACAACCTAATAAAACAATATTACATGCCTTTCTTTGCCGACATTAAGAATATTTTTAAGTGTTCTGTATTGAAATTTACGTTGTACTCATAACCGACGCTGAGAACAATCAAGAAAAAATATAAAATAAGAAAAAAAGATTAGTCGGATGTGCCTTATGGTGCAGTAGATATCGGCTCGGAACGAGAAATCGCTGAGCCGTGTTCGAATTCCAGCCAAATTCCTTGCATTCACTTACGCGCCAATAACCTTGGGAAAGGTATTAATCTGTCTCTTCCTCCCTGTTATGGGTTAAATAGCTGAACATATTGGGTTCTATAGCCTTGGTTGGCAACCAGTCTACCGCAGAAAGTAATGGCAACCTACTGCCCGGTCAGTCATGTCTCTTTCAAGACATGATCGCCCAAGCGTGTATCACGTATGGCACTTAACTGAATGACTGAAATACAAGATATGAAAAGAAAAATGTTTCTACTCTTATTAAAACAAGATTTAATAAAGACATATACTGTCTAATCGGGTCTGATCAAAATCAGGTTTTCAGCTCTTATTTTGGCTTCGGGTTTTGCTCTAAGTAGGTATAATTGTAGTTCTTAGTCTCAGCCATGATACCATTTATTCAGGGGATTTTTTTAAAATTCAAAATTCAGTTTGCGACGAAAAACTTATTTGACATCGATAAATCAAAATTTGACTTACCTCCATTCATTTTAGTAAGTTCTACGATTTAGAGATCAATCTTTCAACAACCTACGTTTTTCGTACCAACTTCGAATGAGTCTGAGATCCAGGACCATGGATTAGTTTTAAAGCTTTCATTACAACCGAGCAATGCCGGGTTGTCCTGCTAATAGTTGGATAAAGCTTGAAAGAATACTTCAGATACACATTTTCTTGATGTTTCGTAATATTCATATCTGCTGTTTTCCTATCCTAATGATAAAAAAGACAATGTTTTTACGAAATCCATTACGAAATTAACTTCGACATATTTATAAGTTATTTGTTTTTAAACATTATTTTTAATGGATACCCGTGTTGAATAGAGACTTTGCTTGTTTTTTGTTGTTTTTATAATTAAACAGTATCTTCATATATATATGAATTTACTCGAGCCACAAGATTAGCAACTAGGTCCCACCCTTTTACTGTGAAACCAATAACTTGTAAACGCAAATTCTACTACAGCAGCTTCTTTTCTCGCACTTCCCGCCTGTGGAATTCTCTTCCGCATACTTGCTTTTCCGACAGCTACAATCTACAACAATTTAAATGTAAATTCAATAGTCATCCCCTCCCTCATGCTCCTTTCTTTGTCCACTTCACTCTCATCAGTATTCACATCCTTCTCTTACCCACTTCCTGACACTCCCTATAACCTGTCACTCTTTCTCATAACTTTCCTCCTATGTAGCCCCCTGCAAAACAGTGGCAGTAAAATACCTTGTTTCGGGCGATATGATTATAAAAAATATACATATATCTACCAGACTGTTAGGGTTCAATAAGTCAATAAAAAATGTTCCTTTCCATCACATTCAATGAAACATGTATATGAGAAAGTTTGCTGCCTAAACACAGAATCTAGGTGTACAGTGGCTATAGTGGCTCGAAATTAAAAGTCACCATGCAGTGTTGATTTTTGCGTTAACACTTTACCTATCAACAAATTGAACCATTTTCTCCCATAAATATCGCAAATGTAAATATGCATGTAAGAACGTTTGTTATGCGCAGAGGAGGTAGAAATAGCTTTGTTTCATGGTCCAGCTGCGCGGTCAGCCCACTGCGAGAGACGGGGCCGCTAATGCTATGACAGTGTATGCGTCTAGAACTCTGATATAACATATGCCTCAATGCTTATCCGTAGATCTTGCATCTGCTTGCTATTGGGAACCATTGTTGATGTGAGTCGTTACGGTGTTGTGCAAGCCATACACGATTATAATCTCAGAACAAAAATCTCTGAAGTAAAAAAAAAAAAAAAAAGTACGAGTGGGGAATGGGGGATGAGAGAACACTTTTCATCTACGGACCCCCTTACCAAAACCTTAGAATTTTCGTCAGCCCTTTCGTCAAAAGCCTGCAAAACTACTACTACTACTACTACTACTAATAATAATAATAATAATAATAATAATAATAATAATAAGAAGAAGAAGAAGAAGAAGAAGAAGAATTTTTATTATTATGAACGTTATTATATAGGATACTCGCATTTGAAATAGACGCTCTATTTCTACTTCAAACCGTGTTTATTACCTCTATAAGCCTGTGGATTCGAGGCTTACGGCCACATCATGTTGAAACTAAAGTTAAGTTAACCTAGATGGGTGACCGCTTAAGTATACCAGGTACTGTAAGCTGGGATGTGCGCATGGAGTAATCGATATTGGCTTAGAGTGGTTAATTGGAGAACCGAGTTCGAATTCCAATCGGATTCGTTATAATCACTTAAGGCCATACATCCTTGAATTCACTTCTTCTTCCCGTCTCTGCGAAGCATTATTTAAAAAGACTTGTATAACTGATCATTTTTCTTACAATTTATAATAATAATGATAATAATAAAACTGGCTAGCTTTAAATGATCTGCAAAATAAGTTATTAGTCGTAAAAAACAAACCTAGTCATTAAATATGTGCATTCGAGAAATCTTAATAAAGAGAATGTTATCTCCGACAGAACCCGTATCTCCTTTTGTAGAGTAAAAATATATGGTTTTGTTCTGTTTTAATGTTACTCATATTATTGCAGCTCAGCGTAGCCTAACTAAAGCCACAAATATTTTCTACTATAATAAAAACCGTTATATATATATATATATATATATATATATATATATATATATATATATATATATATAAAACCTCCTGTCACGCTAATGGCAAGCGAGGCAGCGTCGGCTCAGTTCATTGTCTTTACAACCAGTTATTAAATTTTAATACCATTTATGAAAGGTATTGCTGCATGTTTTCTCTTTAACAGTTCTTTATTATTTAATCTTTTACAAGAATTATGTATTCGAGAGAGTGAAGAATATATATATATATATATACACATATGCTGTTTATTATATTAAAAACCGTCGTGTATATATATATATATATATATATATATATATATATATGCATGCAGTGTAGATATAGAAGAATCCCCAAAAGTATCCTGTATATACAGTAGTAGGATAACTCCCTAAGAGAGCACTAAATATATATGTATATAAATAAATATAGAGCAAATATAAGAAAAATTAAGGTGGACACGTTATTTCATGGTAAATCTGAAATATAGGCCTATTTCAGGCGAACCATCACCAGCTTCCGTCTTTAGTGTACAGAAGATTTTACACGAATCTCGATTCGTGTAAAATCTTATGTTTTGCAAGACATTTACAATAAGAGAGTCCACCATATATATATATATATATATATATATATATATATATATATATATATATGTATTTGTGTGTGTGTATGTGTGTGTTCAGAAATTATAACATGAATGTTATAATATTATTACAAAAGTAGCTATTTCTTTCGACATTTCTTGTGTTTTATCAAGTGATGAGGTTTATTTCAAGTTGAAATATATCAAGTTGAAAACTTGAAATAAACCTCATCACTTGATTAGGCACAAGAAGTGTCGAAACAAAATTGCTACTTTTCTACAAAACTAGCTATATTCATGTTATAATTTCTGAATAAAATTAGCTCTACTTTGTATTTAGCACTTTTAAAGAATAGTGTTTTTGGGGATACGGAATATTATTCCATCCATACATATATATATATATATATATATATATATATATATATATATATATATATATATATTCCCTGTCATGCTCAAGATTTTGGATTATCTTTCTTCAGTCTTTATCTAAGATACCCAGTAGTAGGTACGACAATCTATATATTGTCGTCATTTTAGACAGCACAGTCTCACTCGTCTACATATAAAATTCTCTGATTTCTTTTAATCCGTCCGTCACACCCAATAAAATAGCCAATACGCTTGGTTATACTGGAGAGCGCCCTTTGTACAATAAACTTTCATTAATTTTGTTGGAAAAAATTAAATTTTATTATTTAACATACAAAATACTCCCCCTATTTTAAAACCAATCTAATGATTAAAATAACAAATACTTATTTAATAAAAATAAAATATTTTTTATATCTTTTCTGATAGTTTTATATACATTTCATTCTCGTAAAATATCATGCATAGTAGGAAGTTTCAAACGGGCAGAGGATTTCGAGAGAAACATTTCCTAAGTGTCTTAAATATTGCGAGGATTTTCAACATTATTCCAGTATTAATAAAATTATAAGCTGGTAAATTAAGTAGGAAGTGGAACTTGTCAAATCATTGGCGTAATTAAGCAATAGACAAGAAAATACATCTGGCTTCTTTTTTTATCCATCTTATGGTGGGTGGAACGGCGTAACCAGATGTATTTCTAAACCTCTTGAAGGTACCTTTTTACCCATCCCAAAAATTCTTTCTCGGGTAACTTACTAAAAATAACTTGTAGAAAATGCACATATGTTACCAGAGCCTGAATTTGTAAAAGAGGAATGATATTGGGGCAGAGCGGTCTCGTACTCTTCAGAAAATATATATTCGGTGATCTGTGTTCAAGTCTGGGTGTCAGTACTTGATGGACCATCTACGCTCAGTTGGTTCTAAAGAAATGAATAAATGGGAACCCTGACTTAGACAAGAAACGGATTTTCATTTCGAATCTCCGAAAGTACATCATTAAATTCCTAATGTAACTATATAAAGAGTTGGGTAATGAATAGTAGCTCGGAATGAAAACTAAAAAAACCGAGTTGAAATTGTAGTTGTGTATGTTGCATTCACTTACGCACAAGTACCATTAGAAAATGTATGACTAGATTTCTTCTTCACTCAGGTATGGGTAAATCGCATGACAAATTTTCCCCTATAGCCTTGGTTGGTAAGCAATGTAGGAGAAAGAAGACGCTGAATTAAAACCAGTCTAGAGAATGTTGGCATCCATCAGGTTATCCTGCTTAACACATTAATACGAATGCGGTGCCCAAATGAGACCTCATATCCTTGATATTGTGATATACAGTGTATTCCAAACACTCACATTCTATTTTTCCTTTTTAGTGTCATTTTAGGGCGTAGACGACCCCCCCCTCAGACACCCTTTCTTTGTTATCCGTGAATTATCATAAACCCTTATGCAAATTAATTAAAACAAAACGAATAATGTCTTTCTAGGATCTTTTACACTTTCTCTGAACACGTATACGTCGTCTCTTGGCGTTTTTTTTTTCTTTATTGACCGCATTTACTTTTACATTTTGGACTGATGGATCCAGTTTGTTTCTTCGCCTTAATTACACTATTGACAGTTGAAAGGCTGACACCAACGATATCTGCGATCTCTCTGTAAGACTTCCCAGTGTGTTTGTGAAGTGTTACAATTTTCATGACCTTCCTTAGTGTAACGTACATCACAGACAATGGCCACAGGACAAATAACTGACAGTCGAGACAATAGTGTCTGGGCGTGATAAAAATTTGATGCAATCACGGATGAAGCAATATTTTTCAAGGACAAACAAATTTTATAATACAACCCGAGAATAGATTCAATCTGCTGCACATCACTACAAATAACCTAATCTGAGAAAAAAATAGAAATCGATTACACCCTATCACTTTAGTGGCTCCAAAACTGACAGTATGGTAAAAGAAAGAAAACTAAAGCAGTTATTTCTATTAATTTACACATGATTGTATCTTCTTCGGAAAGATAATGGAGTGGCTTCCTGTTTGCCTTTTCCGCGGTTTGAAAAAAAATTTCCCTCTCTTAGACTGCTGGCCACCCAAGGCTACACAGTCCAGTCTACTCTACTATTTAAGCCCTTAGCTGCTAGAGTGAACGATTCATAACTTTTTCAAAGTAAATTCTAACACCTTATTACTCTATTGATGTTTTGATGAACATGATGAACAACCTGCTTTCCAAGTTAAGGAAAGTTAAAAGATAATTGCTTATGGTATAAATTACAGTATCTTGTCGTAGTTCATTCGCTTCCATGATAATACATAAGTTGACTGTTTGTCAGTAGGAGAGCGCTTATGCAACTTTTCTTTGCCTTCTCGTTCAATCGCTAGCCTTGGGCAGTAGTTCAATTTAAGATATAAATAAAGCAATCAAATTTCCAAAGGAAATATTAGTCGAGGTTGCTGGGGGGATGTAATTAACAAACTGGCGAGGATAAGTGGCTTGTCAACTTCAATTCATCTAAGACCAAGCTGTTGTCTGTCAACCATTACAGGCAACCTCTTCTGCCTCCCATAAGCATGGACCAAGTGATTCTTCCTGAGAGTAATACACTACGCCTCCTCGGATTTACCCTGTCCTCAGACCTCAAATGGAACCACTATATTGAATCCATAGCAAAATCTACTGCTAAGAAGATTGGGTCACTATGTCGATCCAGGATGTTTTTTCCACCTGAATCCATCCTGCATATATACAAGTCAACCATCCGTCCGTGCATGGAGTACTGCTGCCATTTATGGTCAGGTGCCCCTGCCGTTCTCCTCGGTGTTCTTGACAAGCTCCAAAGGAGAGTCTGTAATGTGATAGGTACTGATCTGGCGACTCGACTGCAGCCACTTCCCCATTGTCGAAATGTGGCCTCCCTTTGTCTCTTCTATAAATACTTTCATGGCTTCTGCTCGGACGAGCTTAAGTCACTGATGCCTCCTCAACAGGTGTTTACCCGTGCAACCAGACTGGCAACTGGGTCCCACCCATTCACAGTCAGGTTAGCCAAATGCAGACGACAATTCTACTCCTGCAGCTTCCTCTCTCGCACTTCCCGCCTGTGGAACTCACTCCCGTATTCTTGCTTTCCTGACGGCTACAACCTCCAGAAATTTAAATGCAAAGTCAATACTCATCTACTAACCACTGGACTCTAGCTCTCTCCCCTCCCCTGTATAACCTTCACTTTCTCTCCACCTATGTATCTGTCATCGCACCTGCTTTCTCAGCTTTCTATTGTTCCTTTCTAACTAGTTTGTACTCCTCACTCTTTTCTAATTAATCTTTTTACATTTATGTAACCCCCTGCACATCAGTGGCGTTTCCGCCTTGCTCGGGGTGAAATGATTAAAAAAAAAAAAAAAGAAAAGAGATTTAACCATATGTGACTTTGACTGTGAGGATATTGTAAGATAAATTTCATCAAGGCGATATTTTTATTGCTCCATGTGCAATTTTTATTTTGAATTGTTCCAATATAGACTTCAAATCATTAAAATTAAAATACGATTTTGCATTAAAAATAAACAAAATTGCAGTAATATTTTTGTTCTTTAAAAACTAAATCTCCTCATTTTACTTACCTCAAAACATGTTTTAAGACAGAAATTTAAAGGAAAATAAAAAATAAAACTAAGAATATGGGGACTGCTTGACAATACAGGATAAAAAGAAAGAGAAAAACAGTCAATACAGCCAAAATAATAAAAAAAAGGTTTTAAAAAACAAGCTTGTTGAAGACATACATTAAAACCGGCGAAATTTTGGAGACCCAAAGATTTGTAAGTTCAATACCAGGCTGCAGCAGTGGTGAACAAATAACTTAGTAAGTTGTGTCAAAGGCCAATAATTACGCGTAAGTAACATCGCGCATGAAATGAGAATCATATATCCTAGTGATCGAAATAATGGGTTCGGTTTGAAGTTTCTAATACCTGAAGAAAGCCGGAGCGTACAATGACCGAAACGTCGTAAACATGGTAATAAAGATGAGAACAATGTAAATAATGTAAATACAACCTCATCTCAGAGGTATAGACAAATACTAATATTTCACATTCTGAATTTTTTTTATGATGAATTCGGGATTCACCCTGTCAATGATTTCGTTTCAATTCCTGATTATGCTTCTCTTTTGGAAAAGTTTATCTTGAGTCCTACTTTTTAAAATGACTTTTCTTCAAAATGTCAAAGGTAACCCAATTAGGTCTTCTTTTCTTTACCTCTGTCGAGGAGGGGATTTTTCACCTAAAGATGCTTTGAAACAAATCTCTTCATTGGTGGTATTGTTATTGTTGCCTTCCGTTATGTTGACAGCAGCGGATGGGTCTCTTGGGTTGTCGTAAAGCAGAAGTCAATATGCACACAACTCAGAGTGTAATGACACACGTAAAATGTAATCGGAGAACCAAGTTCGAATTTCGGTTTTGGTACTGCGGTGTCTGTGTCGCTTATGCCCGCCTACATTGCCGTGGATGACATGATGTTAATTCATTGACGTTGGTCTCAGCAGCAGTCTATTTGGTGAAATTGTGTCAGGTAGAAAGACAAGAAAGGTGAGATAGATAGATAGATAGATAGATAGATAGATAGATAGATAGATAGATAGATAGATAGATCTTAACCAAGCTCGTTAGATAGATAGATAGATAGATAGATAGATAGATAGATAGATAGATAGATAGATCTTAACCAAGCTCGTTAGATAGATAGATAGATAGATAGATAGATAGATAGATCTTAACCAAGCTCGTTAGATAGATAGATAGATAGATAGATAGATAGATAGATAGATCTTAACCAAGCTCGTTAGATAGATAGATAGATAGATAGATAGATAGATAGATAGATAGATAGATAGATAGATGTGTAATGGAAAAAGAAGAAAGAAAGGAGCTGAAAAAATAAACGATAAGAAGAAAACAAAAAGAAATGGATATAAAAGTAAATTAATCTGAGAAAGAAAGAAAGAAAAACAAAGAAAGAAAGACAAAGAAATAAAGAAAGAAAAAGAAAGAAAGAAAGAAAGAAAGAAGAGACAAAAGGAATAAGAGAAGAAATAAATGAAAAAAAAAAGTTAATGATAATAAACGAAGATAGAAAGAAAGCGAAAAAAAAGGAAAAGAAAAAAGAAAGAGGAAACCATATACAGAAATGGAATAAAACGATAAATAAAGGAAGAAAAAGTAACAATATTGAAAAAATAAAGTAAAGAATAAAAAGAAAGAAATTAAAAAATAAGAGAGAGAAATGGAATTAAGGGAAAGAAAGAAAGAAAGAAAGAAAGAAAGAAAGAAAAAGATTGTGTTAAAAAGAAAGCAAGAAAAACAATGTAAAATAAGCAAGAAAATTTTAATGAATGAAAAGAAAGACAGAAAAAAATGTTAGAAAACAAAATTAAGAGAGAAAATGAAAACTAAAGAATTAACGTTAAAGAGAAGAATATAGTCAAATAATAATTCAAATATCGCCGACTGTTGACTGACAGATAAGTTATACGGATAGTTTTTTTTTTTATTTTTTTATAAGCGTTTCACCCCGAGCAAGGCATGTCACTGCCACTACTGTGCAGAGGGCTACGTAGAGTGGAGAAAGGCTGATTAAATATAGGAAATAACAGAGGGTGGGTGATAGACGGGTAAGGATACCTAGAATGAGGGTTGGGTAGATGAGAGTGTTGTGAGAATAGTTGGGAGTTAGTGTGATAGGAAGTGTCTATTGACCCTACATTTAAACACCTGGAGATTGTAACTGTCGGGAAAGCAGACTTGTGGAAGGGAGTTCCACAGGCGGGAAGCGCGAGAAAAGAAGCTGTTGGAGTAGAATTTACGGTTACATCTTATTTGTTTAACTGTAAAAGGGTGGGACCTAGTTGCTAATCTAGTATCTCGTGTAAATTCGTGCTTAGGCGGCACCAGTGATCTAAGCTCATCGGAGCAGAAGCCATGAAAGTACTTGTAGAAGAGGCACAGGGAAGCTACATCACGCCGGTGTGAGAGCGGCTGCAGCCGGTCTGCCAAGTCAGTATCAACCACGTTACAGATCCTCCTTTGTATTTTGTCAAGAAGCCCAAGGAGAGCAGCAGGGGCACCCGACCAGATATGGCAGCAATATTCAATACACGGGCGGATGGTAGATTTGTATATGTGCAGAATAGTTTCAGGTGGGAAAAATTTCCGGGCCATGCACAGGGAGCCCACTTTCATAGCAGTAGATTTGGCAATGGATTCAATATAGTCATTCCATTTGAGGTCCGCCGAGAGTGTAAGGCCAAGGAGGCGTAGTATTTTACTCTCTGGGAGGCTAGCCTGTCCCATGCTAATGGGAGGTAGATGCGATTGTCTATGGTGGTTAGTTGATAACAGCTTTGTTTTGGAGGCATTAGTTACATAACTTTTCTCTAAAGTCTTAAAAGAAAAGACAATGCTTCAATTGTTTTCAGCTGTGAGAAAAGCAAAAGGTTTCTTAATTTCCTCTACAGACATGAAAGGTCCAAATGACATCATAATGAACGCTACTGTTTCATGTGCAGTGGAATGAGAAATCGGAGAGTCGGTTTCAAATTCCAGTTAAATTCGTTGCATTCACTTACGCGCAAATACCATTGAGAAAGATATTAATCCTTCACTTCTCTCTCCAGCTATGGGTTAAATAGCAGGATAGATTTGGTTATATAGCTTTGTTTGGCAACCAGTATACCTCAGAAAATAATGGCAACCCATCGCGGGAAAATATTTTGCCCAGTCAGTCATGCCTTAAAAGCGTACATCACGTTATGAATCCACCTCTTCTCCCCATGTTATGGGTTAATTATCACGACTTATATAACTGAAAAAGCATGGATGAATATTAGATATATTTCTCTAGTGAAAGAAATTGCCTAGCACGACACAATGAACCAACTTTCTTATGTGATTCAATATAATCTTTCCGCTTCATAGCAGCGGAAAACGTTAATCCGAGAAGGCTAATGAGTCACTCTTCTAGATATTTGCCTCAACCATACTCGTGGAAGGCAAAAAATAAAAAATAAATAGTCAAACCAGAGAGAAAGTAAGACATGCTATTTGGAATAACTGGCAGAAAACTTGTAACACTTTATTGAAGATAAAAATGAAAACAAGAGAAAGCCGGAAGAGAAGACAGACCGAAAACTATTGATCAAAATGAAACAGAATCATTCATGTGAAAATAACCATTCATACGGAAGTAACTAGCATCAATTTCGAAAATCGTTTGCGCATTTATTTTAGTGCCTTTAAAGGAGAATCTGTAATGTAATAGATCCCGACCTGGTAGCTCGACTCCACCCATATTCTCCTCGGTGGAATGTGGCTTCCCTTTGTCTCCTCTACAAATATTTTCATGGCTTCTGCTCCGATGGGCTTAGGTCACTGGTGCTCCCTTCGCAAGAATTTACTCGTGCAGCCAGACTGGGAACAAGGTCCCACTCATTTACTGTTAGATCAACCAAATGCAGCCGACAATTCTAATCCATCCGCTTCTTTTCTGGCACTTCTCGCCTGTGGAACTCCCTTCCGTATACTTGCGTTCCGTATGGCTACAACCCCCAGGAATTAAATGCAATGTCAATTCTCATCCCTTATCCACTTGACTCCACTCTTTTCTACATCACCCCATATAATATCTTGTTCTTTTCCTTTCTCTCTACCTTCGCAACTGTCTTTACACCTGTGCTCCCATCCTTCTCTTGTCCTTTCTCTGAAACCCTCTGTAACTGGTTCGTCTTTCTCTTTACTCTCCTCTTATCTAAACTTTTACTCTTATGTAGCTTCCTGGGCATCAGTGGAAGTACCGCCTTGCTTGGAGTGAAATGATTTTAAAAAAAAGTTTATTCCTTATCCGCTGTTTCACTTTCCGCAGTTTCATCATGAAAAACAAACAGTTCGCCGGTTGCCTTCGATTGCATACCAATGGGCGGCAATGTTCGCATCGGACAGTTGCTAGAAAAGTCGTAAAATGCTCTCTTTAAACGAAATATCTGAAACCTTTGCACTTAACGAGGGAAAAAAATCGTATCATCTCGTTACTATCAATAACCGTAAGAACGATTTTTTGCTTAACGCGCTTAATTGTGGAGTTATTTGTTCACCACTGCTGTATTCTGGTATTGAACTCACAACGGCTTGGGTCAAGTCTGAAGAACACATGGCCAGTGAATATAAATGTTGGTTAGTTCCAGTAACTCGACCCAAAACGTTGCGAGTTCAATACCAGGCTACAGCAGTGGTTAACAAATAATTTAGAAGAGTTAAGTTAAAGAGAGATAACTACTTGTATACCAGAAGTGGTATCGCATGGAATATTTATTTCCAAACATTTTTCAGTTTAGAGAGGGTCTGATTATTGTTGAGATCAAATTAATTTACGTTAAAATTTATTGAATAAAAGGAAAGGGCGGGAAAAAAAGATGATATTAGAATATGTGCGCTTAGCACGGGAGTTGTCATTATCAAAGACTTCGGGAGGTAACACATCCTACTGCGAGAGATTGCAAATATTGTATATATATCTTGGCTGTACCACTCTGTTAATAAAGTAGTTTATCTACATTTCTCTTTGTATCTCTTCATTCCCCAATACAAAAAATTAAATTAAATTGAATAAAATTAAAATTAAGATAAATAATATATATATATATATATATATATATAACACTAAAAAATACATACGTAAGCAAAATATATAGACCCATATAAATCCAACACTCAAGTATCCATGCATATACGTATATAGAAATAATCAAACTTAAGACATTTGCTGATTAGAGGGAAAGGATCTTTGACTAAGAAATTTTTCAAAATAAGCTTAAGGATTATAATTAAAATTAGCATTATAAGTCAAAATATAATTAAATAATAAATACTGAAATAAGATATTAAACTTAAAAGATTTGTAAATGTAGAAATATGTGTATACATATATACACACATACGCTCACGTGTACATATATATATACGCATATACACACATGTGCACTCAAGGTTCCTCATATACACACACACACACACACACACACACACACACACACACACACACACACGCCCATACGTATATATATATATATATATATATATATATATATATATATTATTGGTTAATAATTAATAAATAAAGGATTAGAAACGGAAAGTTTAAGGGGGCTTTGAGAATCAGAAGGGATTAGTAGTGAAGGGCAAATAAGGGGCAACGATTTTTAGAATTTTATTTTAGGGAAAGTAAATCGGGGATTAATAAAAATAAAATTTAGAATTTCGCCTTAGTTACTTTCAAATGGTAGAACCAAAACGGTAATGGGATGAAAGAGGTTGGCCGATATAGTTGTTGTAATTAATACTACAGTTATTAAAAAAGGAAAGAAAAGGAAACTACAAGACCTCCTACAGAAGGTACCGGTGGAGAGTGACAAAAAAGGACTACAAATAAACTTCAAGAAAACTGAATGCATGGTCATCAGCAAAAGGTGCAACCCAAAATGCCAAATACAAGTGGGGGTTACCAGAATCAAGCAAGTACAAAAATTTAAATACCTAAGAAGTGTTCTAACAGGAGATGGAAAGTGCGACATAGAGATCCGAAGGCGAATTGGCATGGCAAAGGATGCGTTCCAGAAGCTGATTAAAGTACTAACACACAGGAAATTTTCACTATAAACAAAGAAAAGAGTGCTGGATTGCTATGTGATGTCAGTTCTTCAATACGGCAGTGAATACTGGACAAAACTGGAAGCAGCGGAAATGTGGTTCTACAGAAGGATGCTGCGGTTATCGTGGACTGAGCATGCAAGCAACGATGAGGTGTTGGAAAGAATGGCAACAAAAAGGAAATTAATACTGAGCATCAGGAAAAGACAATTTAAGATCCTGGGACACGCAATGAGGAAGGAGAGCTTGGAGAACCTGAGACTGACTGGCCAGCTAGAAGGAAAGAGAGACAGAGGAAGACAGCGGATAACATTTTTGCAGAGCCTGGTCAGGTGGATGACGGAACGGGGGTTGCCAGGAGTAAAAGGAGAAAACATACTGTTATGTCGCCAAGTATAAATGAATAACTCAACAACAGAATCAGAATATAAGTTGTATTCCGCGGAAAGACGGTTAGTATGTACAGAAGTGATTAGTAATATTTACAATAGAAAGACACAAGAGTCCAATCCGTCGTAAGACGTGTGTATACGTGATTACTTCCGGTACGCCACCGGAAGTGTGACTAACTCTTCACTGAATTGCACTGACTCTTCAGTAACTTATTAGAGACTCTCAAGTGACTCTCTACGACAATATTTAGTTGTCCCTCCCAGTAAGGGCAACATGTGACACATGGTCAGTTATGACTGGGATTTCCGGGCTATATGGCCCGGCCAAAAAATACCTGTCTATTTTTGCCCAGTCGTGATTCTACCCTTCGGCGGAACCACGACTGGGTTATTGCTCTCTGCTCGGAAGCATAGAGTGCCCTCTACCCGACGGCAGAGAGCTGACAGTGTCGTAGAGTCGTCAGTCTAGTGACTCGGTACGACTCCCCTGGAGAGAATCCACCATTGCTATATATAGCAATGGGAACAGTCCATTTGTAGTCAAATAGGAGCGGCGCTCTAACACATACTAAGAGCCACAAGAGATAGAGAGATGTAGAGAACCATGATCGCCTACGTCCTGAAGAGACAGGGCACATAGAAGAAGAAGAAGAAGAAGTAGGGATTTATATTACAATTTCAAATTTAGAATTAAAAAATTAGATTTATGATATTTGCTTATGACTTCCTTACGTAAGTTTAAAAGCAGATTTTGTTAAGAATACTATTTTTTTTTTTCAACTAAACATAGATTGCATCTATCTTGAAGATTTTTTTTGGAGGTGGAGCGAACCTATTAGTCTCAAATTTATGATAGGGTTTAGACCCTCTTCTTTCATTTCCTACAATCTTTGGGAAAAAGATATCTGGAATCTTAGATTAGGGTTAGAAAAGGAGTGATTGTGAGAATAGTATCGTTGTTTAAATTCTCCTGAAAAAATTCCAATGTAAATGTGGTAATAACTTTTGTTATCTGTGGGGACGATTTGAACTTGGTAGATTGCGTATGTAGATCTATATTTACATTCCATCAGACACTTGTTAACGGACCTATAATTACAAGAAGGAAAAATAAATGTTTTAATGTCAGTTTGGTCTTAATTCTTTAAAATTTGTTTATAATGGGAATTGATTATACTGTCCTTAATGCGTGTGCATGAGTAGCTAATTTTAAGTGTATTTCTATTGAAGATTTTTGTTATAGATTGTAAAAATGGAAATGTTTTATATATATATATATATATATATATATATATATATATATATATATATGATAACTGGTAGACAATTAAATTACAGCTATAAACAGATAAAAATATGTGTTGTTATGACATTTTCTTATATATATATGCAGTCATCCGCAGACAGATCTGTTTCGCTGTATCACACCTCATCAGTACAGTTAGACATCCGATTGCTTTTAACCCAGGAATGAAACACGACCGAATTGGCCTCAGTCGGCGATTCTACCTCTGAGCTATGGGCGCTCGGTACTGTGCAAAAGTATTAGGACAAGAACTATTTTATCTTTTATGAGGCATATTGAGAGGACATAAACAATTTAATTAAAATAAATTTATTTGATTTATTCAACAAATGCTTTAACAAGAAAAATACTTATTGCAAAATAAATTTAATATTTAGTATAATAGCATTTTGCTTTAATCGCAGCCTTCATTTTGTCAGGCATTGACATCACAATCTTCTTCAATGTATCTAATGGTATCTCCTGCCAAGCAGCTTGTATTTGTTCCCAAAGTGTGTCTTTCAAAGTAACATAAAATTTGTCAATTTTTTTATCCAAAATATCCCAGAGATGTTCAATAGGAATGAGATCAGGGCTCTGTGGGGGCCAATTCAAATTCCGAAGCTTTTCTTCCTCTTCCCTTTTAGTTAAATAATCCTTAAAAGGTTTGAAGCATGTTTAGGGTCACTGTCGTGTTGATAAATAAATTTGATTCAAGAGGGGGTAATAAGAAAAAAGTCAGTGATATCCAAGGATAACAGAATAATGAGTAGTTTTTTAAAAAAACTTGTTTAATAGAAAATAGGAAAAATTAAATATTTTTTTTTTATAATCGTGTCGCCCCAAGCAAGGCATTTTACTGCCACTGTTGTGCAGGGGTTGCATAGAAGGAATGTTATGAAGAGTGAGAGATTGCAGGGGTTGTCAGGAAGAGAGTAGGAGAGGGAAGAGATTACTGATGAGAGTGCGGTGGTTGTAGAAAAGCATGAGAGAGAAGATGTAAGTTAGTGAGACAGGAGATGACTATTGGCTTTACATTTAAATTCTTGGAGATTGTAACTGTCAGAAAAGCAAATATGCGAAAGAGAATTCTACAGGCGGGAAGAGCGAGAAAAGAAGCTACTGGAGTAGAATTTGCGTTTACATTTTATTAGTTGCACAGTAAAAGGATGGGACCTAGTTGCTAATCTTGTGACTCGGGGAAATTCGTATATAGGGGGTACCAGTGAGCTAAATTAATCAGAGCAGAAGCTGTGAAAGTATTTGTAGATGAGACACAGGGAAGCCACACTGCGTCGGTGAGAAAGCGACTGTATCTTAGTTGACAAGTACGGATGGATCACATTACAGATTCTCCGTTGGATTCAGTCGAAGACACCTAAAACCAGATATGGCAGCAATACTCAATGCATGGGCGGATACATGACTTTTATATGTGAAGGATTGTTTCGTATGGAAAAAAACTTCCTGGCCCTACACAGAGAACCGAATTTCTTAGCAGCGGATTTAGCTATGGATTCTATATTGTTATTTCACTTGGGGTCTGGTGTGAGAGTTAACCCGAGAAGGCGCAGGGTTTCGCTTTCAGGGAGAGAAGCCTGATCTATGATAATGGGTGGGAGGAACGATTGTCTCTGGTGGTTATTAGATAGCAGCTTCATTTTGGAAGTATTAAAATTTACATGCCATTTCTTACCCCAGTCCACCACGGATTGGAGGTCCTTTTTAAGCTCGGCAGCGAGATTTGCTTTTTCAGTTACGGTAGATTTTTGATCGAGACGAGAGTAAATCGTAGTGTAGTCAGTATATAAGCCTACTAGGGATCTTATTACATAAGGAAATGCGTAGGACCTAGAAGAGACACCCTCATTCATGTGATAGTATTAGGAGGCTTGTTCGTTCAATACCACCCTCATTGTACGGTTTGAAAGGAAGGACTGGATTAGGTCAAACAATTGTCCAGTTATACCATAGCCCTGCAGCTTGCATAGAAGGCCAGCATGTCAGACTCTGTCAAAAGCTTTGGAGATGTCAAGAGCCACAGTTTGGGCTTCGCCGTTTTTGTTGAGGGCCTGGTGTATATACTCAGTGATGGTCGTGAGCATAACAGCAGTAGACTTGGTGAAGCGGAAGCCATACTGTTTGTCAGAGAAGAGTCTGTGGACTGAGAGATGTTGTACCACCTCGGCGTTGATGATGGCTTCGAACACTTTGCCAAAGATCGGTAGGAAGCTGATAGGGCGGTAATTAGCGGAGTCAGAGGGTTCTCCACTATTTTTATATATAGGAACCACGGAGGAGGATTTTCAGCAGGCAAGAAAGCAGGAAGCAGAAAGGTAGAAGATATAGAGTTTAGAGAGAACAGAGAAGAGTTCAGGAGCATATTTCTTTAGGACAATAATGAGTATTACGTTGCCACCGCTCGCCTTATGGGGGTCAAGTTTAGAAATTATTTTGGAGATCACCGAGGGAGTAATTAGTATGTCAGTCAGTTGGGAACTTCTTTTTAATATATTTGTTTTACACCTAGTTTTAAATAATCAATATTTATTAACAATTTACTTGACTTTTCACCCTGTATTTGAATTTCAGTGAGGTTTTTGGGAAAATCACCCCAGTCCTAATACTTATACATACTACCGGTAGTGTGCAAAAGTGTTAGGACAGTGGTGATTTTAAACTTTATTTTCATAGTTCTTGTCCTAGTACTTTTGCACAGTACTATATATATATATATATATATGTATGTAATTATATGACGGTCTTTATTATAACAGATATATATATATATATATATATATATATATATATATATATATATGATCTGTGATACAGTGAAACAGATCTGTCTGCGGATGACTATATATATATATATATATATACACACACACACACACACACAAATAAATACACAACTGTCTTTATTATAATGGAAAGGATATTTTTCTATTTTATTGTTTGTTGTTTTATCATTTATGATTTAGCCTTATAAAATCTACAGTATGGCCGAGGCTTCTATCCGTCACAACTTTTCCGTTGTAATCGTCCTATTTTCTCATGAGTTACTCTTGTTAGATCACTTATCGTACCTGTTTTATAAATTAAAATTTATAACTATCTATGTATAGCTAAAAAAAAAGGTATAATATTATATTGACATTCACTAAAAATCTTGGTATGTGTACCTTGCAGATAATGGGGTACTTCTGTATTATTCCTAGCCGTTCTCTATTCATTTATTTATTTTTTTTTATTTATTTATTTTTTTTTTTTGTTTAGTTGGTGTCGTGATGAAGGTATAACAATGTCAAATTACATCAAACCTGTCTGGAGACATTATTCACCGACCCACGCAACCCCACAAGTGCAACCTTTACTTGTTCTCAGTGGGAAAGAAATACAATACTAAAGGCTCTGCTCTTATTAACAATGACACTGCTTCTTTCATAAAGAAACCGGCGGGAGAACGTAGAGGTGGTGGCTTGGGCAGAGCAGGGTGGACATATGGTGGTATGAGTGGGTGAGAGTTCCTATTCCTTTCAGTGTTATTAACTAATGATAATTTTCAATGCGTAGCTTATGTGTTGGCACCCAGTGAGAACTGAACTCATTCCTCAATCGTAATTGATCTTTCGAGTCAAGTTTGCTAACCGTTATACCACGTCGAAGTGTTAATAACTTATGATTCAGCAAATCAAATTGATATAACGCCATATCTCTTCAGGACATAGATGATCATGATTCCTTTTCAATAGCACCGTTTTTCTTTATTGTCAGTGAATTGTCATTAGTTCTTAAGAAATACAATGCAGTCGCTTCCCGTTGCCTTCTACACGGTTTGGGATTTAGATTAGCTTTTATCCTAGACTGGTCGCAGCCCAAGGTAAGACACGCAGGTTACTCTGCTATTTAACGCATAGCTGTACAATAGATAAGAGATTGGATAGTGCTTTTCCCAACCATATCTATGGGCAATTAAATGCAGCAGTGCTAAAAGAAAATAGTGAGTTTTGGTGCAGTGGATATCGCCACGGAACGAGAAATCGGAGAGCTGAGTTCGAATTCCAGTTGAATTCGTTGCATTTACTTTCACGCATATCCCCTTAGGATAGGTATTAATCCACATCTTTTATCTCCTGCTATAGATTAAATAGTAAGACAGATTGGGTTCTATAGCCTTCCAGTCTACTGTAGAAAGTAATAGTATAGTAATAGTTCTATAGCCTTCGTATATAGTATAGTATAGTAATAGTTCTATAGCCTTCCAGTCTACTGTAGAAAGTAATAGTAATCTATTACGGAAAAATCTTTCACTCAGTCAGTCGGACCTTTTTCGAGAGATGATCCCCCAAGCGTGTATAACTTATGGCACTTAACTGACTGACTGACACTGATTTAATATTCTGCGTCAATATTCATTGTATTATCCGCTCATCCTCCATGAGTATGTGCGGAATTTTCTTCGGATCAGTTTTTTGTTTTAATAAAAAGAGATACTCTCTTTTCTTAGAGAGTATCTTCTTCTTCTTCTTCTTCTTCTTCTTCTTCTTCTTCTTCTTCTTCTTCTTCTTCTTCTATATGCCTTGTCCTTTCAGGACGTAGGTGCTCATGACTTTTCACGTTTCTCTATCCCTAGTGGCTCTTAGCACGCTTTCTCCTGTTACACCAAGCAACCCCTGTTCTGTCATTCACTTGCTCAGGCCAGTCAAGTACGTTACACGCTGTTTTCCCCTGTCTCTCCTTCCTTCTATCTGGCCTGTTAGTATCAGGTTCTCCAAGCCCTTCTTCCTCATTGAATGTCCCAGGAACTTTAGTTGTCTCTTCCTGATACTCAGTATTAATTTCCTTTTCGTTTCCATCTTTTCCAAAACCTCATCATTGCTCACATGCTCGATTCATGATATCCGCAACATCCTTCTGTAGAACTACATTTCAGTTGCTTCAGGTTTTTCTTTAATCTTTGATGATATTGTCCAGCATTCACTGACATATTGAAGAGCTGACATCACATAGCAATCCAGTACTATTTTCTTTGTTTCCAGGCGAAATTTTCCTGTCTCTTAGTACTCTCCTCAACTTTTGGAATGCGTCCTTCGCTATGTCGATTCGCCTTCGGATCTTTGTGACGCACTATCCGTCTTCTGTAAGAACACTTCTGTACCTGCTTGATTTTATTATCCCCCGTCTGTATTTGGCATTTTGGGCTGCCGTTTTTGCTGATGACCATGCATTCGGTTTTCTTTCAGTTTATTTGTAGTCCTTTCTTGTCACTTTCTTCAGTTACCTTCTGTAGGAGGTCTTGTAATTTCCTTTCCGTGTCTGCTATCAGCATTGTATCATCTGCGTACCTTATGTTGTTCAAATTGTGGATCCTGGCATGATATCTAAGGTCCTCAGAATTGTTACGCTTGGCTTAAAATGGCGCTTTACTTCAAAGCTCATTTCTTTTATGAATCAAATGACGATGAGTATGCTTTAAGCGCATAGTTGACCATCGCTCTACACAGATTCTGTTTTTTATTATTATTTGCGAGTGACAAAGAATGGTTTCTTGTTCTGAAATAAACATTTCATTCTAGGCTGGTTGCCACAAAAAACATTTTATCAGACTTTTTACATAACTGGGGAGATAATAATTAGATTCAGAGACAAACAACGAGTGATCTACCTAACGAGGATCTGGAATAGTCAAATGACAAACGTTGCTAAGAGATATAAAAGATAGGATGTCGTGGAGAGTCATGATCGCCTATGATGCGTCGAAGAAAAAGAAAAAGAGAACGTTGGAAATGGAAGGACTTATGGACTCTCAGAAAGCTCTTTGTTACGGAGAATTACTTTGAATTTTTGACGTGACTCAGTTGATTTTCCTGTGTAAACAAATGAACATCCCCTCACTCATAAAAATTGGTTCTGGATGGCCGCATAATACAGAGATTTGTCAAGATCAAAATATTGTAAAGATAGCAATAGTAGGCCGCACAACGTCTATAGCACAAATAAGAGCAAATATGGCCGTAGATACGTAACGTCTATAGCACAAATAGGAGAAAATATGATTAGACTGCGTAACACAATTCTAACACAAATAAGAGGAAACATGGCCGTAGAATGCGTAATGCCTATAGCACAATTAAGAGCAAATATGGTCCTAGACAGCCTAATCCATATAGCAAACATTCAGACAAATTTGACCCTAGAATTACCAACACAGTTTGAGTTGGTTGTTTGTTACGCTGCATATCGACCTCTATGTTTTATCAAATACCAAAATCTAAATATTTTTTACACAATTTTATGGTTTCAACAAAATATTTTTAAACGCAATTGTATGCCTTCAACTACTGATAAAAAGTATTGTTCGTCATTTTGCTGTAACTTCTATTTTTGGTAATTCTACAAAATGTATTGTTGTTAATCTTTTCTATATAAAATGTACTTTAGTATTTTTGCTATAAAAATGCATTTTATACTTTCGTTTTGGTTTTGTTTGGGGTTCAGTCTTTGCTCATAGCTGAGATTCTAACAGGTGCTACGACCAAGGAAGAATTGGTTTCACGCTCTTCAAACCTTCTAATCTCACGATCAGATGTCTTACTGCCAGATGTAGTTTATCGTTGTACCCTGGGCTCAGATCGTAGGAAATCGGTTACTTGCAGCTTGATTACGGGTAAGCGTGTCAACTACCAGATTTAGCTAAAAATCTAGTTAAAACTTCAACACCGTCTTGCACGTCTCCGTTGTCATCACGAAAATATTATCTGGGGAGATCGAATAGGCATTTGTACTGTTCGATGACGCAAGCAGTTTCTGACTTCATAGCACACAGGCACACACCAATCCTTCATGCAGGTGAGAGGTATTGACGTATGTGACGCTCGCTTAGAAAGCTATATTTTCAAGGCTGTATATATTCATGACGCATAGGCCCAACCCAGCTCTTCATTCCAGTGTCTGTGTGTGTGACTTTGACCTGGAAAGCGAATATATTCATTCATGACACACTGGCACAACCCCAGACACCATTGTGTGGGGTCTTATAAGTTACAATTATCGTTTAACTTTAGTGTTTGTTGAGGGAACGCTTCCTGAACATTGTTTAACCACTTCCGCTCTGCTTCTTGCAACACAGACGCGACGCATTATTCCAGCAAGATAATGTCTGTCTCCCATCATCCGAATTCTAATAAATAGAGAGCGAAGCCGAATCAGACTAGAGATATGACAGGATCAGTGCGGATTCGTCAAGGACACCGGAACAAGCAACGTGATATTTATGCCCAGAAAGTTATCAGAAAGGGCAATCAGTCAGTTAAGTGCCATACGTGATACACGCTTGGGCGATCATGTCTCGAAAGAGACATGACTGACTGGGCAGAAGGTTATCCCGCAGTAGGTTGCCATTGCTTTCTGCGGTAGACTGGTTGCCGACCAAGGCTATAGAACCCAGTCTGTCCTGCTATTTAACCCATAACTGGAAAGAAGAGACGGATTAATACCTTTCTCAAGGGTATTTGCGCGAAACAAATGCAAAAAGACTTGTACCTGTGTTTCCTAGACAATGCAAAGACGGCAATTTAATAGACATACTGCCAGTCTTAGACGACTTCGGCGTAGACAAATTTACATAAATAATAAATGAAATCAACAACAGTGGTGATATATTGATTTTTATCGCAGTGCCTGACCAGCAAGGTACAAAGGAATGTGAACGACACCGAACACTCAGTTAAGTACGATACGTGATACACGCTTTGGGTGATAATATTTCGAAATAGACATGACTGACTGCGCAGAAGTTTATCCCGCAGTAGGTTGCCATTGTTTTCTGTGGTAGACTGGTTGCCAGCCAAGGCTATAGAACCCAATTTGTCCTATTATTTAACCCATAACTGGAAAGAAGAGACGGATTAATACCTTCCCCAAGGGTATTTGTGCGTAAATGAATGCAAGAAATTCAACTGGAATTCGAACTCGGCTCCCCGATTCGTTGTTCCGAGTCGATATCCACTACACCACAACGCACATCCTACTCCCTCGAACAATCAGCTTAAAAGTCACATAACAAAACTCATCGTCCAAATCCTGTGGTGCAGCACAATCAAGCCAAAGATAGGACAAGAACAGTGCAGTTTCGTCAACGCCATTGTAACAAGGAACGCGATATTTATGCGAGGAAAAGACAATACAAATGCAGAAGAACGTGTACCTGTCTTTCATAAACTACGCAAAGGACGCCACAAAGAATTTTAGAGATGCCCGGCATCATTGATATATTCTGAAAAGACATCAGGGAAATCAAGAAGCTGTACTGGCAGCTAATCGTCTGCATATGAATAGAAAACCAGTTCAGCAGATATACAAAGATAGAAAGTAATGTAAAACAAGAATATATGTTCTCACCAGATCTATTCAAACTATACAGCGAGACAATTCTGAAAGCTCTAAAAGTTCTGCAAGAATTCGTCACTAGCGGCCGCAATCTGGTCAATACAAGATACGCAGATGATTGTGTGCCGATAGGAGACGCAGAGAGGAAACTTCAAGACCGACAGAAACAGTTAAAGAAAGAGGAAAAAATAAACTACATACCAAGAAAACTGAATGCTAATCATCAGTAAAAAGGAAACCAAAATGCTAACTGCAGATTGAGGATACTAAAATCAAGTAGGTACAGAAATTTACATATTTAGGAAGTGTTCTAACAGAGGATCCAAACTGCGACACTGACATCCGAAGGCATATTCTCATGGCCAAGGACGCATTCCAGAAGAGGAGTAGATTTTTGGGAAACGGAAATTTCGCTGTAAACAAAGAAGAGAATACTGGATTTCTATGTGATGACTGTTCTTCAATAATGATAGTGAAGGCTGAACAATCTCATCAAAGATGAAAGGAAAGACCTGAAGCAACCGAAATGTGGTTCTACAGAAGGATACTGAGGATATCATGGACTGAACATGCAAGCAACGATGATGTTTATGGGAGGATAGAAACGAATAATGAGTAATGGGGCTTGGAGAATCTGACACTCGCGGAACGGACAGAGGGAAAGAGAGAAAAGTTAAAGCAACGCGTGACATATTTGATGGACATGAGGAAATGAATGACAGAGCAGGGTTTAAGAGAGTAACATAAGAAAGGGTGTAAAGAGCTACAATGGGGGTAGGGAGAAGTGGAGGGCCATGAAAAAGAAGAATGTCTGTCATAAATATACAGATGCTATTCAACATAATTCTTCGCTAGCCAATGAGATCACCAGGTCTGATTCCCATTGAAGATGTATAGGTTACGCTGTCATGACGCTGAGCTCATTTCATTAACGAGTCACTCAGGATGGTATGATGTAATATTATTGTACATCTTGTGCATATTTTCTATCTCAACTCAAATAATTCTCGCATTTTCCAGTGTATGACTGTTTCTACAGTGTTGTGCAGACTTCTATATTTCTCATGAGAATATTTAACGAAATATTCACCCAATAAACGCCACAAACACTCCAGGTAGATGGTTAGAAAATGAATTTGTTGTATGGATGTCTGAAGGGTAAGTAGAAATTGAAGCTTATGAGGATATGGTAATAGACTCAAAGGATAAACATCGGTTCTGTTAATATTTGAGTCGAAAGTTATACATTGTCCTGGTATAACATCAATTAACTATCAGTCTTGTTTATACTTGGTAAATATTGGTCAAGATTATATTTTAGTCGAAAGTCAAATATAGGCTCGAATAACCATTGTTCCGGTTTATACTTCAGTAAAAAGTGAACATTAGTCTGATGTATAAATTTGTCATAATTTGATTGATCCTATTCGTGAATGAAAATATCAAAATTGTTTGCAGCTTTTCATCAGTCAGTTAATTGCCGTACGTGATACACGTTGACAAGGAAGTAGATTTCCCGCAGTAGGTTGCCATTACATTCTGCGGTAGACTGGTTGCCAATCAAGGCTATAGAACCCAATCTGTCTTGCTATTCAGTCCATAACCGGAAGAAGACTTGATGGATTCATAACTTTCTCTGGCAAATGAATGTAGTCAGTTCAACTGAAATTCGAACCCGCTTCTCCGATTTCTCGTATCCATTGCGACACAACTCATATCCTGCGGATTATAATTGGACCAAAAGATAGACATTGTTTCACATTGAGAACAGCCGATGGGCACGTTTATATTTAAAAAGTGAAGGATTTACTATTATTACAAACGTGGCAGATTATGAAGAAATTACATGTCTATTGTTTTGCATGCAATTCGTCTAAACCACTTGGAAAAGATGTCAATCATCAACAAATCGGTTGAAAATTCTTTGGAACAAAGGTTGATTCAGTTTAAGGGAAATTTCCAGAAGCTGAGTAGAATATTAAGAGACAGGAAAATTTCGCTAGAAACAAAGAAGAGAGTACTGGATGTGATGTCAGTTCTTCAATATGTCAATGAATGCTGGACAATATCATCGAAAGTTAAAGAAAACCTGAAGCAACTGAAATGTGGTTCTACGGGAGGATACTGAGGATATCATGGATCGAGCATGAGCAATGATGAGGTTTTGGAAAGGATGGAAATGAAAAAGAAATTAATACTGAACATCAGGAAGCGACAGCTGAAGTTCTTGGGACATGCAATGAGGAATGAGGGCTTGGAGAACCTGATACTAACAGGCCAGATAGAGGGAAAAAGAGACAGAGGAAAGCAGCGGATAACACATTTGAAGGACCTGAGCAGCTGGATGACAGAACGAGGGTTGCGTGGTGTAAAAGAAGAACGTGGGCTAAGAGCCACCAGGGATAGGGAGACGTGAAAAGCCATGATCGTCTACGTCCTGAAAAGAGAAGGCACATAGAAGAAGAAGAAGAATATCATTGATAAAAAAATAGCATTCCATGGTCCTGTGCCAGAGAACACTTAATAAATATGGTCTTCGTTTTATGTAACCTTTAGCTTCACGCTGATGATAATCATGGTCCACCGCAACTTCCTATTTCGTTGTCCTTGGTAATATTTATCACTTTAATATTAAATATATTCCTTGTTCCTTCATCTTTTTACGCAAGTTTGTTAGGTTACTTGATGTTTCTCGTGCCTTTCTTGTGTTCAAAATACCCAGTGGGTGTCAAATTCGTCAAGCCTCTTTTCCTCATTAGATGTACCAGAAACATTAAATGTTTCTTTCTGATTCTAAGTGCAGATGTTATTTTTTTCGGTCAGTCGGTTAAGTGTCATACGTGATACACGCTTTGGGCGATCATGTCTCGAAAGAGTCATGCCTGACTAGGCAGAAAATTATCCCGCAGTAAGTTGCCATTGACTTCTGCGGTAGACTGGTTGCCAGGCAAGGCTATAGAACCCAACCTAAGATTTAATCCATAACTGGAGGGAAGAGACGGGTTAATACCTTTTCCAAGGGTATTTGTGCGTAAGTGAATGCAAAGAATTCAACTAGAATTTAAATTCGGTTCCTCGATTTGTCATTGCGATTCGATATCCATCGCACCACAACGTGTATCTTTTTGTTTACATGTTCTTTAAAATATTTCTAATTGCTCACAAATCCATCTAAGCTCTTCTCAGCGTCCTTCTATGGAGCCATATTTCTGTTGCTTCAGGTTTTCTCATTTATTTGTCAAGACGTGCTATATACAAAATTTTCAATCTTATTTTCTGTTTCTAACGAAGTTTTCATGTTTCTGAATACTTTGTTTACCCTTTGAGAGACGTCTTTCACGATAACAGTTAGAGGGAGATAACTGATGACTACGCATAGAATGAGAATGATACCTCCCAGTAATTTTAATAAAGGGTTCGGTTCGAAATTTCTAGCACCTGAAGAAGGTCGGAGCGCACAACGACCGAAACGTCGTACAAATGGCAACACAGATGAGGACAATAGTCCGAATAATCTAAATAGTGTAAATATTACCTCATCCAGAAATATAGACAAATACTAGATATTACTGTATTCTACTTTTTCACAGAGTCGTTTTCCCTCTTCCGGATACGTAAACCTTTTAGAAGTCCGTCATTGGCATAGCAAAAACACTAGCATATGTTGTTTTTAATGCATTGTTGATAACTCTAATTCAGCATTGTAATGTATGTATAAATTTATGAGTAATGTTTGATATATTCTAATCAATTTACAGCTATTCTGTTGAATACATATAAGCGTAAGCAAATCAAGATATCAGCAAAAGCCAAGGATCCAGAAAAAATGAAGAACGTATTTTTTAAACGTTTATTTTTTTCAATCATTTATAGTACTCAGATTTTAAGGAATTAATTCAATATGTTCGAAGTAAATTTACACAATAGAAAACCAATAACAAAAACGAAAAACAGTAACAATAAAATGTCTTTTCTTATTTAGCCATTATGTAGCTGGTCTGGACGCCTGTCTCCATCATGTTTTGTCTGGAAAAATTCAAAGTAAAAAGGTCAATTTTTGAAAGTGTTTTTAACAGATGACTGGAAATGTTACCCAACAGATATGGCATTTTGTCATAAAATAATGGATACTCCCTCTGGTTGTTACTGATTTTGGTGAGCATAACAAGATCCCAATAACTTCTCCCTTTTCCCCTATAATCCGTTGGTTAATAGAAACTCTTTCTTGAAGATGGCAGTCACTGATGTTATCTTTTTATTTCGATGTTGATATTGCGAGCCTCTGGAAAAACAAAGTTCTTTATTATCATTGTCTGGGAATTCGATATCTGGCTGAAGATATTTCTTCTGGACATGTTTTCGTTGATTGAGTGTATATATTTTTTTTTATTTTTTATTTTTATCGCTGTTATTAAAAGGAAATATTTTATTTTGATCGGGAAAATGATATTCACACTCTCGACCGGAAGTTGACAACGATTGGTCGATTTCAGTTTCTAGGAGACTTCCAAAGATATCATATCAACCTTGCTTTTTCCCCGATGTCTTTTAACAGCGACCTGCTATGAATCATCATGGAGTCAAGCAGACCGTTTTTGTGTTTTTTTTTTTGTTTTTTTAATAAAAAACAAAACAAACTGATTAAGATAATGCAATTTCTTTTCCGTATTCATGACAATAGGTCGACCAATAAAACTGATAAATGAAGAATACGAGATTTCTGAGTCAGGAAAAAGAATGACCTACCAAAAGTTGTAAGAGAGCGTATAGAGGTCACAAAAGAAGAAAAAATCTCGGTCAAGAAGGAAAAAGGAAAACTTTAAACTTGATCAAATAATAGACATCAGTTGTCTTCAGATGCCATTTGTAATGACCTCTGCTCACTTCCGTTTCTCATTTCTCTTCACTTCCTGAACTAAAGGAGAAAATTGATTTTCTTATTTCTTCGGATCTATGACTCAATTTATGACTCAAACCACTTCTTCTTCTTCTTCTTCTTCTTCTTCTTCTTCTTCTTCTTCTTCTTCTTCTTATTTCTTTTCTTCTTCTTCTATTTCTTTTCTTCTTTTTTCTTCTTCTCCTACTTCTTTTACTTTTTCTTCTTCTTTTTCTCCTTTTACTTCTTTTTCTTCTTCTTCTACTTCTACTTTTTTCTTCTTTCTTTTCTTCTTCTGCTTCTTCTATTTCTTTTCTTCTTTTTTCTTCTTTCATTTATTTATTTTTCATTTATTTTTTATTATCTTTTTTCTTCTTCTTATACTTCTTTTTCTTCTTTTATTTCTTTTTCTTTTTCTTCTTCTTTTTCTTCTTCTTTTTCTTCTTTTATTTCTTTTTCTTCTTCTTCTTCTACTTCTTCTTCTTCTACTTCTACTTTTTCTTCTTTCTTTTTTTTCTTCTTCTTTTTCTTCTTGTTTTACTTCTTTTTCTTCTTGTTTTACTTTTTCTTCTTCTTCTTCGTAAATTTCTTTTTTTTTCTTTGGATAACACACTTTCTTTTTTTACTTCCTTCACTTCTATTTTCACTTCCTCTTCTTTATTCTTTAATAGAATCCCTAGTTAATCTTACCTTTCACTTCTAACCTATATTTTCATCTTTTGTTTCCCATTCACCTCCATCATTGCCTTCTTCCCGATGTTCAGACTCCGAACTATCACCATTTATGATGAACGGATATCTCCTCGAGGACGCCACAAGCTTTGAGAGAATATCCCGACCTCAAGTGAAATTCCTATATACGATCCATCGCTAAAGAGGCAGATAAAATAATCGGCTCCCTGTACCACTTCAGTAATTAACTGACACCTCATGATATCCTCTAACGTTAAGATCTGGCCGAAAATGGAGTTCTGTTGTCATAGACAAAAGCTGCCCCGGACTTCTCATTCCAGTCTTGATAGAATTCTAAAGGGTCCCCCGAGTCCTTGTTGAAGAAAAATAATTTTCCACAAGTCAACCTCTCTCTTATGGGCGGTATTTAGCGAGTCTCTCACTGCTCTGTCGCTATTATCATGGAAAGTGCTCGGTCGAAATGCAGCACCTTGTTTCACCAGGTCTGACCTTTACGGCTAGAAACCGCCATGCCGTTTGTAGCCACCTACCCACACTCCCGTGTATTCAATCGGCGAGAAGTAAGCTCCACTCGAACAGCTTCTTCCTGCGAATCATCTGCGCTATGGAAAAGACTGTCAAGAGGATGTTTCCCAGATCACTACAATCTTGACCTGTTCAAGTCTTGTGTCAACCGTTATTCTTCTCGCCTATTCATATAAGCAACCACTTAATGAGGTAGATGAGTGGGCCTCAGGCCTTGTACAGGGTGAAACATACAGGCAAAAAATAAGTTTCAGGCAGGTGTGTGTGTGTGTGTACTTTCCATCGACGTAATCTTCTAATCCGTTACTCTACTTGAATCATTTATGAAGTCTCATCTTGCCGGACACACGACTATAACTGCGTGCTAAATAATGAGAATTTAACTTCAAATATAGTAATTTACTAAGCTTACCTTAAATGTGGCACAAGGAGGCACCTAGTCTAACTTCATATATACAACGCAATATAAGATCTTATTTTCTAACAGCACATATTACATTATCAAATGTACCAAAACTCAGTTAAAAAGTAGCTCATTATTTAAATATAACGCAATAGATATATATTATATAAAACTATCTCTAAGTAAAAACAATTATAATTTAAGGGCCCTCATCCTCAAATGTATATATAAAACACACGCACGTTGCACTTTACATACGTCATAAACCTCTTTGTCTACGTCACAACACTCACCATTTCTCTCTAACTACACTGATGATGATGACATAATAAAGTCGAAAGTTTAGATAATATTTCTCCCGAAATGAACTTTGGGCTATTTCTAACGAAAATCAAGGAAGGATTATTCGTAATTCAGAAAAGTCGATCAATAAAATTAATCAACATAAAATATCTGTTGGGTATAACAATAATAATAATAAAAATAATAATAATAGTAATAATAATAAAGACAACAACTATTGGCTTACTAACCTACATAGAAACAACAAAGGATTGGATGATACAATTAGTAAGGCAACATGAAGAAAGAAAGAAAAAATATTCAATAATAAAAGAAGGCAGTAAATACAAACAAGATTTACAGTTAGTAGATTCTGTAGAAAAGCAAAACAGAAGCCAAGAACCAACTATTGCGGCAAAGAATATGAAAATGAAAGCCAAAGATAAAGCTCTTGAACAGATGAAACAGCGCTGGCAAGACAAACCTCTGCATGGCCAATATCCAGTACGTGCCAATAAATCCAATGTTGACAAAGTTAATACTCATCGATGGTTACGTGCATCTGGATTAAAGTCTGAAACTGAAGGATTTATACTTGCAGCACAAGACCAAAGTCTTTTCACGAGAAACTTTCAGGCAAATATTATGCATAATAATATGGATCCAAAATGCAGGTTTTGTGATAAACACCAAGAAACAATAGACCACCTAATCTCAGGCTGTCCTGTGCTTGCCCCAAACGAATATAAAAATCGCCACGATAGAGTTGGGCAATATTTACATTGGGCAATGTGCAAGCATTATGGAAAAGCTGTAAACAAACACTGGTATGAACATCATCCAGCACCGGTTACAGAAATAGAAGATGTAACCATTCTATGGGATTACACCATCTACACAGACAGAAAAATTGAAGCAAACAGGCCAGACATTATTGTTAAAAACCAGAAGGAGAAAACTTGTCTATTAATTGATATGTCTTGTCCAGCGGATTGTAACATAGCAATCAAGGAATTTGAAAAACTGTCAAAATATAAAGACCTGGAAATTGAAATAGAAAAAATGTGGAAATTGAAAACAAGTGTTGTATCAGTGATAGTAGGTGCACTTGGAATGATAAAAAATGGAGCAAAACAACACATTGAAAGAATCCCTGGAAACCCCAGCTTAAGAGATATACAAAAAATTGTCTTATTAAGTACAGCCCACACACTAAGGAAAACTTTATCTATGTAATGCTGGAGATGATAGGGAAGATAGAAAAACATGAAATGGAGCCATAACAACACGCCACTACCTGCCTTAGGTCTCCCCGCAGACTTGGTTGGTAGTGAGACCAAAGCAGAAATCGAAATATGATGAAAAATGACATAATAATAATAATAAAATATGTGTGTTTGTGTGTGTGTGTTTGTGTGTGTGAGTGTGAGAGAGAGAGAGAGAGAGAGAGAGATTAAATAAATTGCAAACATTGTGTCTGCTTATTATTCTCACCCCTGAAGATGATCTTTGCAAGAGATAGAAAGTTCTTGGGTACATTGAGAAATGAAAGTCTAATAACATATGTCAACGTTACAGCTCAATTCTGACATCTTTCAATTATAATACACGAAAAATTTTCCGTGAGTATTAACGGATTTTATTAAAAATATGCAGACACACTGCTTGCAATTTATTTAATCCGACATGTCTAAAAAAAACATATATATTTAAACAGATCTGTCCGCGGATGACTATTTACGCTCTCACACCCTGATTGAGCACTCTGGAAGAATGGTAGACTTTGAAAAACAGTAGCTACTCTGGCATGTACGCATCGCTCATTCAGTAATGGATTAGAGCACACTGGCTATTGGGCGGGTATAATGACAATATACACGCTAAAAAATCTGCCTTCTTCTACCGAACGCCCATAGACCAGAGGCAGATTCGCTGACTGACACCAATTCGGTCGGGTTTTAATCCTGGGTTAAAAGCAATCGGAGTCTAACCGTACTGATTAGCTGTGATACAGCGAAACATATCTGTAATCGGATGACTATATATATATATATATATATATATATATATATATATTGATTGTTTAATACTTAGTTTTTGGTCCTAATAGGGTTAGATCAGTACACATTTGTATAAAAAAGTGTCCTACACAATTATATTGTAGAACTTTTGAATATTTTTCATTTTTAAACGA
>JBBBDQ010001119.1:4990000-5069050 GCA_037127315.1 Ascarosepion bandense | reverse complement strand
TATATATTATGAACAAACCGTCTCTACGTTCAACGAGAACGTTCAAGAAAGGCAAAGTACAATTATTATCCACTTCTACAGGGAATCGACGAATGTGCTTTGTTGTGAAGTGGATATCGGCTCGGAACGAGAAATCGGTTAGCCGAGTTCGAATTCCAGTTGAATTCGTTGCATTCATTTACGCACAAATACCCTTGGGAAAGGTATTAATTCGTCTCTTCCTTCCAGCTATGGGTTAAATAACAGGAAAGATTGGGTTCTATAGTCTTAGTTGGCAACCAGTCTACCGCAGAAGGTAATGTCAACCTACTGCGGAAAAACTTCTGCCCAGTCATGTCTCTTTCGAGAGTGTGTATTACGTATGTTAGTTAACTGAGCAGTGAATTGCAAGGATGGATAAAGGGAATTGAGTTGGTTATGAAAAGCCGTAACGTTGTCTATAAACTCAAAGACAGAAAACATATAATAAACATGACGTAAATTTACTTAGGATTTACGGAATTTTTCAAATAAAAGACTTTTATAGAAACCAACAAAAATGATATGCATTCCGTATATACAGTGTTGTTATAACCAACAGAATATCTGTCAGGTAAAAGAAAACTTAATAAAGAAACTAATAGTGAATGAACCAAAAAATGTCTAATAATGGGGTTTAATCAACTTATAAATAGCAGAAAAGCAAAACATAAAATTAACGAAAAAATGTTACTAATATTTTTTTCTTTTTTTAGTCAAAGATGACTCAACACAGCCAACTCAACGCCGCCGACTCAACGCTGGCCAAATAAATTCCGAGATAACTCAACTCCAGGACAATTCAACACAAGCCTACTTAGCGCGAGGACACCTCAACGACATGCCAACAATGTTTTTTTTTTTTTGTCGCCTTTTAAAAACAATTGAAAGTAATTCACTAAGGATCATTTTTTAATACATGACTTTATTTGTTATTTCAAATTTAACTGAAAATCGTATGCAATTCACCCCAAATATTAAAATGGAGATCATTGCAAAAAAGAAGAAGAAATCTGAAAAATTCTTCCATCTGCTTTCATTTACATCTTCAATTTAGTCGAAGAGGGATTACCTCGAATCAATTGCTTTAAAAATGCGTCTCTGTTTCTTTGTACCTTTTGCAGTCCCGTAATAAATCGCCATATTTTTGGGTGCTCTATGCCAAGCTCTGTGTGAAGTCCTCTTTTTGCTACAGCATCATTAATGGTTCAATCTTGAAAATGAAATACCAGTCAGCCAAGTAGATTGTTATAACTAATAAATCATACGGAAAAAACAGCCAAACTATTTATAAGATGTGTACGCTATGGCAGTCAACATCGAAGTGAACCTATGAATTTGACGCTAGCGTTGAGTTCTTGCGCTGAGTAGGTTGGTAGTGAGTTGTCTTGGAGTTGATTTTTCCTAGAAATGAGTTGGCCGGTGTTGAGTCGGTGGTGTTGTGTCAGCTTTGATGAAATATCTTATCCCAGTAATTTTCTACTGTATACAAGAATTCTACCAAATCCTTCTAGTTTAGTTATATTGAGATATTTTTTTCTCTTTATTTCTACGTATTAAATCCAAGCATAAAAACAATAGCAATCAATTCGAAAATTATTAATTCATGTATATAAAATAAGCAAACCAATTACTGGTCAGAATCTTATGTTTCTTATAAAAAAAAAGAAGATCGTACAGTATTTACATTATTCGGATTATTCTCCTCATCTTTGTTACCATTTGTACGACGTTTCGGCTGTTGTACGTTCCGGCCTTTTTGTGAGTTGTGACTTCAATACCAGGCAATAGCAGTGGTGAAAAAGTAACTTACAAGATTAGAGGGAGATAACTCATGACTACCAAAAGAGGCTCTACGCAAGGAATGGTGATTATATACCCCAGTGATTGTAATAAAGGGTTCGACTGGAAATTCCTAACACCTGAAGAAGGCCGGAGCGTACAACGACAGAAACGTTGTACAAATGGCAACAAAGATGCGGACAATAGTTGGAATAACGTAAATACTGTAAAGACTGTGTCATCTCAGAAATATAGACAAATAAAAAAAGGCATTGCAACTGGTTGGCTAACGCCGAAATCTAAATAATTTGTCTGTAATTTTATATTATTTTTTGAGATAATAATGTTTTAGTGATACGAGTTTTCTTAATTAACTCATAGCTGAGGGAGAAGTTGTGGATTCATGCCTTTCCCAAGTGCATTTGTTCGTAGATGAATATAACAATCCGATCTGGGATTGAAACTCGGTCTTTTGATTAACAATTCCGAGCCATTCCAATACACCACATGCACATTTAAGCTTACCGCACCTTGTATTCCCAGGCGATCATTCAGTTAGCTTCTGGCCAGTCTCAACCTTGCTTAACTTCGGTGATCGTACGGGAACAGGTGTTGTTTCAACTTGACATGGCCATAACCTCGGAAAAGTTGAATATTTTTCCTTATTTTCTTTTTTGAATTCCCCTCTAAACAATTTTCTTCTGCAAGGTTTATTTTCATGCATGCTATTTAAATACGTATTCATGCAAGTTTTCTTTTTCTTATTTTATACACAATAATATCAAAGAAGTGAACATATTGAACTTTTTGTTACAGAATAAAGGTATGCGCCATATATTCAGCAGACCGGATGAAATGTTTTAGAAAATCTGGGCCACAGTTGGCCGACTTTTATTCTAGAGCTTCTGTCTTGTGTATTGGGATACATAGCTATTTACTAAAATGCACCGAATCTGACACAAGGTCAGAATAATAGAGCTCCTCATCTACAGTAAAACCAGGTTCAAAATTATAAAACAGTGTTTCCTTAACTAGAGGAAAACTTTAAAAAATTATACTGAAAAAAAAGTAAGTTGCGTCTGTCGAAGTTAATGGATGAAAATATGTTAGGCGCTCTACACTTGTGTTATTATGTCAGACTTAGATCATTAATAGACGTAGTTCTACGTCAACAACCTTGTCTTCTGTCTCTGACAAACATCCCGCCTGTCATTAAGGTTATTACTCGAAACAAATACTTTTCTTAAGGCTTTAAGCACGGTTAATGGGGTAAGCAAATTGAGAGAAAGCAATTTTAAACTATTTGAATTAACTGTGACAAAGGCAGGAAGATAACTTTGAACTGTCATGTTCTCGAAATTGGAGCTTGATTATCAAGACCATTTGGGACAGAAAAAGACTAGAATAGCCAAATGCAAATTAAGATTGCGATAAGAGATACAAGAATGAATCTTGAACCACAAAAATCTACAAAACTTGAAGCACAAATTATGAACCAAATTTGTATTGTTTATATCCTCGGCAATGGCTCTTAAAATTTGCCAAGTCATTTAAAAGCAATTGAACATTTTCAAAACATTAGACATAGGCTAACATTATGTATGTATGTATGTATGTATAGAGAGAGAGAGAGAGAAAGAGAAAAAGAGAGAGAAAGAGAGAGAGAGAGAAATAAAGAAAAATGTGACTACCAGACTGCGTTTAGATAGATAGATAGATAGATAGATAGATAGATAGATAGATAGATAGATAGATATAAAAGAATGCAAAAGCAATAAGAATTGACTAGAACGAACGACAAATAGAAAACAGACAAACAGATTAAAGAACTCAAGTTATATTTTTTTTTTTAGGAAATTAAATAATAGATTTTCTAACATTATGAATAATTGAAATCAAGATTGTTTGTATCATTCAAATTCTGGGCTCTTCCAACTGAAAAAGTACAAAGAAAATAATTGCAACGTTTAAAACATTATTTTAAAACAGTGCTCAATATAAAAATAGAGCAATGAATATTTGTTATTAATTATTACTTTAGAACAAGTGAAAAACTACATACTATTACAAAATTGTACATTTTTTCAACATTGAAAAAACGATGTCTCGTCAGGTAGTTAACAATGATTGTTAACTACATGATGAATACAGTAGCTAAATGACTAATTGATATTAATCCTATATATATATATATATATGTGTGTGTGTGTGTGTGTGTGTGTGTGTGTGTGTGTGTGTGTGTGTGTGTGTGTGTGTAAAAAGAGAGAGGAGAAATGAAGGAGAGAGAAGATAAATAGATAAATAGATAATGTAGATTGCACATACACATACACTCACATGAACATACCCACTCACACACACGCAAACCCCCACACAAATATATATAATACTGTTGATCAAAAAGGGGTGTTAACTGACGAGTATAATTATACAGTTAATTAACTAATTGATTAAATTAGTTTGTCCTTTCTTCTTGTCTTCATCTACGAGAGCGAAAACCGACATTCTTTGATGTTCACTTTTCGTTCGAATCCGATCTTGCAACTTGGAATAAGTAGGTCAGGTCATAATAGATATGTTAAGATTAACGAGTGTATTTTCTAGAAATCATCATTTTTTTCTACCTTCGTCTGGTTGAACACTCAGTTGCACATTTTTCTGTCTGCCATCTTGGGCCAAATTTGACAGAATCTTGTGCAATATTAAGAATTATAGTAGATCGTTTAGATCACAACGATAAAAAGTAATTTTGAAGCCCGTAACATGGTTTTCTTATATACATTCGGAAGTGTTTTTTTATACATTCCCTAGGACCTGATGCAAGGGATTTTTCTCCGATCATGAATCTATGATACCCACCCACAAATATATCACACTACAAAGCTACTACATCTCAATTTTCATAAGATAGTATTCAGATAAAATTCCAATTTTATTGTGACCTAATGATGTACAATAATGGATTATATGCATTATAGATGAACAATTACACAAAATTGATTATCTATTGTTATATAATTACAATTTTTGCTCAAGTCGAGGGAGAAGTTAAGTGAGACTGGTCAACAGTGGCTATTCTAAACCTAGTTAATCTGATTAGCGACCCATTAATCCATTACAATTAACTGTACCACCACAAGAACTTATCCATTTCCATTTGATCCAACATATACCACAATAACACATGTTCACAGGGATCCTGCTAAAATAAATACAATGTACCTAAAACAAATTACGAACCCTTCATGACTGATCATTCCATTATAAATAAAATAACAAAGTTTCTCCGGCAATTTTTAACATCAACTTGAGATTTTCCTTGTTAAAAAGTTGAATAATTTTAACACATTCAACATTTACACTATTTAAACTATTCGGACGATTGTTCTCATCTTCGTTGATATTTTTACGAAGTTTCGGCCGTTATGTGTTTCGGCCACTTTCATATGATAGGAATTTTGAACCGAACCATTTATTACATTATTATTCAAAATTCCTAGCACCTGAAGAAGGCCGGAACGTACAACGACCGAAAAGTCGTAAAAATGACAACGAAGATGAGGATAATAGTCCGAATAGTCGTGTAAATACTACCTTATCTCAGAAATATAGACAAATACATTCAACATTATAGATAATAAATAGTGAGGTTTTTGTTTTTTTTCGTGACATCGCACGAGTAAAACAAATTCTTGGATTTGAACGAAAAAAAAGTATAATGACGTCATAATCTGAAACATTTTTATCCTTTAATAATCAGTTCTTCTGAGTTTAATTTGTAACGTATGTAAATGTACGTAGGTAGAAAAAAGCAAATGTTGATAACTTAGCGAGGGTTACAAAGCACTAACCGGCTTGCCTTCACTTGTTAGGAGAGTTCTGGGGTAGTGCGCAACGGCTCTGCTTTTACTTTTATCCTGGTATGAAAAATGAACAAGTTAATCAAAAATAAAGAAGAACTGGTAATGGTAACGTTAGCCGTTTCTTTGTAACCATTTTGTATTCATTGCCCCCCCCCCCAAAAAAAAACAAAAAAAAAACAGGTTTCTCAAATTCAGTAACTGTTATCGCTCTTTCTACTATTGATGGGGAGGATTTCCTTCTCAACCTTTTCATTGAAGTGGTGTGGAATGACACATCTTTATTGATTCATTATTTTCTCTTCGAGTTGCATGTGCTAACCATTTTACTTTTTGATTCTGTTTATGATTCTCAGCTGATATGGTTTCTGTTATTTGGTACAGTGCTTTGTTTGTGATTCCTAATGTTCAAAGCAGGATGATATTTACCAAGGACCTCAGGTTTCATTCATTCAAAGCCATTTTTAATGATTATTCTTAGAAAGTCGTTGTATGCATCTGACAGTTTAGATATTTGTGAACGGGTTTTTTTGCCATGCCTGACATCCATCTGAATGTCTCGATCTGACGAGGCTATTTAAAAAGATGATTTGTGTTTTCAGATTCATGTTTTGATTTTGTAGCAACGTGAGGTGTTGGGCGAAACTACTTCTGACGCAACATATTTTATGTTCAATTTTCTTTTCACTTCGGCCTATCACAATATTTGCATTTCTCTATCTAAAATTCTAGTTGCCAATATTAAGGCCAATATTTACACTATTTATATTATTCAGACTATTGTCCTCATCTTTGTTGCCATTTGTACGACGTTTCGGTCGTTATTCACTACGGCCTTCTTCAGATGCTAAGAATGTCGAACTGAACCTTTTACTACGAAGATTGGGGTGTATCATTTTCATTCCTTGTGCAAAACCTCTTTTGAGAGTCATGAGTTATCTCCCTCTAACCCTATTCTGAGTTACTTTTTCACCACTGCTGTAGCCTGGTATCGAATTCACACCTCTTTGGGTCAAGTCACTGGAACTAACTAACGTCTATATCGACTGGGTCATGTGTGCTTAAGGCTGGGGCGTACAGCGACCAAAACGTCGTACAAATGGCAACCAAGATGAGGACCGAATAATGTAAACAGTGCAAATACTAACTCATCTCAAAATATAGATAAACACTGAAGGCCATTATTTATATATAACTTAACAGACAGTAAAACAGATAGAAAGACACTTGCTTATTCAATCATCAATAATTTATACTAAGTAAAACTAACACTGTCAGTTTTTGTTATGATGAATTCAAAAGCTAATATTGATAGTAGGCTCTCTCCTGATATTGGTTTCATGATGATAACATTAAAGGAAACGTTCGATTCTTATTTACCGAGCAGCAAGTGCTGGTGTCGGTTAAATTTATAAAATATTTCTCTTGAAACGGTTTCTCAGGAAAATAGAATTCACAAGTCCAGTAACTGTTATCGTCCTTTCCAGTATTAACGGAGTTTGAGGGGGTGGGGGTGTTTTTCCCAATCTTTTCTTTGAAATAATGTGAAATGTTACATCTTTATTATTTCATTATTTTCTTTTCGAGTTACATGTGCCAACCATTTTATGTTCGGTTTATACTTCTCAAGTGATATGGTTTCTGTTTTTTTGTTGTTGTTTTTTATACATTTCTTTCTTTGTGATTGTGTAGTGCCTGTCTGCTATGTTTTTGTTCCAGAAAATACAATGAATTCGTTTCCCGCTTCGTTCTCCAGACTTGTTGTCAAACCAAAGCCAGATTATCTAGTCTTTCTTGCAATACGTCACTAATTAAGTCAATTAAGTCGCTGGTTCCCCCGCCATAAGAATTTACTCGTGCAACCAGACTGACAACAAGGTCTCACCCATTTACAGTTAGATCAACCAAATGCAGCCGACAATTCTACTCCATCAGCTTCTTTACTCGCACTTTCCGCATGTGGAACTTCTTTGCTTTCCTGACGACCTTCAGGAATTTAAATGCAATGTCAATACCTATCTTTTATCCACTTGACTCCAGTTCTTTCTACATCATCCTGTATATCTTGTTCTTTTCGTTTCTCTCTGCCTTCGCGACTGTCTTCACATCTGTGTTGCCATCCTTTTCTTGCCTTTTCTCTGACACCCCCGTAACTGGTTCGTCTTTCTCTTCACTCTCCTCGTGTCTAAACTTTTACTCTTATGTAACTCCCTCCGTATCAGTGGCCGTACCGCCTTGCTTGGGGTGAAACGATTAAAAAATATATGTGGGCTATAAGAGACCTGTTCCTGCTTTTCTCATTGATCAACTGACAATTACTAAGATTCGGACTTTCTTCAAATGACAGAGCTTAACAAATTCAAACTTTAATAGATCATAGTTATTTTTTCTTTATACTTGTATCAAAAGGACACGACTGATCAACGACAAACTCTTCTTTTTCTATCTTCCACTAATACGTTTTCCTCTAAGCCGACTGCATCTCTGTAGAGGGGTAAGATCACCACCAATTAGTTGCCCTGGGTATGACGATAAACTTTAACCTGTAGCGAAACCTCTGATCGGAAGACTAGAGTTTTTGAGGAGTATGAAACCACTTCTTAATCACTGTTGTTCCCATGTTTACGATGAGCTAGGGTGGTAGTACTTGTTCGAATCTCAGCTATGAGCAAACGGTAAATCTCCAAACTAAAATCCAAACAATAAGTAAGTATAAAATGCATATTTACAGTAAAATGACCAATAATATCATTTTATAGTAAAAGGATTAACAATACATATTTATAGTAAAATGACCAACAATGTATATTTATAGTAAAATGACCAACAATACACATTTATAGTAAAATGACCAACAATGTATATTTATAGAAAAATGAACAACAATACACATTTATAGTAAAATGACCAACAATGTATATTTATAGTAAAATGACCAGCAATACACATTTATAGTAAAATGACCAACAATGTATATTTATAGAAAAATGAACAACAATACACATTTATAGTAAAATGACCAACAATGTATATTTATAGTAAAATGACCAGCAATACACATTTATAGTAAAATGACCAACAATGTATATTTATAGAAAAATGACCAACAATACACATTTATAGTAAAATGACCAACAATGTATATTTATATTAAAATGACCAACAATACACATTTATAGTAAAATGACCAACAATGTATATTTATATTAAAATGACCAACAATACACATTTATAGTAAAATGACCAACAATGTATATTTATATTAAAATGACTAACAATACACATTTTATAGTAAAATGACCAACAATGTATATTTATAGTAAAATGACCAACAACACACATTTATAGTAAAATGACCAACAATAAATCTTTATAGTAAAATAGCGAACAATACATATTTATTGTAAAATGACCAGCAACACATATTGCTGTGTCATGGCTCGTACCATCGCCCGGATGTATAAAAGAAAATTAGCACGGAGGTTGTCTTTATCACGGACTTCGGGAAGTGATACCTACTACTGAGTGAGACTGTAAATATTGTATAGACATCTTGGTTGTACCACTCTGTTAATAAAGTAGTTTATCTACATTTCTCTCTGTATCGTTTCATTCCACGATACAACACATATTTATAGTAAAATGACCCACAGTACATTTTTATAGTAAAATGACAAACAGTATCTATTTATAATAAAATGACGAACAATACATATTTTTAGTAAAATGACCAACAATACTTATTTATAGTAAATTGACAAGCAGTACCTATTTATAGTAAAACTGAAGAAATGGCATACATTGTCAAAAAATTGTTATGATTAATCTCATTTCTTGCAAGGAAAAACAAGTTTTCACTCCAAATTTGATTTTGTAAGATTATTTGATTTTAAAAAATGTAACTTAATCATGAAATAATATCATTCTCTTGAATTAATTATAAAGTTTGAATTTTCATATTTAGATTTTAGTATTAGATAACTTAATAACTTATAGATAAGTTGATATGCTGCGAAATAGGTTGTTTTTAACCAATTAATATGCATAATTTCATTATTATTATTTTATTTCCTTTGATTTTTGGTGTATACCCATTTCTTTCCGTGTCTCAACCAGAGACCGAAGGCCAGAAATAGCTTCATGATATTTTCCACTGACCATTTTTGTGTAAAAGCACACACACACACACACACACACACACACACACACACACACACACACACACACAATATCACACACAAGGTGTGGGGCTGTACATGTGAGTACAATTGTTTGTATTTCTTGAAGACTTCAGCTATCAGGAATCCCTTCAATTAGTCTATTGAACGTTTTTCACAATCAATCCGAGGGCTCCGACTACGAATAGAATTGTTGCTGCCGTCATGTGCCACATTTTTAAGATATCCATCCTAAGATCCTTGTAATTTCATAGGTTTTTGAAGATCTTCGAAGATACATTACCGTTTGCCGGGACTGCCATGTCAATAAGAAAGTTTTATCATTATTATTATTATTTGCAAAAGCAAATATGAATCAAAGCAACGTTAGTCAGTCAGTCAGTCAGTTAGTCAAGTGCCATACGTGATACACGCTTGGGCAGATTTTCCCGCAGTAGTTTGCCATTTCTTTTTGCGGTAGACTGGTTACCAACCAAGACTATAAGTTTACATTATTTTCTGTAGGAGACTATTTGCCAACCAAGGCTATAGAACCCAATTTTACCTGCTATTTAACTTTTAGCTGGAGGAAGAATAGATGGATTAATACCTTTTCAAATGGTGTTTGTGCGTAAGTGAATGCAACGAATTTAGCTGGAATTCGAACTCGGTTCTCCGAAATCTCATTTTAAACCGATATCCATTACCGTTGTGGCAAACATCACGAAGCCTAAAAGAATACCTGTTATGAATTTCAGAAAGTTTTTTGTGTGTGCAATTAACATAGCAGGTTATATTGTGAAACTTAATTACGTAGTTTGGCAATGGCGTTGTTATGATCGTTTTGCTATTTGGAATCTCGCCTTGAAAGCTATTAACATCAGTCCAATTTTAATTAAATGTCCATTACCTTTTACCAGACTATAAGGTAAGTCATCTCAATATCTTCATCATCACCCCACCTACCGCGACCTCCACAAACTTTTTCTCATGATTCTCGGCGCAAGTGTTTTCTGGACTATTGGGGTCAAATTATTTCAAAACAATTGTTAACAAAAGCTGTCATTTACTGGTTTTAAACGGGTCGTATACGAGCGGCAATATGAGAGCTTTCTTGGTGTCCCTGCACCCACCCATCCAACCCACCGCCAACTCCCATCCGCCGTCAGCATTCTTATCCCCCACTTCCAGCACACCTGTGTCAGTCGTTATTTACCTTCACCGGTATTTCTCTAGTTCCCATTTCCCTTACTCTCCTCATATCAGCCTTACTTTTCATTGCCACGTGATGTGTGATTTGCTCTCAGGGGTCTGTTAATTCAATTTCCTTCGTGTCTTTACCGTCTCTTCATCATGAAACATTAAATCGAATCTCAAACCCGATTTTTATGTTCCGCTCTTGCGATGTTGGCTGCCCGTCGTTAAGTCGTTTAAAATTTCACAAGAGGAATGATTTTTTTTAATCTACGGGATGATTTCTGATCTACTTTTGGTAGATCAGAAATCATCCCGTAGATTAAAAAAAATCAAAACAAAACATAGCAAAAAGCAGCCGACCTCATAAATTTAAAGAACACCTAAAAGATATAATCCGAGGAGGACTAATAGAATCATGCATGGCAGAACCTATAGAAAAATACGAGGAAGCACACCAAGTCGTTCAAAATAATGTTAGAATAATAAATATCGATCACCATTGAAAGATATGTCAGGTAAGTGTCATATGGGATACATGCAAGGGCGAACATGCCTCGAAAGGAACTAGACTGACGGAGCAGAATATATTTCCCGCAGCTGCCATTACTTTCTGCGGTAGACTGGTTATCAAACAAGATTAAGAACCTACTTTTTCCTGTTATTTAACCCATAGCTGGAATGAGAAGAGACAGATTAATACGTTTAATATTTTAATACTTCCAGTGATCACTTGAGAATGGTGGCATTGTCCTTTATTTAATTCACCGGGTTTCTGAAGATAGCCGGAGCCTACAACGGAAGAAACTTCGTGAATATGACAGTGTAAAGATAAGAACAACAGTCCGAACAATGTAGATAGTGTAAAGTTATAATACCTCATTTCGTAAATATAGAACATTCCTGAAAAATGATGGAGCGTACAAGAGCCGAAACGTCGTGAATGTGACAATATAAATAAGGAGACAGTTCAAACAATGTAAATAATGTAAATAGTTATAATACCTCATTTCAGAAATGTAGACAGATCTTGAGGAAGGCCAGAACGTACATCGACCGAGACATCGTAAATGTGACAATATAAAGATAATGAAAACGACATGAACAATGTAAATAATATAAATAGTTACAATACCTCATCTCTGAAATATAGACAGATTCTGAAGAGGGCCGGAGCGTACAACGACCGAAACATCGTGAATGTGACAATTTAAAGAGGAAAATAATCCGAACGATTTAAATAGTATAAATAGTTACCTTATCTCAGAAATATAGACAATATATAAAATGTATTGTTGGAATTTCATAGATGGAACCCTGGCAGGGAGTACCACCCCGGGTCATGGTAGATCTGGGAACAACAGCAATTAAGAGGTGGTTCTACGCTCATAAAACCTCCAATCTCCCGAACGGAGACTTTGCTGCTAGATATATTTTAACGCCATACCCATGAAGAGAATAACTAGTAATGTTTGTTTTAACAAACCTTTCTCAGAATAAAAAGAAAACTAGTAAATTCCTTGTCAGAGTGCGCAAAATATTCACAGAACGGATCTTTACTGTGGAATATAAAAAAACGATCAACTTTCGAATAAGATGAAAATTTGATGTTACTTGAACGATGGCTAACAATATTTTAAAAAACGGTTATAATGTTGTCTGATAAGATCTTTTATTTTACTTATAATTATATTATATATAGTCATTTAAGTGCCATACGTGATACACCCTTGGGGATCAAGTCTTGAAAGAAACATGACAGACTGGGCAGAAGATTATACCACAGTAGTTTGTTATTACTTTCTGCGGTAGACTGGTTGCCGACTGGTTGCCGACAAAAGCTACAAAACCCAATAGGTCCTGTTATTTAACTCATACATGGAGGGAAGAGACGGATTAATACATTTCCTAAGGGTATTTGCTCGTAATTGAATTCAAGGAATTCAACTGAAATTCGAACTCGGCTCCCCGAATTCTCGTTCCAAGCCGATATACACTGCACCAGAACGCACATTAAAAAGTACACTTATAAAAAAAAGACAGCTGAAATAATGAAGAAAGACGGCCTGGAAAATTTGACACTCACAGAACAGATTAAAGACAAGAGAGACATAAGAAAATTGCATATCCTACCTAATAAGTTTGTGTAGATGATTGGTTGAACAGGATTGATGAGAGACAGCAAAAAGACAAATTTTCTAAGAGCTACAAAGGACAGGAAATTGTGGAGAACCATGATCACCCACGTCTCGAAGGGACACGGCACATAGAAGATGGTGTTTTTCTAAGCGCAGTTTAGATGTGGTACATGGCCTAAAATATGGGGCACTCATTAAGGATCGAACTAACTACTTAATTGTAATGAATCTAGCGAGTCAAGCTTTGATACCCATTACACCACGTCGAGGTGCCCAAATTGGATATACAATACCGGCCATAATTACTAGACAACCCCAGTTTTTTGTTAAATTATGTATTTCATACTAGTTTTAGTATTTATTGCCAAATGGATAATTCTAAATGAAAATAGAATGGTTCTTTTATTAATACTGCACAATAACATGTGCATCAAATGAACTGTTCTGGTGTCCAGTTTTTGTGCTCTCTTCTCCATGTTAGTCTCTTCTTATTATTGGCTGGCCGAAACAAAGACTTTCTGGCTGCCTTGTAAAATTTTGCCAAGTAATAATAACGAAAGAACCATTCTATTTTCATTTAGATTTATTCACTAGGGAATAAATACTAAAATAGTATTAAAATCTCTCTTTTTTTTTTCTTTTTTTTTTTTAACTGGGGTGGCCTAATAATTATGACCGGTAGTGTAAATCTGTGGTGGCGTAACGGTTTCCAGCACGAAAATAATAATCAACAAAGTGAGTTCGAGTTCGAACTGAAACAGTTTGTATTTATTGCATGTTTATACAATTAGGAAAGGCATTAATCCATCTGCCTTTATAGGCTAAGCAGAAGAATACTGCCAGCTACCCAACCCCCAGCTATGGATAAATAGCAACAAATTTGGGTTACAATTAGGCCTTTGGGTAACAATATCTATCGAATTGTTATGAATTTACCGAATTACTTCTTCATCTACAAGTTTCTTCGTCAACCATCATGACAGAAAAAAATGTTTTCGAAGTTATTTGGCAATGGTACAGGGATTTCTATCTTTCTCAAAGGTATAGACATCAAGTGAACATGAAAAGCAAGAGTTCAAATCATTTTCGCGACAAAGAACTATTACACGAACCACTCTTTCTTGACTTCATACGATGGATGAATTGTCCTCTAAATGATGCAAAAAGTTAAAATGTCACTGGTATATCATTTTAACAGATATATTTACCAAAATTACACAAAAATATCTTGAAATGCTAAAAAGTATATATTTTTTTCAATAAAATTGCAGCCAGTTTCAACTACGGCCTCTAGACGAATTCAAAATTTCCAACATTTCTTCTGCTTAGTCTTCTTGATTAAGTTGGTAAAGACAGCCACAATCCTTGTCTTCAGTTCATTTTGGGTGTTACAAGGAGTTTTGTTGGTCTCTCGCCAAACTGCGCCCCAAACATAATAATCACGGGAGTTGCAGTCTGGGGAGTTAAGTGCTTAGATGTAAGAGATCGCAGAAATTGTCTGACAGCCATGACGGGGTTCACCGGATTGTGTGGCATGGTGCAGTGTCCTGGTGTCAGATATAGGATCTTCTAGCAGCGCTACCTTCTCGAGGAACTTGATGTAGACACCCCGTGTTGATTCTGAATCCCTGTGGAAAGATGAATGGAGGCATAAGGTCGCTATCTCTAGTGTTCACTATAAACTCCTTCGTAATAGCCATCAGACTCATCCAACTCTTTCCGAATACTCTGCACTGTTTTAAGCTTGAGACTCAAACACTCTGACATGTTCATATTGGAGCTTCTAGCGTGAATGCTAAGTACAGTATAGCATGCCGTTTTCAACTTTCTGGAGGAGTGAAATGTGTTGTGGCTCTCTTTTACTCACAGACAGTGCCGAACTGACCCTACTATACAGTACAGTCGACTAAATTAAGAACGAACAAATCTCATGCACGTAATTGAAGTAGATAGATCTATCTATCGCCCGGTTCACACTCCACCTACGTCTATTGAACAGGTTAAGAGGCTCATCCCTTGTTCCCTGTTTAGGATATGGTTTCTGGCTTTCTCTTTTCCAATCTTCTCAGCTTGTCTTTTTTTTCAATTGGAGTAGATAGATCTATCTATCGCCCGGTTCACACTCCACCCATGTCTATTGAACAGGTTAAGAGGCTCATCCCTTGTTCCCTGTTTAGGATGTGGTTTCCGGCTTTCTCTTTTCCAATCTTCTCACCTTGTATTTTTTTTTCAATTGAAGTAGATAGATCTATCTATCGCCCGGTTCACACTCCACCCATGTCTATTGAACAGATTAAGAGGCTCGTCTCTTGTTCCCTGTTTAGGATATGGTTTCCCACTTTATCTTTTCCCATCTTTTCACTATTACGTAGCCCCCTGCACATCAGGGGTGTTACCGCCTTGCTCGGGGTGATACGATTTAAAAAAAAAAATTCAAGCACAAAATAACATTGCGACAATTTACCCATTGCACTATATATATATATATATATATATATATATATATATATTGTAATTTTAATTTTATCATGATTTATAAAAGCATACTATCACTACGCAAAAGTGTTCATGTTTCAGAACAATACTCTTCTTCGGGTGATAAGTTAAAATTAATGGTGAAAATGATTTATTTTTAAAATATAAGATGAATTCATGGTTATTTAGAAAATTATTGAGTGGTAGTTGGCGAAATGATTTAGGTGTGTCAATATTGTTCAATCAAACATGAGAATTATGTGACCATGGAGTTTTAATATTTGGGTTATGAAAATGAGTAGGATGACTTGGATCTAGACATGTTACTTTTTAATTTTGTCTCGGCAAGATACATAGTGGGACCTTAGATTTTTTAAACGGGTAGACAATAATTTTAACAGGAGGTTGGATTTTTTTTTTTTTTTTAATTGAACAATTGCTTTTTTACTATTTTATTCATGAGTAAAGCGGGTGGAATGTTTAGGTCAGAATTAGGATTAAATAATTATGGCATACTTAGTTATATTGTATTAAGAACAAATATTAAGTCCAGTTCCCTTCCTTGCCTTAGTGCATATAACCACGAGGAGCACTGCAGGCATAATGGATTTTTGGAGAGAAGTAGAAAAAAGAACAACAGATTTTCTGGTTGGCTAGCACCCCATTTCCACATTCTGTGGCACCCCATTTCCACATTCTGTGAGTAAAAAGTTTTTACAATCGGTCAGTGGCTTTGTGCTTGGAGTTAAAATGTCTTGAATATTGTTGAATTCTGCTCTGGGTGAGCCATTATTTTTTTATTTGTTCGTTTTGCCTAATTTTTGCTTGATTTTAAAACTTTTCATGCTTAATTGAAGGATTGATTTTGTTTTCTTAGACATTTCATTGCCTGGACTTTAAATAAGTTAAAACTTATCAATTCAACAACGTTTTTTTTTTTTTTTTTTTTTCAATTGGAGTAGATAGACTAAACTATTGCCCGGTTCACACTCCACCCACATCTATTGAACAGGTGAAGAGGCTCATCCCTTGTTTCCTGTTTAGGATGCGGTTTCCGGTTTTCTCTTTTCCAATCTTTTCACTGTTTTCCTTATTTTTTATTTTTTTTTCAATTGGAGTAGATAGACTAAACTATCGACCGGTTCACACTCCACCCACATCTATTGAACAGGTGAAGAGGCTCATCCCTTGTTTCCTGTTTAGGATGCGGTTTCCGGTTTTCTCTTTTCCAATCTTTTCACTGTTTTCCTTATTTTTTATTTTTTTTTCAATTGGAGTAGATAGACTAAACTATCGCCCGGTTCACACTCCACCCACATCTATTGAACAGGTGAAGAGGCTCATCCCTTGTTTCCTGTTTAGGATGCGGTTTCCGGCTTTCTCTTTTCCATTCTTTTTACCCTTACGTAACCCCCTGCGCATCAGTGGCGTTACCGCCTTGCTCGGGGTCATATGATTAAAAAAAAAAAAAAAAAAAAAATTGTGTGAGTTATTTATTTTAGTAAAATAATTTTTATTTATTTATTTTTAATTATGTTAGAGTGCAAATTAAAAATAAAACATTGTAATTAATTAAATTTTAAAGAAAATTATTTTTTCTGAGCTTACTCAGAAACGTACGTAGTGGGACCAGAGAATACTTATATATATATATATATATATATATATATATATATAATGTGTGACAACTTGATTTTCAGAATGATTCCATTACTGGGAATATTCTTGGAATTCTTTTTCCGGAATAACTTCCAGTAATGTAATTACGTGTGGATGGATGTCATGGATGTCAGCAAATATTTGTCCTTTCAGAGAATTTCTCAATTTTAGAAATAGCCCACAAATCACACTGGGGCAAATATTTGGTGAATAAGTCGTATGTCCCATTTTTGTAACGGATTTTTCAACCCCAAAACTTGACAACACGTTATTTACCTCATTCTCAAATCCCCTGTTAGAAGCTGCAACACTGTTACCTTATTCGAATCAGATAGCAGCCTCACACTTAATCTTGAATTTGAGCGCACCAAGGCTTAACTTTGACTAAATTTATATCTGCTTTTTTTGTTTTTTGGACTGCTAAATTCTTGCACCATTTTAATAGGGCCAGTTTTTCATTAGCACTTTTAACAAGTAAAATCTATTATTAATCCGCTAATTCAGGCTGTTTCGCTCATATTCTAGTAATAGTATGATATGAGCACATGCAACTTCCTCTACTGCTCAGGCTGGAATGCTTCTGTAACTTCAATTTTTACAAGTAGGGGTGTTGTTACTACGCAAACGTCTTTATCTTCCGGATGACGTAACAGTCAGTTAAGTGCCATATACGATACAAGATTAGGCGATCATGTCTCTTTCGATCCATGACAGAATAGGCAGAAAACGTTCTTGTAGTAGGTTGGCATTTACTTCTGCGGTAGGCTGGTTGCCAACCAAGGCTAAATCACCTAATCAGTATTGCTATTAAACACATTGCGGGAGAGAAGGGGTGGATTAATACCTTTTCCAATGCTATTTGCACGTAACTAAATGCAACGAATTCCATTGGAATTTGAACTCGGGTCTCTGATTTCTTGTTACGATTCAATATCCACTGCACCACAACGCACATCGTCTCTTCATCATAGTCAACATTTAACAATTTATTACTTTTCAGCTTCTTTCTACTTACAACTTTCAATCCATCAATGAAAAAGAAAGTTTTGGTCCTAGGTATGATGGTAAACTGCATCCGGCAGCAAGGCCTCCGATTAGGAGGTTGCCAGAAGCATGGAACCACCTCTTAATTGCTATTGTTATCAGATCCACCCCGACCTGGAGTAGTAGCACCTGTTAGGGTCCCAGCTATTGGCAAATAGTTAACACCCAAATTGGGGTCAAAACACTATGAAAGAATAAAAATACACTTTTATAGAAATATATGCATAGAAAAATATTTTATAGAAAAATATACATTTTTGAAGGAAAAATATTGCCGACAATACATTTTTGAAGGAAAAAAATTATTACCAGAAATACCTTTTTGAATACAGAACTAGAAGACATCTTCAATTGTCGAAAATAAAATAAATATTTTCATCAAAATCTGACTAAATGAATCGTCTCACTAAATATATCTTAAAACCTCATTTTTCAGGCATTAAATAACGCACAGAGGTTGATATGCCGTTAAACAAAAATCAGAATCAAAAAGAAAGGTTCTGATTTACTTAAGATCAAATTTCACAGAACTTCAGTTTCAGTAATGTCTCTTTCAATTAACCATCACCTTGAAGTCTGATGTTACCAACTCGGGGCGGCAATTTGCGGGGGCGGGGATCAACAATTGCTTCTTTGAAACTTCTCAGTGTTTTATGCTGTTATCGATTGCAATGTGACTACATTTTTGTGAAGCAAAAAATGTTAACTCTCATGCGTAATAGAAGTAGATAGGTTCACCTATTGTCTGGTTCACACTACTCACCAGTGTTTGAACAGGAGTAAAGTTTTTCCCTTGTTTCCTGTTTAGGATTGGGTTTCTGGTTCCTTTTAAAGTCCACTCCAATTCTACACATTTAACATGTCCGCCTAAACTCTGAAATTTTATTAACGTTTCGATGAACTCTCTGATGCCCACTATGTATGAATTTACTCGAGTCACTAAATTAGCAATTAGGTCCCACCCTTTTACTGTGAAACCAATAAAATGTAAATGCAAATTCTACTCCATCAGCTTCATTTCTCACAATTCCCGCTTGTGGAATTCCCTTCCGTTTACTTGCTTCCCAGACATCTACAATCTCCAAGAATTTAAATGTAAAGCCATCTTCTATCTCACTGACTTACATCCTCTCTCTCTCTCATGCTCCTTTCTCTGTCCACTCCACTTTCATCAGTATTCTCATCCTTCTCTTACCCACTCACTGACACCCTCTATAACCTGTCACTCTTTCTCATAACTTTCCTCCTATGTAACCCCCTGCGCACCAGTGGCAGTAAACTGCCTTCCTTGGGGAGATATGATAATTAAAAAAAATATTTATATATTTATTTTTCCTCAATAGGAATAGATTGGTTCGCCTATCGTCCAGTTTATGCTCTACTCCGGTTCAAAAGATCGAGTTGTATGAATCGAGCGATAGACAAACTCTATTATTCCTATTCACAACTAATATTCAACGAGATGAGTTTCATAATTACCGTAATGAAACAATACCGCTGTCTATGATTTGGGACCTTTATAATATTTGTCATATCTGACACAAAGCCACAATTCTGAAACTCCCAGTTATGACCACAAATTAAAGTCACAAATATAGGGCACTCAGTGAGGTTCGGATTCACTACTCAGATGTAACCCTTAGAGAACCCAGCTCGTTAACCATTACTCCACAACTAAGTATCTCGTGTATTCGTTTATTTTTCATTATTTCACTCAATCAAGGCTACTAAGCTACTAAGATGCAATGTGCTACTGAGAATTATATGAGAAAATATGCTATTAAAAAGAGAAAACAATAAAATAAGAATAATTAAGAAGACAGAACATAACGATTGACAGTGCATTTAAATTTTTGAAGATCAAAGTTGACAGAGAAGCATGAACCTGGATGAGAGTTTCACAAGCGAGAAGTGCGACAGAAGAAACTGTCAGCATAGAATTTACGGTTACATCAATGATGAGACCTTGCCACCAATCTAGTACTGCGTTTAAATTCATAAAGTCTAGGATGCATAGAGCAGTGCCACTGAAAGTGTTGTACGCGTATCGTATAGCCATTGTCTGCCGGTACGCGGAGAAACAAAGGAACAGTACTCATGTTCCACGCCACGGGAGACTGCCTGGATATCTGACTTAATTTGTTTTAAATTTTAATTTTAGTTTTACATTTATTATTATGACTAGTTAATTGTCATACGTGATGCACACTAGGGCGATCATGTCTTTTACTATATATGACTGAATCCAATCTGTCCTGCTATTCAACCCATGGCTCGAGGGAGAAGAGATGGATTAATACATTTTCTAAAGGTATTTGCGCGTTAGTGAATGAACTGGAATTCGAACTTGGCTCTTCGATTCTAATTCTGATCCGATACTCATTACATATCCGCGCTCATCCTATGATTATGGTTATCTTTTTCAATCACTCACTCATGTTAAAAGTCTTTGTAATACAACTAACGAATGCAATATAATGAACAGAAAAACAGGGGACTAAATAATTTTTTTTTTTCATGATAAAGGTGGCGACTGACCTAGGAACTAGAAAAAGAACATTTTCATGGACATGTATTTCTAATTTGGCCTTTATAAAACTCGCCTGATATTCAAAAAAAAAAAAAAGAATAGTCATTTGAATTTCTTGCTTTCTTGACGGCTACCACCTCCAGGAATTTAAATGCAAGTTCAATACTCATCTCTTAACCACTTGACCCCAGTTCTTTCCACACCGCCCTGTATATCCTTTCCTTTCTCTCCACCTTTGCAACTGTCATCACACCTGTATTCCCATCCTTCTCTTGCTCCTTTCTAACTGGTTCGTCCTTCTCTTCACTCTCCTCTAATCTTTTTATTCTTATGTAGCCCCCTGCACATCAGTGGCGTTACCGCCTTGCTCGGGGTGATATGATAAAAAATATTCATAGTCTAGCTGCCTAATGGTATTTTTAAATACCACTCTAAGTTTGTAATAGCAATTGTTGCCGGAAGTACACTATAGCTACCTCAAAATAAATCGTCTTATGCAATGAGAATATGTCAGAGTCGTCATGTACTACCTTCGAACCACCTTGGCAGCGTACCCCGACTCCTAGAATGTTTCACTCATCAATCCCTTGCACATCACAAAAAACAACTGTCGGTGCACCACATCAGATATTTTGCTAAACACTGCAATAAAGAAATGTTCATCAGAACAATTACCATGAAAGTATTTATAGAAAAGGTACATCGGTGGGAAAAGGGACTGAAGCCGAGATACCAGGTCAGGAACAATAATATTGCAAATTTTTATTTGGATTTTATCAAGAATTTCTAAATATATAGCAGGAGCACCAGACCAGATATGGCAGAAACTGGACAGCTTTCCGAGCTGCAAACTTAGTAAATGATTCAATATACTCTTTCCACTTCATGTCAGCGGAAAACGCTGGTTCGAGAAGCGAGGTAAGTCCTTCACCTGGAGGTTAGCATTAGCCACGCCAATCGAAGATTAAAAAAAGGTTTTCTTTGACGATGAAAAAAGAGAGCCGTTTCGTTAAAATTAACAAACCACTCCTTTCCACATGTGATAGCAGATTGTAAATCATTTTTGAGACTAGATGCCAATTTGACATTATCGAACTGATTAGAATTTCTATTAAGACAAGAGTAAATTGTTATGTCATCAGCATAAATACCGAGTTGAGAATTAATGACGTCAGGAAAGTCATTGAAAATTAGGAACAACTACGCCCAAGGATAGACCCGGGAGAAACACATGCATTAATCTAAAAAGATCTAAAAAAAGTGGCCATGGACAACTTTCATTTCTTCATTTGATAAGAAAGACTAAAAAAAAAAAAAGAACTGTTCAAAAATTCATCCAAAAATACCATAGCCTTTCAACTTACGAAAAAGCCAGTATATCAAATCCTGTCAAATGCCTTCGACATTAGTGTAATTGTTAGCGAGCTTGTCTTGTGAGAATCATTACAATTGAGTAGTAACTTCGATCCTCATTGGATCTCCCTTACTTTAGGCCTTGTGCCACACTTAGAAAATCACCATATCTAAAGCAACAGCCCGAGTATCACAATTCTTTTCTAAAACTTGATAGACGATTTCAGAAGTAATGGTTTACACATCAGCAGTTGATCTGGAGAAGCGAAAGCCGTATTGGTTATCTGAAAAATGATCCTGCAAGGTGAGATGCTTATGTGCAGACGTGTAAACTTTGCAAATACTTATGCCATTTAGTATAACGTTTACGTATTTTGCTTCTCAATTATTTTTTCTTCGTCTAAAGATGAAAAAGAAAGTTGACTGGACTTGTAAGTCAACTGAAGTGTTTGTTTTCTTTGCTTGGTAACATCGACTCTTGGCAGACGTTGCTTTCGACGAGTTAGTGTGTTCGTGCTAGCCTAAAAACAAACATTACCGCGACTGATGAAATTGGTACGGTTAATAAGAGCCAACGTTCACATGAATACTGATTGAAACCTTTGCCCCCTGCCGGGAGTTGTTTTTTTCTTTTAGGGGTTAAAAATATTCATGAAAGATGTCACTTTTCACTTGCAATTTATCTTTAGTGACAATGTATCATGCTGTCACGTAATATTTCGATAGCCACTTCATTTTTATCACCATCATTCTTTACACTAAATCTCACTCAGTACAAGGCTTAAGAGCCACTCAAAGTTATAAAAAATTCATTAAAAATGCTGGTAATGTGAAAAAAACTTTTAGACCAATGTTCCATTATAAACAACTTTATTGTGAAATTACATTGGTGAAATATATATATATTAAACTGTTAGATAAACACTTTCCAAAAAGATCAAGACTGAACAAAGTTTTCCATAGAAATACAATCAAACTAAGTTATAGCTGTACTAGTAGTTTAGAAAGTTTCATAAAAAAAAAAATAAAAGGCTAGAAACTTAGATAGCATTGTACAAAACAAAATCACGAAAAAAGAATGCAACTGCAAGGAAAAAATAAATGCCCACTTCAAGGACTTTGTAATACAAAAGAAGTCATTTACAAAGGAAAAGTACATGACTTAAATGGCCAAGAAAAATATCTTTGGGATCAACCATAGACACCTTCATGACCAGGTGGTTCAATCACAAGTCTACATTCACAATAGAAAACTTGAAAAGTTGTACAAAATTGGCAAGTCACGTGTGGAAATTGAAATTAAAATATGGAAAAAACCCAGACGTAACGTGGAGTATAGTGAAAACAGCCAAGCCTTACAACGGTGTCAAAATATGTAGACTGTCCCAGGAAGATAATTTAGCGATTATGCTATTCCCAAACGAAAATGAACTCTTGAATGAAAGAACAGAAATTATGACTAAGTGTGACCATATTAAAAATACCTATTAGATTTATACAACCATGGATGAAAACGTTATAATATTTTTGTAATTTTAAAAATTGCGCGTTCAAAAATTCCCCGTCACGTCAGCATTCAAAAAAGTCACCGTTATGTGAGTGTTCTTGAAAAAAACGGTAAACAAAAAAATCAGTTATTGCAAATCGCCTGAAAACACCATATGGTAGAAACCTAGGTTGCGTAATAACGCGTTTACAAATGAAGAATTTTTATAAGTTCTACAATATAATTGTATTGAACACTTATACAAATGTGCATTGGTCTAATTCTATTATGAACCAAAAATAAGTAATTAAACAATCAATCAATCAATCACTCTATCTATCTATCTATCTATCTATCTATCTATCTATCTATCTATCTATCTATCTCTCTCTCTCTCTCTATATATATATATATATATTGTATGGTGAAAACAATAAATAAATATATTTTATATATTAAGAACATTTTAAAGGAAAAACCATGACAACACGAAGAAAGTTCGCTAATACGTGTGACATATATATATATATATATATATATATATATATATATGGTGACTACTTACAAAGCTGTAGGGTTTGAAAATCTCATATCTTGTTCGTTTTCAATCTTTTTCGTTTAGGTTATGGAAGTTAGGTTATTAGATTATTATTAATATAGCAGATCGGGACAATTTCATCAAAGATTATTTACACCGTTCGGATTGTTGTTTTCGTCTTTATTGCCATGTTTGCGACAGTTGTACGATACTGCCTCAACTCACAATAGTTTGGGTCAAGTCACTGGAACCAACCAAAGCCTATATCCAATGGGCCATATGTCCTTGAGGAAATCAGTGTATGAATTTCTGTATTACTCAGTCAAAAGTGAGAATTAAGTTGAACTATGAAGTTGGACATTTAGATCGCATGAAGAAAATTGTTGCCTTATGCCATGATAAAATGACACTTTTTATTTGTCTGGAGACGATACATACAACACACACACACACGCACACACGTACACACACACACACACACACATATATATATACATATATAACATAGAGATACATACTATAATATATATATATATCACATACTACATATATATGGATACATGCTATATATATATATATATATATATATATATATATATATATATATATCGCACTACTTCGCTTGTGATTGTTTAACTCCAGGCCACAAAGTTTGAAGAAATGTGTTTTTTGCTGAGATCTACATTTTGATATGGTTTCTGTTATCTGGTACAGTTTTTTGTTTGTGATTCTGTAGCGTCGGCCAATAAGGTTCGAAAAAGAATGGTGATTACTATGATCTACTAATTTCATTCGTTCAAAGCTATATTTACCTGATCACACTCCTCCCCATTCTTTTGAACAGGAGTAGAGGTCCCTCTAAAGTCCTTTCTTCTTTTTCCGTCCGGTGGTACTTGCGTCTTAATGACATTATTACCTTGGTTGGATAGTACTTTTCATTATGTAATCCTCTAAGCCTTTTCACAGGATGAACATTATATATATATATATATATATATATATATATATATATATATATATATATATATTACCGGCCACAATTACTAGGCCACCCCAGTGTTTAAAAAATTATTTTAGTATTTCTTGCCAAATGAAAAATTATAAATAAAAATGGAATGATTCTGTTGTTAATACTGCACAATAACATGTGCATCAAATGAATTTATAAAAATTTTATAATTACCTACATTGCAGTTTCATCAATGAAAGAATGAAGAAAATTTAGGATGATTCGGACGAGTTCATCTTTGCTTCCTTGCCGTGTAAATTTTGCAAAGTAATAATAACAAAAGAAACATTCTATTTTCATTTAAAATTATCCACTTAGCAATAAATGCTAAAGATATTATGAAATACATCATTTCTTTTCTGGAGTGGCCAAATAATTATGGCCGGTAGTATATATATATATATATGGGAGGGTGAACTTGGTTTAGAATGATCATGAGGCTTCGGTTTGAATCTCACCATGGTTTGAATCTTACAATGATCAGTTTGCCAGCGAGGATGCGATTACAACAGAGTTGAATACTTGAAAAGTGCCTGAAGATGAAACCATGGGTTAACCGAAGCATTGCGAGTGAAATTGGGTTGACATAACCGTTCAGAAGCTGTTGATGGCTCTGCTAGCTCAAAATCATAGGTCATTGTGACAGAGAGTCTGAGTATGCTGGCCTTGTTCAAAATCGTTTATCGCGCCAGATTATACATTTATTCTCAGAAACTGTAACTAAGCATAGTTGCCGTATAAAATCACTGGTGAACCCTGTTGGTTGAGCGAACATCTGTAATAAGGATTTGCTAGCCCCCTTGAGAGACTGGAAATGAGTAGTCAACCATTTACACTTCTAGCAGCCCCCTTGCGTCCTGATGACATTATCACCTTACTTGGGGCGGTGATTCTTATTATGTAACTCACTACCTTGAGTGGCTCTTGGTCATTGTAAAAAATCAACATATATATTTTTTGACCCCATTTGAATTTCTGATGACCAAATTTGCCCAATTTCAGCTATAACTTGAGACAAATGTTTGCTTTTTCTTTTCTTTTCTTTCTTAACATTCTTAAAAAATTCCGCCATTTTTTTATCATTATTATTTTATCCGTTCTCGTAAATGAAATAATCAGCTATGGCAGTTCCGTCAATCAGAAGAGGTACGTAATGCATTAATAAATGCATTCTGGAGTGAATATCCGTGGCGGCGGGGTGGGGGTTCAATGTCGCCTGTGTGACGCACGTAGTCACGTGACGGTTGTCTGTCTGCTGCTACCCGGTTTTGTTGTCAAAAAATGTTTCACAGACAAAGAAGCCGTGACTTAATGTCACAGTTCAAGGACTTAGTATTTTTTTCTTCTTTTTCTTACTCGTTCTACCGGCCAAGGTCTGGGATACCAATAATGGGTGTGCCTTTTTTAAAAAAAAATCTAAAAAGCAACTGTTTAAAAATATATACATAAAAAAAAAGAATATCATGCTTGCATTATAGCTTTTATTTTATGTAAACGAAAAAATATGTCTGCCTACAAGTCACTTGATTTAATCTTTTGTTTGGTTTTTAATTTTGTTCTTCTTGGATAGCCGGGTTGACAAATAATCTGTCACACACACACACACACACACACACACACACACACACACACACACACACACACACACACTACTTTGACAAGGTTGACGGAGAACGTGAGGCGACAAGAAAGAAAGACCAAGAAAAGAGATGAATAGGAACAAGGAGAAGAGAGAGGACACCAGAGAAAGAAAGTAAGAGAACGAAAGATAAAAAGAAGTTTAATAAGCAAAGAGAAAGAGGTAGGGGGAGAGACCACGAAAAAAAAAAGGAAAGAGAAAAGAGTGAGAATGAAAGAAAAGAGGGGGAAATGAAATGGAAAGGGGAAAGACAAAAGAAACAAGGAGAAGAAAAAGGCGAGAGGTGTGAATAAAGTGGAGAAAGAGGAGCAGGTGAGAGGAACGAGGTAAAAACTAAGAAAGAAAAAACATGTTGGGGGAAAAGCGAAGAGGGAAGTAGTAAAAACAAGTGGACAGAAAAAGAAGATAAAAAGAGAGGGGGAACTGGATGAGAGAGAGAAACGAGAGGCGGAAAATAAGAGTAAAATGAGGGTAGGGAAATTGTCAGTGAAAGATGAAAGGTAAGAGAAAAGAGAGAAAGGCGGTGATAAAGCAGGTGGGATGGGTAAAGAAAGAGTAGAAGAGAGGAGGTAGGAGAACTGGAAAAAAGGGTAAGATAAATGAGAGACAAGAGAAAGAGGAAAAGCGAGAGGATAGAGAGAAGAAAATATAGGGAAGTGGAAAACAGAGGAGCGTGCGTAAAATCGAGAAAAGAATCGAGATGAGAGAAAATGCCAATGGTGTTGGAGAGGCAGAAGGTTGCAAGGAGAGAGGGAAAAACAAGAGAAACAGACACTGAGAGAGGAAGAGAGATAGCTAACAACGTCAGTGATAATTCAGTCAGTTACGTGCCATACGCTTGGGCGATCATGTCTCGAAAGAGGCATGATTGACTGGGCAGAAGATTATCCCGCAGTAAGTTGCCATTGCTTTCTGCGTTAGACTAGTTGCCAGCCAAGGCTATAGATTCCAATCTGTCCTGTTATTTAAGCCATAACTGGAAGGAAGAAACGGATTAATACCTTCCACAAGGGTTTTTGCGCGTAAGTGAGTGTAATGAATTCAACTGGAATTCGAACTCGGCTCCCCGATTCCTTGTTCAAAGCCGATATCCGCTGCACCACAAGCACATCGGTGATAAGAATAGACAGAAAAAAGAGGGAATATGAAAGCGAAAAAATGAAAAGAGAGACGGAAGAATAAGAAAGCAGAAAAGAGGGAAAGTAAGCGAGCCAGAAGGCGAGGGAAGAAGGGAGAGAAAGAGAAATATATATATATATATATATATATATATATATATAGTCATCCGCAGACAGATCTGTTTATGTTTACAGCTCATCAGTACGGCTTAGGCTTATATATATATATATATATATATATATATATATATATATATATATATAACGATGTGAGCGATAGAGATACAGGGTGAATATGAAAGCGAACAAGTGAAAATTATAGAGGGAATCATAAGAAAGCGAAAAGGGGGGGGGGAAGAAACAGAGACAGAGATTGAGGGAAGGAGGAAGAAAGAGAGAGGTAGATAACAATGTGAGCGATAGGGATTGACAGAAAAAGAGGGTGAATATAAAAGCAAACAAGCGAAAAGAGAGACGTAAGTAAAAGAAAGCGAAAAACGAGGAAAGCAACAGAATGTGCAAAAGAGAGAGACAGAGACAGAGACAACGTGAGAGTGTTGTAAACATTTCTTGGTTTCTCTGCTCGTGGGGATTGGTTAAAGAATTTTGGATCGATTGATAATCTCCTCTCGACAACTGTTTGCTAAGTGAAAATTAACTACATCATCAAATGCAGCCAAATATGTCAACATTTGAACCATGTGTCACTAAATCAATATTATTTGACTTTAATGAGAAACTTGAGAGACATCAACACCAACAGAAAAAAAAAGTTTAACTTTACGCATGTGTTCATTGGTTTATAAAGACCACGAATGTTCAAAGATTTTCCAGCAGTTTTAGACAAACTTTTTTCTTTATATGATTTTCGAACGTCATATTTCGGGCTTCAAAGTATTTGTATTACCTTTCAGCTAAATTGCGTATTCTACAATAAAAATAAAATTTCACTGAAGAATTCTCCGAGGAAGAGGTTATCAATTTAGAAAATATCCAAGGATCTACAATCGTCGCATTTGCAACACAAAGATGGGCGTTTGTATTGCAGCCAAATTTTCCGTTGATTTAATCGTTCGTTTTAGATCTAGTGCGTCATTGAAACAAGCAAGTTGATCACTGTAACATTGTGCAGTTACCTTTTCTCTCTTCGGAAACAACCAATATTTGTTGATTATAATGATTTCAAACGTAAGTTGGAGGACAAGACAAGAAAATGTTAGATCATCGAAATAATAAAGTATTGATTAAAAACAAAAAAAAAACTAAAGCGCTTTTGATACAAACCAAAATTGTATGATTTTATGTTGCATTTTTTAAAATATTTTCATTTCATTTTGTTTTCATTTTTTTACCCTGTTGAATGTTGAATATTTTTCAACCCCGTCCAAATTTCTCGTCTTTCCTTGATCGCTTCTTTTCTCTTCACGAAAAACATCTAACATATGCTTACAATTTGCTTACAGCCAACGAAATCATATTAACGGTCATAATTATATATATATATATATATATATATATATATATATATATATATATATATATATAATCTAAGTAAGAGCCAACAAACCTACCCTTCGGCTCGTCAGGGTAAGAAGAGTCTTCTTACGCTGACGAGCCGAAGGGTGAAACCTAGGTAGGTTTATTGGCCCTTAGATTTTCTGTCTTTGTTGGTCTACTTTCGTATTGAGCGCTTAAGTGTAAGGGTTTTCGTCTTGGGTTTTTTTCTTTCTTACGAGTATTTGACTTTTGTTCATGTACTTCGATTGTTTCTTTTTTTACTTCCCCTCCTTTTCCATCCGAGTTCGTTCTTGGTGAGTTTTTCAAGACGAACTTAAATATAGTATAACAATTACTAGTATTAGCATTATTATTTTTGTTACTATTAATATTGTTATAATTATTACTGTTATTATATATATATATATATATATATATATATATATATATATATATATATATATATATAATCCTGGCTAGCAATTGTTAGCGTGATCGTCCGTCTTTGACACCGATGGACTAGATCCTCTTGTTAACTGTGCAATGATTGACATATGGTGTGAAATGTCAACTTGATAAATGTCAAGTGACTGTGTCCCTTAGCACTTTTCATTTTTTATGTACTAGACTCCATTTACCACTGTTGTCTCCTCTAATGGTTTATTCGAAAAGCGTGTCTCCATTTTGTCGGGGTGGGGGGACAATTAAAAGACATTCAAATAAATTTAATTTGTGAAGATTAACAATGACCAAGTTCCACGAAAAGCAATTATTTTTTTTATTAAATTTTGTAAAAACCGTGTTATTTTTGTCATTTATAGGTCAAGTAAGAAAAACAATTTTTTACAGCGGTGTTCACCATGTATAAGGCTCGAGGGTCACTTGAGATAGTGGGATACAGAGGTACAGCTTATGCGGATATGAGTGGAAGATGACGAGCAACTCTAAGGATCGGAGAAGAAGACTCTTAAAATCGCTTCCCTAAGGTAGCGGCTTGTGGGAAGAATCTGTTTGAATGAAACCTCACTTTCACCAGGTGAATATGAATGGAAATGAGGGTAGTTTGTAATATTTTGAGTGGTATAGTGAGTCTTAGTTTTTTTTGTTTTTTTTAATCATATCACCCCCAGCAAGGCGATAAAGCCACTGAAGCGCAGGGGGCTACGTAGGTGTGAAAAGATTGGAAAAGAGAAAGCCGGAGACCACATCCTAAACAAGGAACAAGGGATGAGCCTCTTCAGCTGTTCAATAGACGTGGGTGGAATGTGAACCGGGCGATAGTTTAGTCTATCTACTCCAATTGAAAAAAAAGAGGTTAGTGACTTGCTAAGTTTTAACTTAGTTAAATCAAGTCAAAGAGATTTCTGCTAGGAAAAAAATCGTTCAAATTAGACATGAAAGTTAGAAATTATACAAAAACGGGCAAAATAAAAGAGGATAAAAATAAATAAATATAAAAAAACAAAATGGCTGCGAAGGTTATGACAGTTGGAACTAAGGAGTGAAGTTCATCTGTGCACTGATCATGGGAATGACGAAAGAGCGGAGGCTTGCGATATCTCCTCTGTGCGAAAGGGGTTTCTGTGTGGAAAATAATTTGTTGTCTAAAAGAACGAGAAGAATCTTTGGATTCAACCGAGAGTGGAAACTGAAAACTGGGCAGCCTTATATGGCAGCATTTTAGGTGTGATCTGGTTCTTGTAAATGTAAAGGATTGTAGGAAGAATGAGATGCTAAAAGAAGCGGTACAGGAAAACAGCCATTTCTCTTGCATCTTTAGTGATGGATCTTATGCATGAGTTCCACTTGAGGTCTCAGTTGTTTGGGTCGCAGGTTCAAATCTTGGCGAATGACACACATTTTCGTAACAAAATTTCTCGTAAATAGTCGAGCCGGTAAAAATTAATATATAAATATACTGTTTGAATATCGTATCGATTAAAAATAATGTTCTAACAAGTAAATTAAATATGTCGGTTGTTAATCTATTTCATTAATCTACGGAACTTTCCGTAACATTATGTGTTTACATTTGTTGACATTACGATACACTTTCAGAGCAGAGATGGTTATTTTTGAAAAATCGAACATTGTATGTAAAAGACTTGATTGAACTTCGATCGGCCTGTGGAATTATTCGTGATCTCGCGGTCTAAGATGTTCCATATCAATTAGTGGCTTCCCCTGTGTTGTTAGGGGTCGAAGGTTCGAATCCTGCCGAATGACACATAATTTCATAACAAAATGACTCGTAAATAATCAGGCCGGTAGAAATAAATATACAATTTTATTAAAAACAGAATAACTTATCAAATACGAATATCGATTAAAATAATGTTCAAACAAATAAATTAAATATGTCGGTTGTTAAATGCATTTCGTTAATCTTCGGAACTTTCCGTAATATATATATATATATATATATATATATATATATATATATATATATATAATACAATTATGTTACTTCGATGATTGATATTACTTTCAGCATCCTATCATAAGAATTTTAGGAGAGAGACCTTTCGGGAATCACTCCGTCATATATATATATATATATATAATTCTAAACTCCCGAGATCGTATAGTCATTTCAATGGGTGAAACTAACCCCGTATCATCGGCGATCATAATCATCAAGCCGTTTTTTGCATTTATATATTTATATATATATATATATATATATATATATATATATATATATATGTATGGATGTATTGCTTGAGAAATTTCAGCAAGAGCAACAACTTAGGTGGCTAGAAAAAATAGCGATATAATCAAGATAATAAGGAATAAAACGTTAGACAGGAATACACCATCAATGCTGGAAAGAGCGATAACAGTTACTGGTCTCGAGCAACCTATTTTCATAGAAAGTTTTAACCGCAGACAGTAGCAGGCTGCTCGATTAATGAATGTCGAATGCTTCTATATATAAAGAAACAAATACTATCGCCACACACACACACACCCACGCACACACACACAAATATATATATATATATATATATATATATATATATATATATATATATATATAACTACATAGACTCTGTAAGTATGCCGGTCGTAAATTTATACTAAAATAAACCTCCGAAAAAACCATTAACAAACAGAACCTAAATCCGTTACAATCCGGTGTACTAAGACGTCGAATAAATGGGGAGAAAAAAAAGAAACCCGCGGAACAAGAACAAAACATTCAATACTCCGCAGTAAAGAAAAAAACCCAAACGGAACTAAACACAAGAAAAAGTGCTCAATACAAAGTACGAAAGAAAAGATACAATAGTAGAGCAAAAACACACAAACGATCACACTGACGAAAAAAACACACAAACGGTTTCACACTGAGCAAAAACACACAAACGGTTTCACACTGACGATCCGTAGTGTGAAACCGCGGTAGATTTTTGTGTGTGTGTGTATATATATATATATATATATATATATATATATATATATATATATATACCAAAAAACCCGATCCTAATTAATATTAAAAATTTATTTTCTCCAGTTTCTGAAAGGTTTTTTCTGTTGCTGAGGTGATGTGTCGTCCCCCGTGGGGATCTTCATATCGAAATGGCCATTCAACATCTTTGAATTAATCCTTTTTTAATATATATATATATATATATATATATATATATATATATATATAAAGCTAAAAAGAAATTAATACTGAGCATCATGAAGAGTTGGCTGAAGTTCCTGGGGCATGCAATGAGGAAGGAAGGCTTGGAAAACCTGATACTAACAGGCCAGATAGAGGGAAAAAGAGACAGGGGAAAGCAGCGGATAACATATTTGAAGGGCCTGGACAAGTGGATGACAGACCGGGGATTGCGTGGTGTAACAGGAGAAAGTGTGCTAAGAGCCACCAGTTAAAGTTTTTGGGAGAGACTGAATTATCAATCGTGATCGACAATTTTTTGTAGTTTTGATCTTACGGAAGTGTTATTATTTTGATGGTAAGTTTAACTGCTTTTGAAAATTTTGTGATTATCCTCCATCAGAAACATAGCTGTGGAAAATACAAGTTTAACAGACTCATCCATATCTAAACACAAGATTAAAGATTATTGAAGCCTAAATAATAAAAAAAGATGAAAGCTAACACTTTATAACATTAATTACGAACACGACCACAATGTGCCGAAAGAAAATAAAACAGTTGTACGAAGACAAAAAATAAGGAATAAATCCGCAGTACCTTGTCAGTTGTCTTTAATGAAATACGCATTGGCATGGCCAAAGACGCAATTTCAAAAGCTAACCTGATTAATGAAAAACAGGAAAATCTCATTAGAAACAAAGAAAAGAGTGCTGGATTGCTATGCGATATCTGTCCTTCTGTATAGAAGTGGATGCTGGACGATCTCATTAAAGATGAAGGAGAGGCTTCAGGCAGCAGAAATGGGGTTTTACAGAAGGATGCTGAAGATTCTATAGACGGAGTACGTGTGCAACGATGAGGTGTTGGAAAGAATGCAAACGAGAAGAAAACTGATAATAAATATCAGGAAGAGACAAATGAGGTTTCTGGTACACGTAATGAAGAGGGAAGGCCTGGAGAACCTAAAACTCACAGGTCGTATAAATGGAAGGAAAGACAAGAAAAAGCAGCGTGAGACGTACTTGTTAGGTCTGAGCAAATGTTTGGCGGAGCGGGGCTTAGTGATACCAAGAGAAAACAAATATTGAGAGGAACAAGAGACAGAGCCAAGTGGAAGTCCATTTTCGCCTACGTCTTGAAAGAAAACGTCACATGAAGAAGAAAGAAGATATAACTATGGCAATGTTTTTCTGAACTTGTTAAGTTCAACTATTTAACGTTGCAAAAGTGGAAAATCCACATTTATTTAATAGTCGTTGAAAACTAGCAATTATTATTTTCAATTAACAACTTAAGAATTATGATTCGTCAGAAAATTAAAATAGTGAAACGGTAAAATTTTTACGAGGACTGCAAGTAATTAATAAATTGAATCCGGTCTTTGCTTTTTTACACAAACAAGAAGAGGAAAGAGAAAGAAGTGGAGAAAGGGTGCGCGGGTGTTCTACACCAGCAGCGATTCCTTGTGAGGAGTCGTAAAGAGTCATGTTTACAGCCCTGGGTTAAGTCGGGTAACAGATCATGTTACGAGCAAGGTATGTCCATTGAAATGCGGGTGGAATGATAACTAGTTAAAGAAAAAAGTGAGAAAAAAAGAAACAAAAATGAAGAAAAAAATGAAAGAATTCTGTTTTGTAATGATTTTGACAAATAAGATTTGACTAGTTTCTTGACCTATTTCTTTTTTCTTTTCTTTTTTTTTTTCCACCTAAACGCAACCCAATTTCGACTTCCTATCTACGTCCACGCACAAGAATTGTTAAACATTTGTGATGCTAACTGAAGGCTAGCAAAACTAATGGGTGATAACCTTTAGCAGGCATGGAGACGCCAATTCGACAACCAGTAGCAAAAAGCGATAAATGCTAATGCTAAAATAATATATGCTTGTAAGGAAAAAATTCAGCATTCACTGACCGTGCAGCCAGTACTGCTATCTGCTGAAATTTATAAACGTTTTCTGGTCCTGGGCATGACGGTAAACTGCATCCGGCAGTAAGTCCTCTGATTGGGAGGTTGTGAGGAGCATGAAACCACCTCTTAATTGCTGTTGTTCTCAAGTCCACCCTGACCCAAAGTGGTAGCACCTGTTAGGATCCCAGCTATGGGAAAATATTTACCCCCACTAAACAGGGGTCAAAACACTATGAAAGTATAAGAATACACTTTTATAGAAATATATACATAAAATGGACTTTTTTAGAAAAATATACATTTTTGAGTATCGATTAAAATAAAAATTTCAAACAAATAAATTATACATGCACACACACATACACACATTCACACACTCTTACTCACACACAAGCACATACACCCACACAAACACGCATATATATATAGTATTAAGTCGTGATAGTTTTTGCGCCAAGATTGTTGCTTTTTCAGTCAGTCAGTTAAGTGCCAATCATGATACAGGCTTGGGCAATCATGTCTCAAAAGAGCCTTGGTTTGCAACCAGTCTGCTTCATTGAGAAATGGCAACCTACTATGGAAAGATCACACGCGCGCGCGCGCACACACACACACACACACACACACACACACATATATATATATATATATATCAGTAAGTTAAGTGCCATACATGATACACGCTTTGTGCGATCATGACTCGGAAGTGACATGACTGACTGGACAGAAGATTATCCGGCAGTAGGTTGCCATTACTTTCTGCGGTAGATTGGTTGCCAATCAAGGCTATGGAACCCAACCTGTCCTTTTATTTAACCCATAGCTGAAGGGAAGAAACGGATTAATACCTTTCCCAAATGAATTCAAGTAATTCAACTGGAATTCGAACTCGGTTTCCCGATTTCTCGTTCCGAAGTGATATCCACTGCACCACAACGCACAGTAGTTTTACTGATAAAATGTACCTTGGCACGCAGGTATTCTATCACAAAGTGCTCGATATCAATGTGGAGACAGGGCGTTGACTGTTTTATTGCAAAGAATTTGTCATTTTAACTGAGCAGGTTCATGCCGACTTCGAAGTTTTGTGATATCTTCACTCGTCGGGTCTTTTTTAGTCCTGTTGAGTTCCGGTTCCGATTCCTATTTATAAGAAGCTTAATGTAATTTGATATTTTCCTGGGAGCGGTCCCTCTTTTTAGTATTTGATTTTCTTTTCCTTTTTATTTTATTGTGCAGTTGTTTGGTTTCTTTTTAATGTTTTATTTATTGCTTTTAATGTACGTCTGTGTCTGCTTAGTTGTTTTGTATTGAATAAGGTGATCGCGTAATTTATTTTTTTTGTTTGGTTTGTTCTTGTCGTTTAGGTTAACCTCTTTGATTTGTTTGACCTTTTTTTACTGTGTTGGTGTGTTTGATCGCTTAAGGATTTATTTTTCTGAGTTATGGTTAGGTGTCTGTGTTTTTGTGTATACATTTCTTTGTGGATTTATGCGTGCGCTTTTTTTCCGTTTGATACTTGTTATATTAATTTCAGTTTTTTGTCGTGATTGAGCATTTGTATATTTATGCTTATAGTTTTATTTGTTTTTATTTGTGTAGCAAATTATATACTTGTTTACATGTCTACATTTCCTATTATCTCGTTTATTTTATTTAATATTTTAGTTTAGTTTTTAAAGCTGATTATTGCTAGTTTCTCTTCTAGGCATAATTTACAGAGAGAAGAACACCACTACACAGCAACATTAATAAAACTATAAATTGTGCCATTTAACTATTTAAAAGGTAAAAGGGTGGGACCTAGGTGGCAATCTAGTAGCACGATTAAATTCATGTGGTCGGGGTACCAGAAAAAAAGCTTATCAGAGCACTTACTATGAAAATATGTGTAGAAGAGACAGAGGGAAGCCACATCACGTTGGTGAGAAAGTTAATGGAGTCGAGATGCCAAGGTAGGACTGATTATATTGCAGATTCTTCTTTGGATTTTGTCGAGAACCTGGAGATTTATAGCAGGAGCACCCGACCAGCTATGGCAACAATATTCAATGAACGGACGAAGATAGGCTTATAAATGTGTAAGACATATTTTGACAAGTAAAACAGGAACCCCATCTTTCTAGCAGTAGATGCAGCTATAGATCCGATCTTGTTGTTTCGCTTTAGGTCAGTTGATTTTACACTTTTAAACGTATTTCCAACATTAAACTGCAAATGCCATATGTGTATTGAACAAAACCACCTAGTTTCTGACCCTGGGACCGTCGTTCTACTTCCTACTTCCGCTGTTCTAAGTCATCAAATCATAAATTTACCTCGTTTCCTTTACTACTGCAACGTTAAAATTACAATGTGAAATTTATTTGAAAAGGGATGTTTCAGAAAAAAAGGTAAGATCTACTGGTTTAGATAAAGGACAACTCTTAATTCAAAATCAGTAGACTCCACCTACCCTCATCTGTGATGCGTAATAATAATAAAACTTAGGGTTTAAGTTGTAATACCCCCCGTAAATACAGACTTGCAAAGAATGAAATGCACAAAAAGAACCAATGGGATTCAGAAATTAAAAGCTCCAAAACCATTAATTTTATTTACTAATTTTCTCTCCAACACAAGGCTCAAGAGCCACTCAAGCTAAAGGGTTACTGCGTAGAGTTATATTAGTGTAAGAAGGAACAAGCGTTAAAAGTATAGAGCTGAAGCAGACATTAGAAGGAACCGCCAAACAAATTCTAAACAGAAAACAAGGAATAAACCTCTATAACTGAGGAAGAGTGTGAATCAGACGATAGGCGAGCCTATCTACTCTTCACTCCCCAACACACGTGGTCGAAATGGCTGAATGTTTTCCAATACCAGGCACTCGACAAGAATGGTGAAGCCCGAACCGTTGCCTTGGATATCTCCAAAGCATTCGACAGGGTCTGGCATGCTGGCCTCTTGTGCAAACTGCGGAGCTATGGGATAACTGGACATCTGTCTGACCTCATCCAGTCCTTCCTCTCTAACCGCACATTAAAGGTGGTATTAAATGGGCATGCCTCCCAAAACTACCAGACGAACGCGGGCGTCCCTCAAGGTTCTATCCTAGGTCCCACGCTATTTCTGATCTACATTAATGATCTCCCCGACACCATTAGATCCCAAGTTGGCATGTATGCCGACGACACAACAATCTACTCCCGCATCGATCAGAAACCAGGTCTGGGCGACAAAGTGAACCTCGCTGCCGCACTGGAAAGGGACCTCCAATCCGTAGTGACCTGGGGTAGGAAATGGTTGGTAAATTTCAATGCCTCCAAAACAAAGCTGTTATCAACTAACCACCATAGACTATCGCATCTACCTCCCATTAGCATGGGACAGGCTAGCCTCCCAGAGAGTAAAATACTACGCCTCCTTGGCCTTACACTCTCGGCGGACCTCAAATGGAATGACTATATTGAATCCATTGCCAAATCTGCTGCTATGAAAGTCGGCTCTCTGTGCAGGGCCCGGAAATTTTTCCCACCTGAAACTATTCTGCACATATACAAATCTACCATCCGCCCGTGTATTGAATATTGCTGCCATATCTGGTCGGGTGCCCCTGCTGCTCTCCTTGGGCTTCTTGACAAAATACAAAGGAGGATCTGTAACGTGGTTGATACTAACTTGGCAGACCGGCTGCAGCCGCTCTCACACCGGCGTGATGTAGCTTCCCTGTGCCTCTTCTACAAGTACTTTCATGGCTTCTGCTCCGATGAGCTTAGATCACTGGTGCCGCCCAAGCACGAATTTACACGAGATACTAGATTAGCAACTAGGTCCCACCCTTTTACAGTTAAACAAATAAGATGTAACCGTAAATTCTACTCCAACAGCTTCTTTTCTCGCGCTTCCCGCCTGTGGAACTCCCTTCCACAAGTCTGCTTTCCCGACAGTTACAATCTCCAGGTGTTTAAATGTAGGGTCAATAGACACCTCCTATCACACTAACTCCCAACTATTCTCACAACACTCTCATCTACCCAACCCTCATTCTCGGTATCCTCACCCGCCTATCACCCACCCTCTGTTATGTCCTATATTTAACCAGCCTTTCTCCTCTCTACGTAGCCCCCTGCACAGTAGTGGCAGTGACATGCCTTGCTCGGGGTGAAACGCTTATAAAAAAAAAAAAAAAAAACATCAGAGGCTGGAGATATACCCTAAGTAGAAAACAGGTTTTCAAATATATGCTTTATTTTTTACACCAGGTTTGGTTAGATAGCAGGTCAGCAGGATTTATATTGTTTTTTTAATGATCATTTTACCCCAAACAAAGCAGAAATGCTACTGGTGCACAGGGGGTTACAGAGAGAGATTTATAAATGAGAGATTTATAAATGCGCAAAATGGATTCTGACGAGAAAAATTTCCTAGCCCAACACAATAAACCAAACTTCCTAGCAGTAGATGCAGCTATGAATTCAATGTAGTCATTTCATTTGAGATTATTTTATTTTATTTTTTTAATCATATCACCCCGAGCAAGGCGGTAACGCCACTGATGTGCAGGGGGTTACGTAAGAGTGAAAAGATTGGAAAAAAGAAAGCCGGAAACCACATCCTGAACAGGGAACAAGGGATGAGCCTCTACACCTGTACAATAGATGTGGGTGGAGTGTGAACCGGGCGATAGTTTAGTCTATCTACTCCAATTTGGTTATAAATTATAATTCATTTCTATGAGGTAAATTAGCTCATTTCAGCAGACCGCACCACACTCATTCCATTCCTTCCCGGAATAAACATTTCTTCAAAATGAAATGGAAAACAAGTAAAAAGATTAAAAAACAGAGACCCTAGCACCACCTCAGCTGGAGATCCCCAGACCAACCGAGAAGAGGTCACCACTCTTGGTCAGTGACCACAAACCCACCACACGCCCACTCACAAGCCCATGGATACATACATACATGCAACCCCACATATTAACACATTCACACACAGTTATTTATATCCACACACACACACGTCCACACATCCACACATGTACACATAAATGCATCCGTGTTTACACCTATATACACCCACAGACACACATCCATCCACGCTCACACACAAATCCTGCGCTCATACACCCACATATACACCTTTATGAAGATGGGATTTCCACGCGTACAAATAGCAACACATACTCAAGTCTACCAACAACTCTCATACACACTCACAAAATAGAGTGAGGGTAAGGAGGCGCAATGCATTGCTTTCTAGAAGTCTAGTGCCATCTATTCTGCTTGTAGGAAGGAATGTTTTCCTATGTTGGTTAAAGGAGAGAGCAGCTTAATTTTGGAGGCATTAAAATTTCGAGTCATTTCCTACCGCATTCAATCACAGATTAGAGGTCTTTTTAAAGTGCAGCAGTCAAGTTTACTTTGTCGGGCTTAGTAGATTTCTTATTGAGATGGGCGTAAATGGTGGTATCATCTGCACAGATACCAACTTGGGAACTGATTGTATCATTGATGAAGATCAGAAAAAGCACAGGACCTAGAATAGAGCCTTGAGGCATTTGTATAAAAAGAAAATTTCTGATTGCCATTATCAGACAGTATAACAAGAAAACTCAATTTAAATCCCTATGTTATGATGAGATAGTGTTTCTGGAGGAAAAGAAACACACACAGTCATCTGAAGCTGTATAGATTGCAAATACGACGTCCGTAAAAGAAATAAAACACAATAGATTTAAACAACTATGGATTATTCCACTATAAAGCGATTGACACAAGGCGGCGATATTTCTAAGTTATGGGTATAGCCGTGTGCTGATGCCAACACGCTCAACTTGGTTGTTATATTCACAACGATTCGACGGTTGCAGCATCCAGACTTCTTCAGGTGTCGCTCTTCGAATTCAATGATCTCTTTTCAATTTCGAACTGAACCTTTTTGTTATTTCGTCTTTAAGAAATAATTCACATCACTTAATACTCCACATTGTCTACTTCTCCCACTGACTTTTAAACACCCCCAGATTGAACTCAAAACTGCGATACACCTGAAAAAGTATGGGTAGTATAACGGCCAAAAGGATCCGAGATGAGCATCCAAGACATAGTTTGATAATCAGAAACCTCAAGATGTTTCTGACTACGAAGATAGAAGAGTAAACGTTGTGGGTCTAATAGCCAATATTAACATGCTGGTCCGAATAGCAAAACCTATAATAAATATTTGAAATTCCAAAAATGTTACCGAATGCAGAAATAGATTCCTGAAGACGGCTGGAGTATAAAACGGTCGAAATTGTGTGTGTATGAGAACCAAGATAAACATGTTGTTTCGAATAGTAAAATATATAATAATAATAATAATTTCTAATCCTCTTCAAAAAAATAAAGTAAATAAAATAATGAGAAATATCAAATTTTAAAGCAAGTAGGAATAATGGCGTAAAACATTCTTCCAACTCTCATATTCCATCAATTTTGTTGTGGCAAGCTCAATTGTGATTTAGAATTAAAACAAATTCAAGCGCCTGCTATAGTAAGAAAAAATAGTTTGAAGTTTTTTAGAGCAGTGTTCGAATTCCAGTTGAATTTGCATTCACTTACGGGCAAATACCCTTGGAAAATGGATTAATCTGTCTCTTCCCTCCAGTTATGAGTTAAATAACAGGATAGATTAGGTTCTATAGCCTTGGTTGGCAACCAGTCTACCGCAGAAAGTAATGGCAACCTACTGCGGGATAATCTTCTGTCCAGTCAGTTATGTCTCTTTCGAGACATGATCGCTCAAGCGTGTATCACGTATGGCACTTAACTAACTGACTGACTGACTGACTGACTGACCCCATGCAAGACAGAAAACCCACTAAGACAGAACTAGTTACGGGGTGTGAAAGAATTAGGAACAGAAACATTAATAATTAGCGGAAAGAGAAAACGGTAATCAGGAGAAAGTAGGTAGCGACTGAGATATAATTTTTTAAAGATTAAATGTAGTTTGAGAGTATAGAGCCAGAAGGGAACTCCACAAGCGAGAAGGGCGAGGAAAAATAAATTATTAGCATTAAATTTATATATATATATATATATATATATATATATATATATATATATATATCCCACTAACCTGTAAATTGATGAGATCTAAAAAAAAAAAAACTCTTGGTACCATAATAAAGAACTCCTCCGAACAATTACCATGAAAGTATTTATAGAAAAAAACAGACAAAGGCAACCTTCCGGAGATAAGACCCCCCAGATCAAGATCGATAATATTGCAGATTCTTTTTTTTTGAGGGGGGGGATTTTAATTTGTGGGAATATCTTTAAATGATTTTGTATATCACCCCATGAAAAACAGTAAAGCCACTAAGACACAAGGGGTTACAGTTTGTGGTAGAATTAGGAGCATAAACATTGATAATAAGCGGGAAGAGAAAATAATAATCAGAAGGATAGGAGATAGCGATTAACATTGCATTTAAATTTTTGAAGATTAAACTTGACTGGAAAGCATGGAGACGGAAGGGAGTTCCATAAGCGAGAAGTGCGAGAAAAGAAAAGTTCTTGTGTCAAACTTATCTAAATTTAGTAAAGATCCACGCACCCAAATTAATACTAATACACACGTGCGATTTCGTATGGTGAGTGTTAGTAGATTTCTAATTTATTCATAATAAAAATCATTCAGTCATTTTATGTTCATACGCCTGCACGTAAACCACCTCACATTTTTGTATTCTTACGAGATGACATTGCATTTATTTTGTGGTATGTAACGGCTCAAATTATATGAGAGTCGTTTTAATGGGTAGGGAATAGAGACGGATGTAGACAGGTGGGCTAAGGAGTGTTTGCCGAGAGTCCAATTTAAGCCAAAATACTTCTTCTTTAGCTCGGAGGGGACTATAAATCTCTTGGTATGGATTATCCTTAATCTTAGCGGGCGAGTTTATTATATTTCACCGATTAAACTCAAATCCCAGATATTTTAGCCTTACGAAATCAAATATGTAAGAGAAAGATATACTGTTTTCTTTTTTAGTAACATACGCGGCTTATCTATCTATCTATCTATCTATCTATCTATCTATCTATCTGTTTTTTCATAATATATGTATCTATGTATGTATGTATTTATTGTAGTCTCTTCATATCTATCTATCTATCTATCTATCTATCTATCTATCTATCTGTTTTTTCATAATATATGTATCTATGTATGTATGTATTGATTGTAGTCTCTTCATATCTATCTATCTATCTATCTATCTATCTATCTATCTATCTGTTTTTTCATAATATATGTATGTATGTATGTATGTATGTATTGATTGTAGTCTCTTCATATCTATCTATCTATCTATCTATCTATCTATCTATCTATCTGTTTTTTCATAATATATGTATGTATGTATGTATTTATTGTAGTCTCTTCATATCTATCTATCTATCTATCTATCTATCTATCTATCTATCCCTGTCTCTTTAAATGATCTTTATTCAGTTAGCTTGTATTCATCTTTCTCTCTCTCTCTCTCTCTCTCTCTATATATATATATATATATATATATATATAGAGAGAGAGAGAGAGAGAGAGAAAGAGAGTGTGTGTGTGTGTCACCCTCACTGAACAGCTATAAAATCTCCTAAAATAAAAGATAAATGTGCAACCGGTCACCGTTGTACAAAACATTGAACTACATGGCCCGTCGCTTTCTTCAAAATGATTCAAAATAAAGGATAATTAATTAACCAAGTGAAAAACTGAAAAAAAAGTTTCCTGCGCTGTATTTGCAGTGCACAATCTGAAGTAATCTACAGAATATTGTGCTGATTTTTCGAATGACGATTACTGATCAGTGCACTATTTACCTTTTTAAACAATTAGAAACAAATTAGAAATATCACAAATTGTAAAAAGGTAAAGTTGGTTGACGTAAATCATTAATACATGTAGGATTACTTAAATGAATAGCTGTATAACTTCTGACATAACGATAAGTTCGTCTAGCGATTGGGTCGTTGTAACAAAACCGGTCGTTAAGTGTGCAACTGTCTTTGTCTCTCTCTCTCTCTCTCTCTCTCTCTCTCTCTCTCTCCGTGTGCTGACATGTGCGTGGCAAAAACGAAACATTGTAAACTTATAGGCACAATATTATCCTTAAAACTAATTTAGTCATGGCTAATGAAAACTGAAATTACTCAGACATCAGACAATCTATATTCAGATTTTTACCATGAATCAGGAAAATCGTCCGAAATATAGAAAAATTAAAAAAATATTTAAATAATTTTGTTTTCTACATCAAACTTGTACAAAGGAAAACTTACCGCGCGCACACACACACACACACACACACACACACATATATATATATATATATATATATATATATATATATAGTCGCGTGTTCGTAAAAATTCATATTAGTACGTTTGAAAAACGTTAGAAAATCAGTAATTATAAATCGCCTGAAGATACCGAAAGGTTGAAACCTGGGTTGCGAATAACTCATTTCCAAATGAAAAATATAAAAAAATTCTACAATATAAATGTATTGAGCACATTTAATGCAACTGAGTACTGGTCTAATTAAATATGAACAAAAACTGATCATATTTTATATATATATATATATATATATATATACAGAGAGAGACAGACAGAGACAGAGACAGAGACAGAGAATGAAAGAGAGAGAGAGAGAGAGAGGGAGAGAGAGAGAGAGAGAGAGAGCCCATAGCCCAGAGGTAGAATCGCAAAATTGGTCGGGTTTCAATCGTGGGTTAAAAAGCAATCGGAGTTTAACCGTACTGATGAGCTGTGATACAGCGAAACAAATCTGTCTGCGGATGACTATATATAAATATATTTTGTCTGAAAAAAATATATTGGCACGAAAAACCGCAGTACCTTTTTTGGTCGTATTGATTGAGAATTCAGAGATCCGATTTCGAATTCCAGTTGCATTCATTTGCGCACAAATTACCTTGGGAAAACCGTTAATCCAACTCTTCCCCCTTCTGCCATCGGTTGAATAGCAATACAGATTGGGTTGCATAGCCTTGGTTCGCAACCAGTTTAATTAACAGAAAAATGGCAACTTACTGCGGGAAAGACATCTGACTAGTCAGTCATGGATCGAAATAGACATGATCATCTACACGTGTATCTCGTATGGCGTAAAGCTGATACACACACACACACACACACACACACACACACACACACACACACATATATATATATATATATATATATATATATATGAAAATGATATATTAAATTTTTGTATATCAAAAAAGACTGTAGGAAAATTTATGACGAAATAGAAAATAACGCGTTTCAGAGCAATAAAATCCTTAATGACCAAACAGGCCGCACAAAAAAGGGTTCTAATTTTGTCAATTGATTTTCATATATATATATATATATATATATATATATATATATATATATATATGCAGTTAAGTTCACTCTTACAAGGGCCAGAGGCCACTTTAGGTAGAGGGTTACATTAAGAGTCAATTTGTGTGGATTTAAGAATAAGATAAAAGTTGACACTAGCCTTGAATAGGTTAAGATTGTAGTGATCTGGGAAACATTCTCTTGGGTGACGTTTTCACAGAGCAGTTGTTTACGGGAAGAAGCTGTCAGAGTGGAATACGAAATGTGGGTGGTTTGCAACTATGCAAGTGGCATGGCATGTCCTTGCCGTAAAGTTTGAACTGGTGTGACAAGGGAATGTAGTTTGCCTGAGCACATTAGGTGGAAGTTGCCACATCCCGCGTGAGGGTTGTGAGGTTGGAAGGTGAATGTATAGGGAAACAAAGACTTCATACTCACGGGAATACCTTCACTAACCTTAATTTAAGATATTAAACATCCCTTTCCCGAAAATACTGTGAATTAAAAGAAAACAACCTAAATCCACAGATGAAGTGGAAGCTGATAGGCAAGGCCAGCACTCCTAATTATCTTAAGAGATAAATGTAATCTATGTTTAACAGAAAAAATTAAGATTTTGAAATTTCAGTAACAGAATGTACTTCTGAATAAACGTAGGGGGATCATTAGTATGTGTCGTCACAGGAATAAATTTAAATTGCAATAATTATCTAATTCTTCCGTTTAGTCACAATAGAATTTTTTTTAAATTTGGCAAAGCAGTAACCTTTTCCCTCCTACTGACCACTACTAATACAGTATTCAAATCACATGCCTCCCACTACCATAAGAGAAATTACTACTAAGATTTCTCTAGCTTAACCCTATAATAGCCAACATTCCCCCACCTCTTCCTTTACCAGCCCCTGCTTCCGGCATTAGAATTTTTCCTCATTCTTTGATTAAACGGGTTGACAATGAATGTCTTAAACTGACATGGTGAAAATGGCTGTTTCCTTTCTAAATTTTATCTGAATTTATATATATATATATATTTCCACGTAAAGACAACCGTTCTCTGGCACTTACTTTTTTTAAAAATGTGCTCAATACAATAAATATTGTAGAGCTTAATATAATTATATAATTAATATATATATAATTAATTATATATCTGTTATACAATTAAAAATTAAAAATACATTGCGACACGGAAATTTCTGTTTCGAGATTTCTATCTCGTCATCAGGCAATATTAGATGTTAGTTGTGAAAATGACTTTCATTTAAATACAAGAAACAATACGTTTCTTGTAACCTATTGTTTCTTGTATTTAAATGAAATTAATATATATATATATATATATAATGTATAAATTTATATTGTCAAATTTTTAAAATATTTTTCGTTTGAAAATGAGTTATTCGCAACCTGGGTTTCATCCTTTCGGTATCTTCAGGCGGTTTATATTAACTGATTTTACAACGTTTTTCAAACGTACAAACAGGGTTTTTTACGAATACACGATTACACACGCGCGCGCGCGTGAGCGCGCACACACACACACATACATATACATATATATATATATATATATATATATATATAGCAACTATTCTTTTGGACAAGTTTATGTAGGAAACAAAAAACATACATAAACATTTAATTGATTTTGTTAAAGCAAACTTATTTCATTTTTCTGTAAACGTCTTATTTGGTTCATTGAATGTTGTCTTAAAGAAAATCGGAATCGAAATTGCGTTGAAGGTTTATTTTTTCGGAAAACTACCTTCAAACCACGCGAGTTTACCATTAAGCTACAGAAAGTCTTTTCAGCAAAGATTCGATTCTTGTTGAAAGGCGTATTTATTATGGCTAGGAGATATTAATCTACCGTTAAAAAAACAATTGGAATCTCTACTCAAATGTGTGTTCTTCAAAAGATATGGTTTGTAACATTAACAAACACAACGGCGGTATATATATATATATATATATATATATATATATATATATATATATTACATATTACACATATGCATAGACGCATACAAAGATGAACGTCCTGGACATGACGATAAACTACATCCGGCAGTAAGGGCTATATTTGGAAGTTCTAAAGGAGCATGGAACCACATCTTAATTGCTGTTGTTTCCGGATGTACACTGACCTGGGGCGATAGCACTTGTTAAGGCCCCAGCAATGGGCAAATGGGTAACTCCCAAAATGGGGTCAAAATACTATGAAAGTATCTATAGTACAAATTCAAGCAATTCACTTTTGAAGAAAAAAAAAATTACCAGTAATAATTTTTTTTAAGTAAAAAATATTACTAGCAATACGTTTCTGAAAAGAAAAAAAACATTATCAGCAATATATTTTGGAAAAAAAAAAACGTGTCAGCAACACATCTGTCTCTCGGCAAAACCCACTTTACACAAATACGTCAATGAAGCCTTTTTTTATATATTCAAAATGAATTCTTACAAAGAGTACATATTCTATTCATACAAATCTATTGTAAATATAATGACTCGCTGAGGTTGATAAGCTGTAAAACTTTAAAAAAGTGGAAAAAATCAACCTAATACCAATAACAATGACGCCTAATTAGCGCATAAAGTATTAGCATCAAATTTAGCATAAAGATAACGAAAATGAGAAAAAACAGGTGTCAACTGCTGAAACCTCCTGATGAGTGGACTGAACAATTACAAAAGTTTTGTCTATGAAACTCTAAGGACGAAGTACTGAATACAGCATCAATCAGCTAAGTGACAAATTTTATTTGTATCAATCCTCTCTCTCTTTCTTTCTGTCTCTGTGTGTGTGTGTGTGTGTGTGTGTGTGTGTGTGTGTGGAAGCGGGTATTGAGAAATTTACATCAATTGCGAGAACGGTTTATAGAAAAAAACTGTTGTTGCAAGCGGATGAATTCGATGCTATAAACGATAACATCTTGAGATTAGATTAATTTTTCTTTCATGGCCAAATTTAAAAACTATACAAGAGACAAAGAGTAGAATAAATAAATAAAAAACAAAAAAAAAACGATGACGAAGGTGATAAGAAGAGACAATGAAAAAGCAGAGAGACAGAAATACGAGACAAAGCGGAGAGAATTAAATCAAACAGAAAAGAGGGAGTTAAAAAAAGAAGATAAAAGAAAGATTATGAAAAAGGAGAAAGAGAAAAGTAGAGTAGTGGTTAGAAGAGAGAAGAGAACGAAAGGAGAATGGCGAGTGAGGGGATTAAAGAAGAAGGGCGGAGAGAACAGAGAGAAGTGAAAGTAAAAAAGGAGAGAGGGAAAAGGTGAGAAGTGGAGAGGTAAAAGAGAGTTTTAGGAAGAGGTGAAAAAAAAAGAAAGTAAGCATATGTGTTGAACATAAAGTGTGATTATCTAAAAATGAAGGAAAAGAAAGAAAGAAAGAAAGAAAGAAAGAAAGAAAGAAAGAATTGAACAAAAGCTACCCGAAGAGCAAAGAAAGAAAGAAAAGATGCTTGGAAAGAAAGAAAGAAAGAAAGAAAGAAAGAAAGAAAGAAAGAAAGAAAATTAAGCTAACAAAATGTACCTGGAAATAAAAGCAAAAAACAAACAAAAAAAAACAAAAGCTGCTGAAAAAGAAAGAAAGAAAGAAAGAAAAAAAGAAAGAAAGAAAGAAAAGCAGCCTAGAAAGAAAGAAAGATACAAAGAAAGAAAGAAAGAAAGAAAGAATTGAACAAAAGCTACCCGAAGAGCAAAGAAAGAAAGAAAAGATGCTTGGAAAGAAAGAAAGAAAGAAAGAAAGAAAGAAAGAAAGAAAGAAAGAAAGAAAGAAAATTAAGCTAACAAAATGTACCTGGAAATAAAAGCAAAAAAACAAACAAAAAAAAAACAAAAGCTGCTGAAAAAGAAAGAAAGAAAGAAAGAAAGAAAGAAAAAAGAAAGAAAGAAAGAAAAGCTGCCTAGGAAGAAAGAAAGAAGAAAAGAAAGAAAAAAAGAAAGAAAAGCAGCCTAGAAAGAAAGAAAGAAAGAAAGAAAGAAAGAAAGAAAGAAAGAAAGAAAGAAAGAATTGAACAAAAGCTACCCGAAGAGCAAAGAAAGAAAACAAAGCTGCTTGGAAAGAAAGAAAGAAAGAAAGAAAGAAAGAAAGAAAGAATTGAACAAAAGCTACCCGAAGAGCAAAGAAAGAAAGAAAAGCTGCTTGGAAAGAAAGAAAGAAAGAAAGAAAGAAAGAAAGAAAGAAAGAAAGAAAGAAAATGCACGATAAAAAAGAACGAATATTTTATAAGTGATTACAAATTCATTAAAGAATGCAGGTGACGGGAAAGAGCGGTTGATACACGAATCAGATACAAAAAAAAAAAAAAATAAGCAAACAAGAAAACATTACAAAAGCTTAAAATGAAAACAACAGTCGCTAAGGAACCTAGTAATGTTGTATAGCCTCCGGGTTGAGAATTGGAGTGTGTGTGTGTGTGTGTGTGTGTGTGTGTGTGTGTGTGTGTTTTATTAAATATGGTATGGAATAAAAAAAGTAAAGAAAACAAACAATGAAATGATTAAAAGTAAATAAATAAACAAATTATAAGAAAAATATAAAAGAAAAGGAATGAAGAAAAGGAAATGAATAAGCAAGAAGGAAAGAAAGAAGGAAAGAAAGAAAGAAAGAAAGAAAGAAAGAAAGAAATGGAAGAAGTAAGACAAGGAAAGTAAAAAAGAAAAAGAAAACGGGACAGAATAAATAAATAAAGAAAGAAAGAAAGAAAGAAAGAAAGGGAAATGAATAGAAAAGAAATCACTATGAAACAAAAAATAAAGATGTACAGAAAAAATAAATAAATAAGAAAGAAAGGATGAATGAAAGAAAAAGAAAGAAAAGGAATATAATTAAAAAATGAAAAAGCGATGAAATAAGTTGAAAGAAAGAAAGAAAGAAAGAAAGAAAGAAAGAAAGAAAGAAAAGTATAACAAATAAGCAAAAAACAAAAAGTAATTAAAAAATAATTGGAGTAGATAGACTAAACTATCGCCCGGTTCACACTCCACCCTCGTCTATTGAACTGGTGTAGAGGCTCATCCCTTGTTCCCTGTTTAGGATGTGGTCTCCGGCTTTCTCTTTTCCAATCTTTTTACTCTTTTCTTCTTTATTATTATTTTTTTTTTCAATTGGAGTAGATAGACTAAACTAACGCCCGGTTCACACTCCACCCACGTCTATTGAACAGGTGTAGAGGCTCATCCCTTGTTCCCTGTTTAGGATGTGGTTTCCGGCTTTCTCTCCTCTAATCTTTTCACTCTTACGTAGCTCTCGGCACATCAGTGGCGTTACCGCCTTGCTCGGGGTGATATGATTAAAAAAAAAAAAAAAGAAAGAAAGACGAATAGAAAGAAAGAAAAGAAAGGAAAAAGAGGACAGAAAGAAACCATAGAAAAAATACAGCAAATATAAAATAAAAAAGCATAAAATTCAATTGCGAAACAAAACTTAAGAGAAGAAATAATACAAAGTATTAAGAGATAAAGAAAGAAAACATATTTTCCTCTTCTTTTTCGTTGTATTTGTTACTAAATCTGATGTCATGAGATTTGATTCGAAAGAAAATATGAGTCGTGCGGGAAAATTAGCGCGGATTCCCCTTTGAAAATGTTACTTAATGCTCACCTTCGAATGACGTTGGAAATGTTGTACTCTTCTTATCTTCGTAAAACATCGAAAATAATTCATATGTTAAGGGGAAACTAGTAAAAATAGAGAAAGTCGGTAAGAAAGTCAAAATAGAAGACGCTCAGGATGAATAAGAGTGGGAGAAGTGAAAAAGAAGGATTAAGGAAAAGTGGGAGTAAGAGAAAGAAAGTTGAAGTGAGAGACACAGAAAGAAAGGAAAGAAAGGGAAGAAAATAAAAAAAAGGGCCAAAATAAAGAAGAGAGAAGTAAGTAAGCGAGAATAGCGCAAGTGGGAATGAAAGAAAAAAAGAGAGGAAAAAGAGAGGGATAAAGGGACATCGATATTGGTTAAAGAAAAAAAAGAAAGAATAGGAATAATTGTAAGAAAGAAAGAAAGAAAGAAAGAAAGAAAGAAAGAAAGAAAGAAGAAAAATGACAAAGTGTAAGACTAATTAGAAAAAGAGAACGCAGTAGAGAGAGGGGGAGAGGGAGAGGGAGAGGATATATAAGAATAGGATAGAGAAAGAAGAAGATAAAGAAAATGAGTTTATAAGCAAACAGAAAAGGTGGAATTAAAATCCGAAATAAATAATGCATTAAATAACGCAAAAAAGAAAAAAAAAAGATAAAAAATTGAAAGAATATTTGATGTAGAGTTTGAAAGAAAAAAAGAACGAATGTGAGAATATAGAAAGAAACAAAAATGGAAAATTTTTTAAATGATATGAATGAAGAAGACATGATAGAAATTTGAAGAGTAAAATGAATGAGATTTAACCAGCAATATTGACAGAAACTTCCCAGGAAAACGAAGAGAAAAATATAGTAGATGAAGAAAAAACAAAAGGAAAGACGGAATAAAAATGAAAGCGACAGACATAAAAGTGAAAAAAAGATACAAAAAGTAGGAAGGAAAAAAAAAATGAATGATGAAAGTAAAAAAATAAATAAATAAAAAGGAATAAGAAAAAATAAAGAAAAGTGTAAAAGAAATAAGAAGATACAATTAAAAACGGGATGGAATGAAAGTGAATGAGAGAAGAAGAAAAATTAAAAGACATGCAATATATAAAAACAATAAGTGAAAAGAGAGACGCAATGAAAGAGAACGATGAAGAAGCAAAGTGAAATAATGAGAAAAATGAAGAAGAATAGAGAATGCTGTTGAAAGACACATAAAACTGACAGGAGGCAATAAGAAAGAATGAAAGAAAGAATGAAAGAAGGAATGAAAGAAGGAAGCAAAAAAACAAAAAAGCTGCCTGGAAATCAAAGAAAGAAAGAAAGCAAGAAAGAAAGAATAGAATAGAACATAGAAAAAGTGAAAGAAGAAAACAACTGATACAAAAGTAAATATGAATGAACGACCGGAAGAAAGAAATATTAGCGTTTCCAACGAGAGAAGAGAAGAGAAAAAAAAAACGAATAAAATAAAGAAAAACTGGGAACGCAAAATAAGAAGAAAAAAAAAGATAAAGAAACAGAAAGAAAGCGAATGAAAAAAGAAATGACAAAAGAACGAAAAATAATATAGCACTGAAGAAATGTGAGATAAAAACGAATAATATCTCAAAAGTAAATATAGAAAAAAGAAAAAAAAAAAGAAAAAAAAAAGAAAGATTCAGAAAAAAACTGCAGTTAGAAATGACGAAGAGACAACAAGAAATGAAAGGAAGAAAGAAAGATAAGGATATAGAAAAAAAAAAAGGGAAAGAGCAAGAGAAAAACTACTGTCACAAATGACCGGTTAGATAACGAGCAAAAAGAAAGAAAGAAAGAAAGAAAGAAAGAAAGAAAAAAAGAAAGAAAGAAAGAATTAAACAAAAGCTGCCAAGATAGCAAAGAAAGAAAGAAAGAAAGAAAGAAAGAAAGAAAGAAAGAAAGAAAGAAAGAATTAAACTAAAAAAGCTGCCTGGAAATCAAAGAAAGAAAGAATATAACAGAACATAGGAAAAAACCAAAGTGAAAGGATAAAAGTGAAAAAGAAAGAAAAGAAAGAAAGAAAGAAAGAAAGAAAAAAGAATTAAATAAACAGAAGTTGCTTAAAGAGCAAAGAAAGAAAGAAAGAAAGAAAGAAAGAAAGAAAGAAGCAAGCAAACAAACAAACAAACCAGCTTCCAGCAAAGCAACGAAGAAAGAAAGAAAGAAAGAATCCATTTAAGGAAATATGTAGCTACGAAAGGCGCTAGTCGGTATTACAAAATAAAAAGACGTTTCTTTATCAAGAACTACAAAGATTTAAGGTGACAAAAAAATACAAAAAGTGTAAGCATAAGAAAATCGCATACCTTTACAATTTATTTTCATTTTTCCTCTTTGACGTCGTGCCCTTGATGCATGCATTTGGCGATGACAAAATAGAGCGGGTCCTTCATTGAAGAGCGAGTCCTTCATTGAAGAGTAGCCGCTAAAGTCCGTGTCACATTCACTTCACGCACGCTCTTGCAACTGTCGATGGTTGGACCAACGCAGAAGCCACACCCAACCACTCAAAACCATCTATATAGGGACGTGTCATGTACTTTCCGGATATGAGACGTCAATGTTCTCCACGACCTCCTCTTTTTTCTTTCATTAAATAACTCTTGCATTTATATCAACTCAAATGAAAAAATATGAGATTGGTAGGGGGAATGGTTTTTCGGCAATGCAATAAAAATATTAACTACTTTCTAGTCACACACACACACACACACAGACATAGATGTATGTATGTATGTATGTATGTATGTATGTATGTTTATATGTATGTATAATCTTGATGGATGTGTTTCGTGGTGCAGTTGATATCTCGGAACGAGAAAAAATTTCAGTTCGAAATCCGGTTGAATATCCTGCAGTCACTTACGCGCTAATACCCTTGGAAAAGGTATTAATCAGTTCCTTCTCTCCAGTTATGGGCTAAATAACAGGACAAATTGGGTTCTATAGCCTTGACTGGCAACCATTCTACCAGAGCAGGTAGTGCCAACCTGTTGCGGGATAATTTAAAAAATGCCTACCTAATCGCTGTGGAGCGCATTCAGGGCACATTGAAAACAATAATATCACTGCTGGCCATCCACTACATCCCTGATTGTCTCCGGTATGTCTCGCCTATGTCGTTCCACCGGACCCCGATGGAAGGGGAAGAGAGAGTAAGGCTGACAACCGTGCGCAACTCTCCCTCACTTAAATCCAATTGAAGCGCAAGTCATGACTTCTATTCTAGAAGTCGTCGTCTTCGTCGCCTGCGAGGGACGAACATCATCATCATGTTCATCTAAAGATATATATTTTAACAAATTTTTCTTTTAACGATTGAGCTAGATTTAAACAAATAAACGATCCAATGTTAATGAATAATAACTGAAAAAGAATTAGTAAATATTTTTAAGGATTTAATGGAGCAAGAAAAGGAAAAACATGTCAGAAAAAGATTTTTTAAAATTATCCTGACTTTGTTGCTACATCCTTGTGTATTCCTACCAGCGTCATCTTCCCTCTTAAACGACATGACGCTACGCCCTTTCACAAGCGCCAACAAGCATACCGACATATAGATTGCCACAACAAGTATCACACTCCTCTACATGTACCTGTATTTCGTAGATTACGCAAAGGCATTTGTCAAATTACGCCACGGCAACGTTGACTTTATCGGGAAAGACATTAGAACAATCGAAAACCTGTACTGGCAGCACACCACCTGCATACGGTTAGGAAACGAGTTCAAGAATAGAAAGGACGTGTCATCTCAGCAGATATATTCAACCTATACAACGAGGCAATTCTGATAGAACTAGGGGCACTGCCAGGATTCGTCATTGGCGGCCACAATCTGAACAATACGCAGATGATACTATGCTGATAGCAGACACGGAAAGGAAACTACAAAACCTTCTACCGAAGGTACCTAATGAAACCGAAAAGAAACGGCTAAGCATAAAGTACAAGAAAACTGAATGCATAGTCATCAGTAAAAAGATGAGTCCAAAATGCCAACTACAAGTCAGGGATACTAAATTCAAGCAGGTACAGAAATTAAAATACCTAGAAAATGTCCTAACAGTGGACGGAAAATGTGACATTGAGATCTGAAAGCGTGGCCAAGGATGTATTCCAGAAGCTGAGTAGACAAGAAAATTTCGTTCGAAATAAAGAAATGAGTACTGGATTGTTATGTTATGCTTGTCCTTCAGTATGGCAGCAAAGACTGGACAATCTCATCAAAGATGAAGGAAAGACTGAAAACAACCGAAATGTGGCTCTACAGAAGAATACTGAGGATATTATAGACTGAACATATGAGCAACGACGAGGTTTTGAAAAGGAACGAAAAGGATACTTATATTTAAGACAGCTGAAGTTTCTGGGACATGTAATGAGGAAGGAGGGCTTGGAGAATCTGATACTCATAGAACAGAAAGATGGAAAAAGAGACAGGAGAAATCAACGCATGGCATACTTGATGAGCTTGAAGAAATGGATGGCAGAACAGAATTTGGGAGGGAGGGGTAACAAGAGAAAAAGTGTTAAGAGCTACAACGGACAGGGAGATGTGGAAGGCCATAATCTCCTACGTCCTGAAGCGACACGGCACATAGAAGAAGAAAAATGATGACATTTATTAACAAAATTTAAAGCTTGAAATCTGATGACAAAGAGATTGTTCTTAAATGATTTTCTGTTCAGATGATATTTTTAATAAGAGTAAATTAAGACCTCACCATACATTAATAAGGATAACAAAAAATAAATAAATAAATAAATATCCCAGATAAAAATAAATAGAATGCGGCATCTATAGTTGACTAGCAGTATAGCCCTGCGTTGCTCGGGTGTAATGAAAGCTTTAAAACTAATCCATGGTCCTGGAGCTCAGACTCAGCCTAAAGAATATTTCTGTGAGTTTGGTGAGAATCGGATAAAAATTGTGGATTTGTATAAAGGACATACAGACAGAAAAGCAGACACACACACAAACATTTTGCCGTTTATGTATATATATATTATCGATTTTCTGTACTATTGTAAGAACTGCAACCATGAAACTTCTGAATATCGTTTCTTATGTCTTTGTCTATAAGTGTATCAAATTTGATTAAAATCAGACCACTCCTTCTATAACCCGATTTTTTCGATTACCGATTTTCGATATTTATCAGGGGTACCTCGACACAAAACCTAGCTAAGAACACTCGCAGACGCTTATAGTACAACTGTGTAAAATTTCAAGAAAATCGGTTCAGCCGTTTCGGAGTCTATAGGTAACGGACACACACAGACAAAGTTCTATTTATAAATAGGTTTAGATTTAGATTTTCTAAGCGCCGCTTAGATATGGCACAAGGCCGAAAAGATTGGACCTCCATTGAGGATCGAACTCACTACTCAGTTGTAATAGGTTCTCGCGAGACAAGCTTGCTAACTATTACACCACGCTGAGGTGTCAAAATGTAGCACCTATAGACAACAGATGGATGTCCATTGTGGCGCAATAGATATCGGCTCAGAATAACAAATCGGGGAGCCGAGTTTGAATTCCAGTTGAGTTCCTTGCATTCACTTACGCACAAATACTCTTGGGAAAGGTATTAACCCGTCTCTTCCCTCCAGTTATGGGCTAAATAATAAAACAGATTGGGTTCTGTAGCCTTGGCTGGCAACCAGTCTACCACAGAAAGCAATGGCAACCTACTGCGGGATAATCTTCTGCTCGATCAGTCAAAGCGTGTATCACGTATGGCACTTAACTGATTGATAGACAACAGCATAACGTGTTGTTATCGGGGTTTGGAGAATTACCGTATACACTCAGGTATTATGCAATTTTTGAAGACTTAATTTTGAAGCTAAATCTTTAGGAGGTCTCATCATAAATGGGATATAAAATCAGCGCATGTACTGAGCAGGGTATGATCCGAACCCCTTAAATTCAAAAGGTCTTCAGAAGTCGAATGATACGCGAGTATGTACTGTATATCAAATGGTGCAAACAAATGTACAGATCAAATTCCTCGTCGCCCTTAAATATTTGATTTGCAAGTGAATCATAATCATAGGTACGTCTTACCTCTTAGGCAGATTTCTCTATGACTACAGTAACATTTTTTCCCTGATAGCATAGTACCTCATCTTTTGCATCTTCCAATACCAAAGCCTTTCGTCTCTTGAAGTCTTCGCCTGAGACTTGGGAACAACTCAACTTGCACAAAGCAAGGGCAATCTATTATTTTCATTAATCCTTTTCCACTAAGGAAGGCAGTAATGTCTCTAGTACGCAAGGTTTACAGAAAGTGAAATTGAAAGTGAAAGTAAAAACGAAAAATGGGGGGAATTGAGAAGTGACACCGTACAAGGAGACAGAAATGGAGTTAGAATTAATTTTTTAAATATTATAGTTATCAGGAAGCAATAAAGAGCAAGGGATTTCCACAGAAGGGAACTGCGAGAAATGAAAATATTGAAGTAGAAGTGGCGGTTTTATTTAAATATTTCAATAGTAAAACGGTGGGATTTAGTTGTTGGTCAAGTCAGTCAGTTAAGTGCCATACGTGATACACGCTTGGGTGATCATGTCTCGAAAGAGACATGACTGACTGGGCAGAAGATTATCCCGCAGTAGGTTGCCATTGCTTTCTGCGGTAGACTGGTTGCCGACCAAGGCTATAGAACCCAATCTGTCCTGTTATTTAACCCATAACTGGGGGGAAGAGACGGATTAATACCTTTCTCAAGGGTATTTGCGCGTTGGTCAAGTAGCATGCTTAAATTCATATAGTCGGGACATCTTTTTTTTTATAATCATTTTACACCAAGCAAGGCAGTACTGCCATTGGTGTGCAGAGGGTTACATAAGAGAAGAGTGAAGAGAAAAAGGAACATGTTACAGGGGGTGTCAAAGAATAGGTAAGAGAAGGATTGGAATACTGGTGTGAAGAGAGCTGCGTTAGAGTAGAGCGGAAAGGGGAGAAGAACAAGATACAATGGTTATCAAGGAAGGGATGTGAGTCAAGGAGACAAGAGATGGCAATTGACATTTCATTTTAATTTTTGGAGACTGCAGCTGTTTGAGAAGCAAATATACAGAAGGGGCTTCGACAGGCGAAAAGTGTAAGAAAAGAGTAAAAGTTGCAGTTACATTTGATTGGGACCTAAATACTAGTCTAGTAGCTCGACTAAATTCATGAAGAGGAGTCACCAGGGAGCTAAGCTCATCGGAGCAGAAGCCGTGAAAGTAGTCGTAGAGGTTTGCTTTGTTAGTCTCGGCAGATTTCTTATCGAGGCAGGAGTAAATAGTGGTGTCGTCAGCATAGGTGACTACTTGGGATCAGATTACATCAGGGAGACCCTTGATGAAGATCAGAAAAGGCGGGAAAAATATTATTATGATTATTATTATTATTTTCTTTGACTTCTGTCCCATACACATTTCCTACCGGGCCCTAAACATAAAACCTAAGATTCCCTCCATTTCAGATCAACATCCTCGCTACAGCTTGCAACGTGAGAAACACCATCCGTTTCACCCAAGAATGCGGGGGCAACACACTATCACACGCTTATGCGAGATCGATGGACACGAGATGTTCAGGAGCAATAGGAGCCGTCAACTCGACGACATCGTCCCAGAAATGGTCATCTGAAGACAATGGTAGAATGTGTGCAAAGCCTTTTTCTCTAAATCAAAGGTCAGACCGATGACAGTAGGGCAAATCTAACCATACCTCTCTGAAGGCTACGTCATTGAGTGATTACACATTCTAAATCAGAGTTACTAATGTAATCCGCCACTGGCTCCCAAGACCAAAATGAACGCGACTCAGTAGCCGAAAGGTCGAGCCGCCCACAGAGTGAATTCTTCGCGACCCTCTCCACTAATTAACGATACAATAGTATCCTAGGCCAAGAAAGTTTAATGGACCGAAGAATGGCCCGCAAGGCCTCAAGGCCGCTCGACACTCTCGGAGGAAACTCGATTGAATTCGGAGCTTATGTTGGTGCTCAGCCCTAGAAACAGCAGAAGTAATTGTAAGGCTAGGGAAGGCACTGCCCTCCAAAAACGAGTCCTCTGTCAACGCGCGGCATAGGAACGCCAGCCTCGAGGCTTTGTCGATGATTTACCAAGTGTTGCATTCTCAGTCCCCCATTACACGAACGTTGAGCGCAGTCATCTTTGTCGACCTGATACTTGCAACCATCTCACAAGAGGTAGAAGTGCAAACGCTCGATCGCCTTCTCACGGTCTTTATAGAGAGGGAATACAGACAACCGGCATAAGATGAGGGGAAAAACGGTACACCTGCCTCAACCCTACCCTTCACGGACAACCGTTGTCGAAACCAAGTCCGGACTGCCACTCCGACCTTTTTCCTGCACCTCCTACCAATTCTTCAGCTGATAAGGCTCGAACCAAACTCGAAAAATGCAAACGTATCCGTCATTCCAACTAAAGAGCCCCAGAAGAACGACCCTATCCCAGCGCCTAACCGCAAACCAGAAGGCTTGTTACGGTAAATTTTGGCTCCAGCTACCTTTTCGTTCAGTTTAAGTCCCTTCTGTCACTGCGGCACGACACGAAAACGGATCAGCCATCGGTGTACGCAGAATCCCTGGCTTGAGCACTACCAGGGATCTTGATTCCACGTAGGGTAGTAGTGCACGCTCTGTCCCTCACTCGATGAAGTAAGGGTGACAGTGTACAAACCTAAAGAACCGACCAAAACAGCACAAAAATGCAGTAACGTTTTGCATTCACCTGGTTCATAGCAGTGAGGGAACGATTCAAGAGGTTGATCTACCTGCAGAAGGTTTTAGTCCTGTGACTTGCAGGATAGCAGCAAGGTATCGATGGTCGATCCTATAAAATACCTTGGACTGATCGAAATGGATCAGCGGTCGTCTTCTACGCCGTCTAGGATCCTGCGGTTTAGGTGCATGTTGCTCTGAATTGTTCGGCCTTCACAGCACAAGTTTGCTCGAGTCCCAATAGAATCTCGGCAGTTGACTACAAATGTTCCGTCAGGATATTGGGCAAAATCTTTAACTTTGTGTTTAGCAGTGTTATGAGCCTGTTTTCCTCTAAATCCCACCCAACATCCTTGATATAGATTTTTCTATATTCAGTGAAAAATAGAATTAAATTAATCTTTAATACTGTTTAAAGGTATAGCTAAAACGCTTTGATAAATAAAAAAATTCTATATAATTTATGTACTGACAAAAAAGAATTATTAGATCACATGAAAAATTATAAAAAAAAAAGCTTAAATACAGTACATTTCCTGTCATTTTTAACGAAACTTGCAAAAAGAGATATTGCTGCATAAATACACAATATATATAAATACATATGTGTGTGTGTGTGTGTTTGTGTGTGTGTGTGTGTGTGTGTGTGTGTGTGGTCAAAGTAAAAGAAAATATACTTAGTTTTTTAGCTATTTTCTCTTGTCTTTCGTACAAGATAACGCATGTTTTGTCCCAATGTGCCGACTCACATACCATTAATCAAGTAACAGTGCTAAGAAAGCACATATTTGTTTTAATCATTTCACCCCAAGTAAGGCAATAAAACCACTAACCCATTGAATAAAAAAAGAATCTATATATTAATACCGTAGTACTTACGTATGGCAAGTCTAGAAAGAAATATGAACGCAAACACTGACACAACAGATGAAACATAAGAACGCCCGACGACTTCTTTCAAATATAAAACAGATACTTGGAAAAAAACCAAAGACATTATATACTGGGGGAAAACTGTAAACACTTGATGTTATAGTCGTAAAAATAGCTACATTAGAATATCATTCAGCCATGCATTAAAAATATTCAGTAATTAATAAAGCCGACTTGCGGTTGAAGTGGTGTTTTTTAGTGGCCAAGGTAAACACTTCTGGCAAGCTACAAACTTTAATATCCGTATTTCATCAGGAACAAAGACAACAGAACCGAATCATTATTCAATATCAACCTCCGTACATGTCAGTCAATGCTGCACGATTTGTTTATAACTGAAGAGGATACCTGAAGCAAAAACGATGTGGTTTTACAGGATACTGAGAATGTCATGCGAGAAGGGAATAGTTTTTAATGAAAATGGAAACAAAAAGGAAACATACTTAGAATTAAAAAGAGAAAAGTGATATTGCTGAGAACCAACGAGGAAAGGGGGAGATTTGAACATACTGAAGGCATTTCACATTGAAGCACTGTTTATATTTTTAACCCGAGAACACTAACCATGGGTATATACTACCCAGTGCAAACGACGCCATTTTAATTACAAATTAATTACAATTTTCAATACCTGATTTTCTTACCTAAATAATGTTTTTCAGTTCCTATTAATGTTAACTCAAAGTACAAAATTTGAAGTGCTGCATGTAAAATATTTCAAATAAAGATTTATATTTAATATTTTTTTTTATATTTTCAATAACGGGTATGATATACCCTTGATTAGTAGAGGTGTAACTTTAACTGATGCTTAGTGTTCCATGGTTAAACGCTCTATCTCGGAGCGCTATTCACATACGACTAGTATAATGCTAACGAGATTCAAGAGGAAATGAAGAACTACAATAGATATACAATTTAATGTTAAAAGGGGTTTTCCATTTTCAGCAAAGCATCTATACAACTTAAAAGCAGTATACTTTATATTACGGCTGTCTTTGTGCCGACAGAAAGAAAAAAATAATCGTTCTCTTTCTTTACTTGCAAGTCTATATTTCCTTTTTATATTTACTGAAACTGTTTTATCTGATTGTTTTCTCTATCGGTTTTTTTCCACTCTTCTTCCCGATTTTTTTAGTTTGTCTATTATCCCACCATTCTCGTTAACATTATACTAACGCTAACGATTCTACTGATGAAGTGTTAGCCGTTAAAATGTTAGACGTTAAAGTGTCTGCCATTAAAAGTTACGTTTTTATGGTAAAAATATGTGGTTTTGTAATGTTTACCGAGTTGATGGATAATAAACTTAAGTGTACACGCATGAATGCTTTTAGAGATAACGATTATAAATATATCGAATTATATATATATATATATATATATATATATATATGTTTCAGTGTGTGCGCACGTGTGTGCTGATCTGAAAGCACTTTTGTTTTGAAATAATTGTATTCTGAAGAAGTACTTTGTTGATTTTGGTGTTGTCTGACTGAATGTGGAATTTTAACACGAATTTAATGTATTGTTTCTTAGTCCTCTCATCCGTACCGTCAAAATCTTTCTCGCACAGTTTTCATAGACTTATTTCTACTTGTTAGAGTCTACGATGTTGTCGACATCTCAGAAACAGACGCTTAATTTCTTTCCAAGATGTTCTAAATCAAATACATACATAGACAGTAATAACATTTAAGCCGTTTCCTTATAAGGAAACATTAGAAATTCATTGACAAGCAGCCAGTGTCATTGTTCGGTTGAAAGTTATAAAATATTTCGTTTAAAGTAATTTTCCGTGAACACAGATTTCTTAAGTTTAGTAGCTGTTATTGCTTTTTTCAATATTGTTACGGGCGTCCTTCGAAGCCTTTTGTTTGAAGTAATGATTACCCAAAGATAGAAAGGAGCCAGTCAGATCTCAAGCTATTTTGTTGCCTTGTTGGTGAGGCCTAGAATCATCTGCATTACTCATGTCATCTGCGTTACTCTCAGAGATGTAAGATACCACCACCAAATGGACGCCTTTCTAGGAGGTTGCTTGTAGACTCAAGGTAACTGACCGTTCTTTATAAGGAACCATTCGGCATTCATTGACTAAACAACCAAAGTCACTGTTGGTTAAATTATATAAAATATTTCTCTTGAAGTAATTTTTCAGGAAAATTGGACTTTCATGTCCAGTAGGGTACTTCCCGGTATAACACGTAACACGTGTCCATTTAGAAAAAAAAGTCAGTTGGAAGGCCAAATATATTCTTGTGTGCACATATCTACATGTGCATATATGTTTCAGTGTGTGCGCACGTGTGTACTGATCTGCAAGCACTTTTGTTTTGAAAAGATTGTCTTCTGAAAAAGTCCTTTGTTGATTTTGGTGTCGTCTGACTGAATGTGGAATTTTAACACGAATTTAATGTATTGTTTCTTAGTCCTCTCATCCGTACAAAGTTTTCCTCGCACAGTTTTCATAGACTTATTTCTGCTTGTTAGAGTCTACGATGTTGTCGACGTTTCAGAAACAGACGAGTAATATATATATATATATATATATATATATATATATATATATATATATATATGAGTTGAATATATGGATCGGAATCCGACAAGATGAATAGAATAAGTAAAGAACAAGGAGGAAAAAGATACCTTTAATCTAATATGCTTCACTTTAACAAGCTTCTTCAGAGATTCATTAAAAACTAATGATTTAAAAATCTAAGAGACTGTATGTTGATTGAGGTATTGTTTCATTGGTCAGATACGCATCACGTGTGATAAAGCAATGGATGAATATTAAATGTAGAAGAAAAACGTGTATCTGTTTGAGTGTGTGCCAGTTTAAATACGCTTAACACACATTATTTTCGCTTACATATACTTACATTCATAATAAACATCTAATGTTTTTATTTTGTTGTTCTTTATTTATTCTATTCAAATATATAAGAGAAGAGAACTAAAAGCATTACAATGCCATGTTCTCCGGCATTTACTTTTTTTTTTATTTATATAAGTGATCGATACAACAAATATTGTAGTCCATAATATAATTAATTTTTTTTTTAGTTAAATTGAACACACACATAATTTTTTTCTAGCTATAACATCCACAAATAACAAACGTATTGTTTCTTATATTCAAATGAAAATCATTTTCACAACAATGATCTAACATTGCCTGATGACGGGGTAAAAATATCGAAACAGATTCCGTAGATTCCGTGTCACAATGTATGCTATATTCATTTTATATATATATATATATATATATATATATATATATATATATATATCAGGTCACTGGATACAGCCAACGCTTTATCTACTGGTCCACGTCTCCTTGAGAACAGTCCGAACAATATAAATAGTGTAATAATTATCTCAGAAGTATAGAGAAATACAGTCAGTAAATTTGAGCCAGTTTTTGTGATTAATTTAATACTGAAGAAAAAAATTATTCAAAAATAATTCTCTATCGGCGTTAAACAGAAATACTTTATTATTCAAAATGCTTTCATCAGCAATTTCTGTCAAAGTCACTGATCTTAGCAACACCTGCAGCCAATACGCAAGAAAAACGGGTTCGACGAAAGCTGAGGGGAGAGGGGAGAGAGTTGTCGATTGGGGTGGGGTGGGGTTAGGCCAAGTGGGGTCGTAATAGATAAATAATGTAACGATGGCAGTTTTATTCGGAGCGGTATATGCATATAGGCTTGTGAGAGAGAGAGAGAGAGAGAGAGAGAGAGAGAGAGAGAGAGAGAGAGTGTGTGGAGAGAGATTGAAAAGAAAGAGAAGAGAGAGAGAGAGAGAGAGAGTTGTGTGAGTATTTACCGACAGAATAGACGATGTCACCCAGTGTCACAGCGGTATATGTATATAGATGTGTGTGTTTGTGTGTGTGTGTGTGTGAGAGAGAGAGAGAGAGAGAGAGAGAGAGAGAAAGAGAGGGTAGAGAACGAGAAAGAACGAGAGAGAGAGTGAAAGAGAGAGAGAGAGAGTTGTGTGAGTGTGTGTATTTACCGACAGAATAGACGATGTCACCCAGTGTCACAGCGGTATATGTATATAGATGTGTGTGTTTGTGTGTGTGTGTGTGTGTGTGTGTGTGTGTGTGTGTGTGTGTGTGTGAGAGAGAGAGAGAGAGAGAGAGAGAGAGAGAGAGAAAGAGAAAGAGAGAGAGAGTGAAAGAGAGAGGGAGAGAGCGAGAGTTGTGTGTCTGTGTGAATTTACCGATAGAATAGACGATGTCATCCAGTTTAAATCCATGCAAATCCACACGATTCTTTGTCCGCATGGATCATATCTGATGTATTTTATATATAAAACTATTCATTATGTCTGTCAACTTGTTAATCGAGTGTAACTATTTCTAGCACACTAATATACAAGTTTAAAAACACTCTTATAATTAGTCTTACACTAAATCGTACGTGGCTCACAAAAATGCATTTATTCGATTCTAATTAATATAGAAATTGCATTCAGTTAGTCAGTTAAGTGCCATATTGGACACACGATTGGTCGATCATGTCTCGAAAGCGACAAGTCTGACTAGGCAGATGAATTTCTCGCAGTAGGTTGTCATTACTTTCTGCGGTAGACTAGTTGCCAACTAAGGCTATAGAACCCAATCTGTCCTGCTTTTTAACCCATAAGAGAATATGAGTGACATCATCTATTCTGTCGGAAGCGGTGGTTTAATGCCTATCCCAAGAGTATTTGTGCGTAAGTGAATGCAACAAATTCGAACTCGGCTCTCCGATGTTTCGTTCCGTGTCGATATCCACTAAACTACAACGCAAAAACTAAGTTCAAATTCAAATATTGGGCTACAAAATAAAATTATTAACATGTGTTAAAAAAGCAAAAACAGTCAATAAAATAAATGCAATCAATGAAATATGTACAGGTGAATTATAAAATTTTTTAACTCTGAAACCCTACCAAGGTAACATAAAAACCTCTTGAACTTCATTGCTTACTGGATTTAACATTGACATTGTAAGATTTCTCAGGTCTATGTATCTGTAAAAAAGACAAGTTATAAAAGCATCGATGGACTGCGCTCCACTGAGAGTGATGTGGTTAGACAAGCGAGCGTATTTAATATGAGAACAATATATATATATATATATATATATATAGTGACGCAAATTAATAAATATACATATGAGGAGGGTGTACATATGTGTAGTATTATTATTCAGGTGTCAATAAAACAGTGCTCAATGTATGAACAGAGCTGTATTATGTATATATATTACTGAATATACATATTATTCTACTTCTATGGCACGACTCGGAGTTTCATGTGTTATGCAATCATCAGGTGCATATTTCAAACTGACAGTCTAACAGATTTTCTTAGGCCTTGTTCATGATAAACATTATTGTGTAAAAATGCTATATTTATGAGTTAGTATCAATAATACAGTATATGTATATAAATGTACACAGAGATCATTCCGAGCGGCATGTCTGCTTCATGCCTAAAAGTACTTTTCAGCTCATGTGTTTTATGTTAGGCTCTACTATGCTGGCACATAGTGCATTATGGGTAGCAAGGTCTATTCTATTATCCTAACGGTTACTGGGTTGGCGGTAAAGTTAATGTTTCAAATTATTCTAGAGTTTATATATATTAATGAATATAGATATTATCCTACGTCTATGGATAGACTTGAAGTTCCATGCGTTATAAAAACATATAAAATGTAAGAAGCAAAAACGGTTTTATTTTTACTCCTTACATAGATGGTTACAGAGTAAGAGGCACAGTTTATGTGGCGCAAAATAACAGTTCAACCGCGACCTGAACAGGTTGTAATGAACAGAAAGCATCTCTTTGGGAGTCGGTCCCACAAAGTAACGATTTGTGGAGAGAAGCTGCTCGAAGGAAATGAAGTTAGTTCGCTACGATGTGCTTGTCATAGTGAATCTTAGCCGTAAAGATTAGAACTAGTGGACCTAATGATTGTAGTTCGTTTGAACATTTTTCCGAAAAATATCCGGAGAGCAGAGAGAGAGAGAGAGAGAGAGAGAGAGAGAGGCTTTTGAAGTTTCGTCTGTGAGAAAGGGGTTATCAGATGGAAAATAATTCGTCATTCAAAAGATAGTGAGACGCATCTGGACTTTATCGTGAAGATTGTGCAGCTCCAGCACGACTCCATTTTAGGCCTGATGTGGCTTTGTAAAGATGAGGGAAGCAATCAGGGAGTGTCTGAGTGGTACAGAGGACCGCCAATTTTTTCCATATCTTTAGCGATGGATCATATGTTTAACTTGAGGTCTGCTTTGAGTAGGTTCCACTATATGCTCATGGCACAGGGACCCCCCGAGCAAGCATACCATATATATATATGTATATATATATATATATATATATATATATATATAAATTCAGATAAAGTTTAGAGGGAAAATAGCCATTTTCAACATGTCATTTAAAACATGCATTGTCAACCCCGTTTAAACAAAAATGAGGGAAAATTTCTAATGCCGGAGGCTAGGTCTAATAAAGAAAGGGGCTGGGAGATATTGGCTTTTATAGAGTTAAGCTAACGGAATCTTAGTAGTAATTTCTTCTATGGTAGTGGGAAGTATGTGGCTTGACCATTGGGTTAGTACTGGTAGTTGGGGGAGGGAAAGGTAACTGCTTAGCCAAATTAAAAAAAAACAACTTGATGTGACTAATTGGAAAAATAAGATAATTATTGCAATTTATATTTATTTTTATCACGACACATACTAATGATTTCCCTGCGTTTATTAAGAAGTTCATTCTGATATTGAAATTTCAAAATCTTAATTTTTTTCTGTAAAACATAGATTACATCTGTCTGTTAAGCGATTAGGGGTCTTAGACTTGCCTATCAGCTTCCATTTTATCTGTGGATTTAAGTTATTTTTTTTTAATTCCCAGTATTTTCGGGAAAGGTCTGTTTGATATCTTAAATTAGGGTTAGTGAAGGAGTTCATCTTTGGTGTTGCAAGAAGTATTGTTGATCTCTCGCTTATCAGTGTCCCACACATAATAATTGAAGGTGTGGCAATGGGGGGGGGGGGGTTATGTGGCTAGATGTAGGGAATTATATGGTCGGAGAAATTGTCAACAACCATAACTAGGTCCTCCTACTTGTGTGGAATGGTGCAGATTCTTATTGCTAGACATAGTGATATTCAGCAGCCACACTCTTGACCCAGGTTTGTACTACCTGCCCAAGGCACTTGACGTAGACCCCAGGCTGAGCTGCCGGACCTTCATAATCACCATTAAAATAATCGAACTCTTTCTGAATCCTCTACGCTGTCATCACTATGTTACCCAAACACTCTGAAATATTCGAATTGGAGTTTCCGGCAAGAATTCCAAGCAGTACAGCATGTCGTTTCCAAATTTCTAGCCGAGTGATTTCCGTCATGTTGCTCTTTTTCACACAGACAGTACCCAAATGACCTTATTACACAGAGCAGCCGACAAAATAAAAACAATGCGCATGCGTGAATTCTTAAAACATAATGGCAACTATTTACTCATCACATTCTCTCTTGCAACCACACGCTATATAGCAAACTCCTGTTTCTCACGCACCCTTTCTCTCACTCTTCTCTTTCTCCCTGCATACATATATATATATATATATATATATATATATGTGTGTGTGTGTGTGTGTGTGTGTACGCGCGAGGCTGGCCACTCGTGTTCGAGGATACCCGTAAACCAGGGCGGCTAGCTAATCCCTTTTGCAGATGGGTGCTCAGGCACACTTGTGTTTGTTGAAAACCCATACAGCCCACCTGTGGTTTATACTGCAACTATGCTGAGCGGATCTTAGTTACAGTTTCTGGGAGAGAGCGCGTTATCTAGCGTGAAAAAAAACCAGGACGTTCAAACCCTCAGTCACGATGACTTGTGACTTCAAGCTAGCACAAACATCCACGATTCCTCAAAGGGAGCCGTCTACAAAGTTTCATTTACAAGGCTTGGGTCAACCCGTGGTATGGTTTTTCAGGTACTTTCCAAAGTTGCCACTCGATGGGATCACCTCCTGCAGACCGATAACATGAAGAAGTCACCTTCCTGATAAATCGACTATGGTGAGATTCGAACACGGTGTTCATGGTCAGAAATTGAATATTGTATTCAATACCCAAAAGCTACTCAGGATAGATTTTTTGTGGGGTGGGGGGAAAGAGAGATTAATTTTTTCTTATAATCTATCAAAACTTTGTAGCTTATTTAAAGCCAGAAAATATTTTAACGGTATATATATATATATATATATATATATATATATATATATATATATATATATATCTTATAAATTATATTTTAGAACATTTACAAATTTTTTATATATCCACTACAAATCGTACATATGTTTCGACATTCTGTCGAAATGTCGAAACAAATGTATGATTTGTAGTGGATATATAAAAAATTTGTACATGTTCTAAAATATAATTTATAATAAATATTCACAGCTCTATATATATCGAGAACAGTTTTAAATTAATACTTTGGACGTTGTAAAAAAAACTTTTTTCTTCACTCCTTATTCAATCGGATATATATATATATATATATATATATATATATATATATATATATATCAATGAGTCATCAAAAAGTAATCACTGCTTTTATTTATTTTATTGTTTTATAAAAACAAGTATTTGTATTTTCAAAAGTAAAATGAATTTTCAGTATTTATTTGAATAGCATTTTAAACTAGTTCATCCCTATCATCAAATAATGACAAATTTTATGTTTAAAAAATTTAGCATTTTCATTGGTCATATTTTCTGCATACTCATGGGATTTTTATTTGTACAACTGCATCCATTGTCGCATTATTATTAAAATGTGCCACTGAATTGTGACCTTGTGTCAACTTAAGCTGAACTTATTATTTAGGCTTGATACTAGACCTTTGCCGAACGAACTTCTTTCTTTTTCTAAGCTGCTGTCAATTAAGTCTGTCCAGAATGCATCTATTTTTTTTATATTATTGCTAAGCCAATACCCAAGAAATACTCAGGTTATTTATTTCATTTTTTTTTTTAGAAAGATTGATTTATTTGTTCTCTTTAGCTTATCAACAATTTGCAGATTATTTAAAGTCAAATAGATAGATAGATAGATAGATAGATAGATAGATAGATAGATAGATAGATAGATAGATAGATATGGACAGACTGGGATAGAAATATAGATATGAACAGACTGAGATAGATAGATAGATAGATAGATAGATAGATAGATAGATAGATAGATAGATAGATAGAGTGAACTGAGACAGACTGATTGAGGTGAGCCGAATAAGCTACTTACATCGAAAGATGAATTCAAATCACAAAGCTTTTTTTTAAAGTGCATAATATTTCGTAGAGTCCAAACTAAAAAAGGCACAAAATGAATGCAAAGAGTTTTGCTTCCACCTCGGGGACCAGAATTAAAGAAAGAAAAGAAAATAACTTGACACAGAAAAGCACAATTCTGTTTGGAACGTCTCAGTATTTGACAATTGCTGCGCTAAATTGCAGTCCACATACGTGAAAGCTTTCGAGGAATGTCGCTGGCGGTAAACGCATTTACAGGGTGTCAGCTGGGTGAATGTGGGACGTGGGTTGGTGTTGTTCGTAACGTGTAAGTACGCCGGGGACTTTATATTCGGCCTTACGATAAGTAATACATCTCAAAATAATGTTACTATCGACATTTTTCGTTCATGTATATGTGACCCATAAAACTTCGACACATCTTGTGACTCTGACACCCTGAGGGGTTTCCTTCACTTTTAAAATACTTTATATATATATATATATATATATATATATTGTAATTTTGTTATTACAATGGTTTATAAAAACATAATATCACTACACAAAAGTTTTCATGTTTTAGAACAAAACACTTCAGGTCATATGTTAAAATAAATGGTGAAAATGATTTATTTTTGAAAATACAAGATGAATTCATGGTTAATTAGAAAATTACGGAGTGGTAGTTAAGGGAAATGCATTTCGGTGTGTCAAAATTGTTCAGTCAAAACTGAGAATTATGTAACCATGGAGATTTAATATTTGGGTTAGAAAAGAAGGCATGATTGCTTATATCTAAACATATCACTTTTAAAATTTTGTCTGGGATACATAGTAAGATCTTAGATTTTTTATCAGTTTCAATCTACGTGTTTTTTCATTTTTTGTAATATACCTACATATATATATATATATATATATATATATATATATATATATATATATATATATTTGAACAAAGACTTAATACCACAGAATTTAAAAACAGTTTTGAATGGGGAAAACGTTATTAAACAAAACCCTGAGGATATTTTCGGTCGACACTTCATTAGACTTTTCCGTTGGTAAAGGTCAGTCAGTTAAAATGCCATACGTGATACACGCTTGGGCGATCATGTCTCGAAAGAGACATGACTGACTGGGCAGAAGATTATCCCGCAGTAGGTTGCCATTGCTTTCTGCGGTAGACTGGTTGCCGACCAAGGCTATAGAACCCAATCTGTCCTGTTATTTAACCCATAACTGGAAGGACTAGACGGATTAATACCTTTCCCAAGGGTATTTGCGCGTAAATGAATGCAATGAATTCGGCTGGAATTCGAACTGGCTCCCCGATTTCCCGTTCCGAACCGATATCTAATGCACTACAACGCACATCCATGGCAAAGGTAACTGACGCAAAAAGTTGCTTATTGTATACAAGTTCTCTGTTTCGGCTCTTCCAAAAATTGTGGTTTATTTTGCATAAAACTTTATCACTAATAAAATATGTGTGGCTAATCTGGCGGTTGAACAGAGTTGCTTGACCTTCATACATCAAAAATGACGAGAAAGTTCAATAGGATATATATATATACTACAAAGGTTGTATATTACTAACACATTAGTTCTTACTTTTAAATCTGGCGCCAATCTTTGAGCTTCTCACCATGTCTTTTTTATCTCTCTATCGTTCTCTCCCGTCCTCCTCTTTTTGTTCATTATTCCCTCAATGTCTCTTTTACAATCCCCCATTCTGGCTTCTCATTTTCTCTACCCACTTTACCTCGCACACAAAAAATTACCAATATAAGGAAACCAATTTTCCATCTCCCTTCAAAAAAATAGCGTTTACTACCTGATGAGACATTGTCCTTTCAATGTTGAAACAAAATATACACTTTGTCATAGATTGTAATTTGAACACATTCTAAATTATAATTTATAATATATATATATATATATATATATATATATATATATATATATATATATATATGTATGTAAATTCAGAAATATCTATCTATCGTTCTATTCTTGGCACAAAAATAAACAAAGAACACACACAGGCACAAACACAAACACACACGCGCGCACACACACACACATATACATATATATATGTGTGTGTGTGTGTGTGTGTGTGTGTGTGTGTGTGTGTGTGAGCGGACAACCAGATTTGTTTTGTTTTATTTTTAGATAGTGTGAATCTGTTGTGCTTCGGGGACTTCGGCCACAGCTACACATCAAAGTGAGTGTTTTGGCGCCAAAACTTGTGCCAACGCAACCCAGCGCTTAATCCCATACTGAGTCATTGCGTCCTAGCACTCCCAACCTGCTAGGCTTGCCTTTGATGCTCACTGAGACGTTCACCGTTTTGTCATTTTGTAGCTTTGTGGACAGTGAATATATCAAGAAAGAAAACCCTTCAGAGAAGCTTACACTCATGTGAGGTGCAGAATCTGCCATTGTCAATTCATCAAACGGTAGATTTGCTGCATCATTTCGTGGATTATGCAACTGTGACTTTTCAGAACAATCACCTAGAGAAGGTTGAATTGATGAAGTTTTTCATGTGGACAAAAATATAGAATTATATGTAAGGGTTTTTTAATACCTTATTCCTTCAAGAAGCAAGCAACTATGACTGTCCAGAAAGTTTTATTATCACTGAATGCTTTATTTTAAAATCAATTCACTCCATTCGACGTAGTAATACCACTAAGACATAAATGGTTACTGAATGTGAAAGAATAAAAATAGATAAATTATTAAGGAGCGAGCTCGATAGAAGATTAATGAAGAAGACGATTGATATTACATTTAAATTTTTGAAAATCTAAGTTAACTGAAAAGTACGCTACCGGCCATAATTATTAGGCCACCCCAGTTTTTTTCTTTTTAAAGAAATGATGTAATTTTTATATTTATTGACAAGTGGATAATTCTAAATGAAAAGAGAATGGTTCTTTTGTTATTATTACTTCGCAAAATTTAACAAGGCAAGGAAGCAAAGATGAAGTCGTCCGAAACACCCTAAATTTTCTGCATTCTTTCATTGATAAAACTGCAATATAGGCAATTATTAAATATTTATAAATTCATTTGATGCACATGTTACTGTGCAATATAAACAAAAGAACTATTCTGTTTTCATTTACAATTATTCACTTGGCAATAAATACTAAAAAATAGTTTTTAAAATACTGGGGTTGCCTAATAATTATGGCCGGTAGTGTATGTCGTCTAAACAGAATTCCACAACAGGAAAAGAAAATGTTAACATATAACTTAAAGTTAGATCTTGCCAATTCCGCAGCAAAATGGAGAGAACTTGTTCATAATCTGATCTTTTTCTGTGTCATGTCCCTTCTAGACGTAGGCGATCATGGCCTTCCACGTCTCCCTATCACTGGTGGCTCTTAGCACGCTTTCTCCTGTTACCTCACCCAAACCCTGCTCTTATATGTCAGCCGCTACCTTTCCCAGTCTCTCTTGCCATCTATCTGACCTTTGAGTATCAGATTCTCCAAGCCTTCATTCTTCATCACTTGTTCTAAGAACTTCAGCTCGGTCCATGATATCCGCAGCATCCTTCTGTTGAACCACATTTTAGTTGATCAAGTTTTTCCTTCATCTTTGATGACATTTTCCAGGATTCGCTGTCATGTTGAATCACATAGCAATCCAGTACTCACTTCTTTAGTTTTTTAATACTCTGCTCAGCTTGATACTGCGCTTAAATTCATAAAGTCGAGGTACCATGGCGAAGAGTTCATCCGAATTCTTAGGAAATATCCTGTTACTTGTTTCACGGTTTGGAATTTGTTGCCCTTTTTTTTTTAGCTGGGCAGCATCTAATGTTATGTCACTCCTATATTTAACCCATAGGTGGTGGAGAAAGGCAGAATACATACTTTCATGACTTTACAAAGGAAATTGTATATATATATATATATATATATATATATATATATATAAATTGGGACAACGAGCAGATGGAAACAGTGAGTAACCTACCTAACAATATTGTGTTAATGCAGAGCGAGGCAAAAAACAAGAGGGATGGCGAGGGAAAACATTGATTAGGAAGCTGTTTGTGAGTCTTGTTCACCTAAGACCTGAATTAAGAGAGTTATTAGAAAAAAATATATAACTACACACACTTATATATATATATATATATATATATATATATATATATATATATCCCGGTAAAGAGGACCCAAGGATTTATGATTTTGAGTTCTCTGGCATTTACTATTTAATACTCAATACTCAATACAATAAATATTGTAGACCATAATATAATCATATATTTATAAAATTATAAATTAAAAATACATTGCGACACGGACATTTTTAAGTTTCGAGATTTTTATCTCGTCATCAGATAATGATGACAGGATAGAAATCTCGAAACATAGAGATTTGCGTGTCGCAATCTATTTTTAATTCATAATTTCATAATTATATGAATATATATTTGGCACTCAAACACATTGACATAGACACGCATATATATATCATTTCACCTCAAACAAGGTAGTACAGCCACTGGGGCGCAGAGGGCTATATAAATGTTACATCGGAAGAGCAGAAGCCCTGAAACTATTTGTGGAAGTGACAGAAAGAAGCCCCATCTTTTCGATGAGAAAGCTGCTGGAGTCGAGCTGACAAATCGGGGTCGATTACATTGTAAATTCTCTTCTGGAGCCTGTCGAGAATCTCGAGATGAATAGCAGGGGCGCCTGACAAGATAATTTATATATATATATATATATATATATATATATATATATATATATATATATAATCGTGTAGCCCTAAGCAAGGCATTTTACTGCCACTATTGTGCAGGGGATTACATAGGAGGAATGTTATGAAAAAGAGTGACGGGCTACGGAGGGTGTCAGGAAGAGAGTATGAGAAGGAAGAGTATATTGATGAGTGGGGTGAACGGAGAAAAAAAGCATGAGAGAGAGGATGTAAGTTAGTTAGACAGGAGGTGACTATTGACTTTACATTTGAATTCTTGAAGATTGTAGCTGTTGGGAAAGTAAGTATGCGGAAGGGAATTCCACAAGCGGGAAGTGCGCGAAAAGAAGCTACTGGAGTAGAATTTGCGTTTACAATTTATCGGTTTCACAGTAAAAGTTTCACAGTTGCTAATCTTGTTGCTCGAGGAAATTCATACATAGGGGGTACCAGTGAGCTAAGTTCACCGGAGCAGAAGCCGTGAAAGTATTTGTAGAAGAGACTCAGGAAAGTTACATTGCGTCGGTGAGAAAGTGACTGTATCCTAGCAGCCAAGTTGGGATCGATCACATTACAGACTCTCCATTGGTTTTGGTCTTATATGACAACAGTATTTAATGCATGGACTAATGGTTGATTTGTATATGTGCAAGATGGACTCAGGCGAGAAAAACCTCCTGGCTCGATACAGTCACCCAACCTTTCTAGCATTAGATTTAGCTATTGATTTAATGTAGTCGTTCCACTTGATGTCGGCTGAAAGAGTGAGACCGAGGAGACGCAGGGTATTGATTTCTAGGAGATAAGCTAGATCCATGTTAATGGGGGACAGGATGAGCTGATATGTTGGTTTACGGATAGCAGCTTCTTTTTGGAAGCGTTAAAGTTTATGCTCCAAATCTTACCCCAGTCCACCACAGACAGGAAGTCCTTCACAAGACCAGCAGCGAAGTTATCTTTGTCCGCCTTGGTAGATTTCTAACCGAGGCGGGAGTAAATGGTGGTGTCGCAAACGTAAATGCCTACTTGAGATTTGATCACATCAGAGAGATCGTTAATGAAGATCAGAAAGAGCGTTGGGCCTAGGATGTAGCCCTGGGGGACACTCGCTTTTGTGTGATAGGATCTGGAGGCGTGCCTGTTCATCAGTGCGGCTTAATAGGAACGATTGGATCAAACCAAGCAAGCGTCCAGTGATACCATAGCCCTGTATCAGAGGGCCGGTGTGCCAGTTCCCTATCAAATGCATTGGAGATATCCAGGGCAACAGCTCGAGTTTCGCCGTTTTTATCGAGGGCCTGCTATATATACTCGGTGGTGGCAGTTAGCAAATCAGCAGTAGCCCTGGCAAAGCGGAGACCATACTGTCTGTTCGAGAATAGTTTATGGGCAGTGAAATGTTGAACTATTTCAGCACTGATGAAAGCCTCGAACACTTTGGTGAAAATTGGTAAGAGATTGGTAGGGCGATAATTAGAGGGGTTCGAGTTCTTAAATACAGGAACCACAAAAGAGGACTTCCAGCAGACTGGAGAGCAGGAAGCAGAGAGGCAGTAATTATAGAATTTAGAGAGGACAGAGAAGAGTCATATAGATATAGATATATATTGTCTATTTGGGCAGCAATCTCTCTTTTATGAAGTTTTCATTTAAAATGGCAGACAACGTATTATGGCTAAGTTATTTATGCAATTTTTCATGTGATCTTATGATTTTATTTCTTTTCAAGAAATAAATTATATAAAAATAGTTTATATATTTTGTTTTACCGAGCGCTTTCGGTTATCTATTTAGCCCTTATCGATGATGGATTTATTTTACGTGCGACTGAATATGTGTAGTGTTTACGTATGTGAGTCATGCGTTTGTTGTATTCCGAACACGGTAAGCATGTTATTGCTGTATTCGTAATTGATATGAAGTGTTGGATTTCTCTCTCTCTCTCTCTCTCTCTCTCTCTCTCTCTCTCTCTCTATCTATCTATCTGTGTGTGTGCGTTTGAGAGCTTGCGTGCACGCGCGTGTGTGTCTTGTTCGTGTATATTTTTTTTTGCGTGAGTCTAAAACAAAATTAAACACTCTGCTTCGTTGATAAGTTATTTTTTCTTATCCTTACCAAAGGTGGGTGTTCGAGTGCTGGTAAAATGTCAACAGTTTAAATGCTGATCGCCTAGGTTGGCAGACAGTCATTTTTGGGAACGCCAAAGCACAATCTCCCTCCACGGATGACCCGCCTTTCATCTTGGGCCAGACTAACGTAAGTTTAACCAACATCAAAAGTGAGGCAAAGGGATTGATGACCGCATCCGGTTCAATATATTTCCCCATGAAGAAAAAATTCATAAGCAAGCGTAGGTGCCCGCGTGTACCTGCGTGTTATCACGGAAAAAGAAGCAAAAGAAAAGTAGAACTTGAGAGGGAGGCCATTGCTAGTAATAATATTTAACAAGTCTTTTCATATCTATCTATCTATCTATCTATCTATCTATCTATCTATCTATCTATCTATCGGTTTTCAATCTACTTGTCTTTCTTTCTACCTTTTTCTTTGTCTTTCTTTCTTTCTTTATTTCTTTCTTTCTGTTCTTCTATTTAAGTAATTATATCTATCTATCTATCTATCTATCTATCTATCTATCTAATCTTTTTAACAATCTAGTTATCTTTCTTTCTTTCTTTGTTTCTTTCTTTTCATCTATCTCGCCAATCGTATCTATCTATCTATCTATCTATCTATCTATCTATCTATCTATCTATCTATCTAATCTTTTTAACAATCTAGTTATCTTTCTTTCTGTCTTTGTTTCTTTCTTTTCATCTATCTCGCCAATCGTATCTATCTATCTATCTATCTATCTATCTATCTATCTATCTATCTATCTAATTTAATATGCTCATATCTATCTGTCGATTTTTCTATGTACAAACATGTGAATTGGTAGAAAGAAGAAAGATAGTATAGCTTCAAAATAGACATTTTAGACAACTTAAACACTGAACTACGTTTTGTATAACTTGACTTCCTAAAATCTGACCCAAATATAAAACAAAATTATTTATTTTTTATTTCTATTATGACTCCTGCCCGACACCACCGTTTTGAATCTTTTCTAGATGATAGTCCTTAAAAGTTATCTGCCTGACCATGGAGCCCTTCCAAAAAATAGCAAAGTCTATGCTTGAACATTTTCACTGATTTCGAGAAGTGCTTTCGGTCGAGAATTTCTTCGACAGCCATATATATATATATATATATATATATATATATATATAGAGAGAGAGAGAGAGAGAGAGAGACTAAACTATCGCTTGGTTCACACTCCACCCACGTCTATTGTACAGGTGTAGAGGCTCATCCCTTGTTCCATGTTTAGGATGTGGTTTCCGGCTTTCTCTTTTCCAATCTTTGCACTTTTCTTTTTTTTTTTCTTATTCTTTTTTCTTTTTTTCTTTTAAATTGGAGTAGATAGACTAAACTATCGCCCGGTTCATACTCCACCCTCATCTATTGAACAGGTTAAGAGTCTCATCCCTTGTTCCCTGTTTAGGATGTGGTTTCCGGCTTTCTCTTTTCCAATCTTTGCACTTTTCTTCTTTTTTTTTTCTTATTCTTTTTTCTTTTTTTCTTTTAAATTGGAGTAGATAGACTAAACTATCGCCCGGTTCATACTCCACCCTCATCTATTGAACAGGTTAAGAGTCTCATCCCTTGTTCCCTGTTTAGGATGTGGTTTCCGACTTTCTCTTTTCCAATCTTTTCACTCTTACGTAGCCCCCTGCACATCAGTGGCGTTACCGCCTTGCTCGGGGTAATATGATTAAAAAAAAATATATATATATTCTTTTTTTAGGTAGTTATATACAAAAAGAATCTAGAGGTGACGATATGCTCGGTGGAAAAAATAAGGAGATAAAAAAACGTAAAAATATATTTCATGTCCCCTCCCCATCTATGGTGCTCCAAGTTTCCACGAGCACAAACCGGGGACACATAGATACACGCATGTAAATGTACAAACACATATGCACCGAGTCAAACAAATAAACAGTCACACACTCTTATTCATGTTAAAAACGTATGCCAACACGCATATATTGCGAACGCCCGTTGTATATTTGAAAGGATAAAAGTTTACTTGCGTGCAAGAAAGAAGAAAAAAAAGAAAGAATAGCCCAATCTTTTTAGTAGTACAACACACACGGAATTAGAATTTTATTTGTTTATTTATTGCTTACCAATATTGTACTATTACTACTAATAATGGTATGCG
>JBBBDQ010001119.1:4970000-4985000 GCA_037127315.1 Ascarosepion bandense | reverse complement strand
TTTTTCCCTTTTCTTTTATAGGCATAAAATAACAGTCGTGGACAGAGTACAAGTTGTATAGTTCCCAGTTGATAGTTTACCGTCTTATAGATAGATAGATAGATAGATAGATAGATAGATAGATAGATAGATAGATAGATACGCGATTTGGTGTGATATGAACTGAGACTATAGTGTACAATACAGTCTTATAATAAAAGAACCTGTAGTAGTAGTAGTAGTAATAGTAGTAGTAGTAGTAGTAGTAGTAGTAGTAAATTGTTAGGTGTAAAAAAAGAATTTCGTCTTCTGAGTATATACGCTAAAGAGAAAAAGACCAGGGAAGGAGAAATAGTGTATGTTCTTAAAAAAAACAGAAAGGTAAAAGTTAAAACAAAAGTGTGAGAGATATAACAAAGATAAACTTTTGAAGGAAAAGAATGAAAAGATTAAAAAAAAAAAAAAAATGAAAGATAAAAAAAAAGAAAGGAAAGAAAATATGTTTTGATGTCTGAATGAAAAAAATACGAACTTAATAGAAAGAAAGAAAAGAATGATTTTTTTAAACTAAGCAAAAACTTTTATAAAAGAAAACTTTGAGTTAATAAATACTGAATTAAAAATCGATTTTGTTATAAAAGCAATATAGCAATTTTCCCCCCCTTCGTTTTTTTTTCTCTCTCTTTCTTTCTTTTTTATCTTCTCGGGAGGGGGGGGAGATTAGACTAAAAATCGTAATGTCCTTTAAAGACTTTTTTAGTGTACCACTGTCACTCGCAGCTTCTCGACAGAACGACCACCGACACTGTAAGTCCGAAGAGAAAACCAAATACTTTTCCCAACCGGCCTTAATACAGAAATTGCAAACACACGCACACACACACGCACTCACCTACAAACACACGCATACAAACACACGCATACATACACACGCATACACACACACACACATACACGAACGGCCTATGCACTTGATTATTATTATTATTACATTACCCTCCCTTCTCCACTCATTATTTCGTCCCCACTCTCTCTTTCTCCTTGCTTCTCTCTTTTTCAACGCGCCCCTCCCCAATCGACAGGTTATGCTTCTTATTATTATTTCTACTTACCTCCCACTCTACTCTCTTTTATTCTACTACTTGTTCTTTATCTTCTTCCCTTTTCCTCTTCTCTCTTTCTCTTTTTATCAAATCTCTGCCCTTCCTCCAACCACGACTTTTATAGACTATCTCTCACCGCTCCTCTTTCTTTTTCTCCCATTGAATTACTTTTACTTCCTCCTCTGTAAGCAAACACTTGCTCCCTGTCCTCAGCCCGCTGGCTGACTGCTGAAATTAATGTGGATACAACGATCGCCTCTGTGAGAAGCTCGGTTTCGCACTGCCGGGTGGCTGGGTAAGAGAAAAAGAATTGGGGTGGAGATCGCGTTTCGCCGTGGAGCAAGCGCTTTAGCAAGTTTGTCTCTCAGACTTTTATTACCGAAGAGAGTTCGATCCTAATCGGTTAGCCCGCACATGCGACCCTAAACCCTACTGAGTAACGCTTACATAAATGCAGAGAAAGGCATATACAAAGATATCAATTAGAGACAGACGTATATATATATATATTTTCCATTTTTAAACGAGTTATTACGCGCTAGGGTTCTACCATGAGTGGTGTCTTCAGGCGATTTTTAATAACTGATTTTACCGTTAACCGTTTTTCTTTTTAAGAACGCTCATGTAACGGTGTTTTTTTAACGCTCACGTGGCAGGGAATTTTTGAACGCGCAATTTTTAAATTAAAACGAATTATGGCGTTTTTATCCATTTTTGTATGAACCTAAGAGGTATTTCTTAGTATGGATACACTTAGTCATAATTTCCGTTCTTTCATTCAACATTTCGTTTTTGTTTGGGACTGAAACTAAGTATTAAACAATCGTATATATATACTAGTGATAAATAGATAGATAGATAGATAGATAGATAGATAGATAGATAGATAAAGAAAGAGAAACAGTTCTATGAAGAAGCAAAAAAGAAGTGACGGAGAAATGAGGGAACAGATATGAACGAAAAAAGAAGTACTAACAAAGATACCTCCACGAAATCGCTAAAAAACAGCATAGTATGAATAAAAAAAGGCCCCAAACTTAATAAAAAAAAAAGTTTTTTTTTCATTAAAATATTTATATTATTATTAAGAGGAAATATCAAAGTAATTTTTAATTTTTTTTAATCCATTCTAAGATGTTCGAAATTTTTAAAGAAAATCTTATTTTGATTTGAATTAGCGGTTAACCAAAACGTAACGAGAGTTAAATTGGAAAACGTAATATTACATCACTCACTTTTTTTCTGATGACAAACAAATAATTTGAAAATTCTCGCAAAAATCAAATAATTGTCGGATTTTAATGAAACTTTCAGTACTCATTCACAAATGAATGAAATTATTTTTGAAATTATTATTTTTAAAAATCTTGGTAAAAATATTTTTATTTACATCTGTTATCCCCCTCTACGTATAGTCTTGAAATTTTAATAAATTTTACTTTGTTGCGGTAAACGATTTTATTAGCTAAACGCAGGATTCATTATAGAATATAAATCATCTATTTTATCTATACTATACTGTTTATATAGACAAATATATAGTATGGGAAACAGTAGCTATTCTACTGGGGGGGGGGTGCAGAAAGAGCCAATACCCACCACCGAATTTCGGTTTTTCCCAACACACTTTATTAAACTGAACAGTCTCTGATTTTGATAAGATTTGATCTTCAGCACTTTCTCTCTGCACATTTCACTTTTTCAAAAAATCAGAGCAGACGAATCACAGTTCTTATAGTATTGACGTTAGTATTAACTTTTTGATTTTGTTTTGAAAATAATCTTTCTTGTGTTCCTACAGCTTGAAAGTTGAAAAGAGGGCAAGAATAGGTTAGAACACCACTACTATGAATGAAAAGTTATTCCGTTTAATTTAGTGAAGTAACATAACTCATTCCTAAGTTGGGTATACGATAGTGGTGTAATATGAAAATGAAGACGCTGTTTGAGTTTCCCCCTCTCCTCCGAAAAATCTCGGCCCCGAAGTAGCCCCCCTTTCAGAATTCCATAATCGCCACTAATGTGGAGATATTAACAGGCTTAGTCAGACAGGCATGAAGATAGATAGATAGATAGATAGATAGATAGATAGATAGATAGATAGATAGATAGCCCGTTCACACTCCACCCACGTCTATTGAACAGGTGAAGAGGCTTATCCCTTGTTTCCTGTTTAGGATGCGGTTTCCGGTTTTTCTTTTCTAATCTTCTCACTGTTTTTTCAATTGGAGTAGATAGACTAAACTATCGCCCGGTTCACACTCCACCCACGTCTATTGAACAGGTGAAGAGGCTCATCCCTTGTTTCCTGTTTAGGATGCGGTTTCCTGTTTTTCTCTTTTCTAATCTTCTCACTCTTGTGTAGCCCCCTGCACATCAGTGGCGTTACCGCCTTGCTTGGGGTGATATGATTAAAAAAAAAAAAGAAAAAAAAAAGATAGATAGATAGATAGATAGATAGATAGGAACCGACATAGATAGATAGATAGATAGATAGATAGATAGATAGATAGATAGATAGATAGATAGATCTGAATAGACGAAGATACATAAATACATAGATTTTCTCTCTTAGAGTGAGATACGTAGATATGATCAAAATAGATAAAAACTAGCTCTCCAGCTAGCTACATAGAACGAGTCACTAAATGGAAGTTGTGGTCACCGAAAAAAAAAATCCCTAACACCTACCTTCCATCATTTCCATGAAATAAATATATCCTTACTTTTTTGTTCAAACACTACCACGCAAAGGTTAGGGTAACGATTCCGTACTACATTCAGTTCATGCGCTGCTTCCATTCAAAGAAAAAATACTTTGAAGAACACCTTGTTAATCATTATTAAAACTATAAATGAAGAGATAGGCGCTACATAATCTTATAACCCTAGTGTTCTCTCTAAATTGGGATTAAGCACAACTTAAGGTAAATATTGTAACTCTGTGTGTGGTATAAATTGGCAAGATGCCGAAAAGACATACTGTAGGGTGTTCGATTTTATTTGTGAACCTTCGTAATATTAAATTAAGCATAAAACAGACAAAACTTGTAAAGGTATTGGCATTATGAAATACAAATCAAATACGCACACGCACGCATGCAAGTTTGATAACACACACACACGCACACACACACACACACACACACATTGTGTATTTGGGCAACAGTCTTTCTTTTATACAGGTTTCATTGAAATTGACAGACAAGTTATTATCATTAAGTGTTTTTATATAATTTTTCATGTGTTCGTATATATTTTTTTTCTTTTCGGAACTCAAATTATATAAAAATTGCCCAAAGCTTTTGTACTTTCGAGCTATTTCGGGTATACTTTTAGCCAGTATCAAGAATTAATTTTGTTTTACTTATAAATAAACATGCAGAAAATTTTAGCATATACAGTCTTGTGTGCGTTAAGTTCCGACCACAGTATGCACATTGTTACCGTGTTCATGTTTATTTACGAGTGAAACAAAATTAAATTTTTGATTAAAGTATTTCCGAAAGCGCTCGAAGGTAAAAAAGCTTTGGACAATTCTTATATAATTTGAGTTCGGAAAAGAAAAAAAATTAGGAACACATACGCAACTTGTGAGTCATTTTAAATGAAACCTGTATATATATATATATATATATATATATATATATATATATATATATATATATATATATACTCCTGATCAAAAATTTAAGACTACTTAAAAATCTTTAAAAAGAAATTATTTTTATGGATAGATTTTAAACTCCTCCCACTTAAGGTTACCAATACTACAATCTAAAAGGTTATGGAAACAAAAAGCTACATTCCAAACATTTTATTCAGAAATTTACATTTTTATAAAATGAGGCGATTTACACATGATCAAAATTATAAGACCAGGGGCATAAATTGTTAGATCTATGGCAATTCCAATGTTTTTAGTTCAGTTAGAGATTAGCAATCACTGCGTAAAGGTGTTACCATGCCTAAAGCAAGCAAACTTACCAAAGTTGAGCGTTCTCGAATTCTAGAATTCCATAAGCAAGATTTGTCACAGCGGGCGATCGCAGCTAAGTTAAATCGCAGTAAAACTGTGATTTGCAACTTTCTAAAGAACAGTGAGAATTATGGAAAAGCAAAATCCTCTAGTAGGCCCCCCAAAAATTCTCCTGCATTGAGTAGGAGAATAAGACGGGTTGTTATGAAAGACGGGGGACTTTCTTCTAGTCAAATTAAGGCAGTCACAGATGCTGATTGCAGTCCCGTAACCATCAGACGACACTTAAGACAAAAAGGCATGGTAAATAAAAATGCGTAAACAAATTCCTCGGCTGCTTCCACGTCACAAGGTGGATCACTTAAAGTTTGGTCGTGAATATCAAACATGGGACGTTGAGAAGTGGAAGAAAGTCCTGTTTTCTGATGAGAAAAAATTCCATCTCGATGGTCCTGATGGCTTCCAAAGATACTGGTATAACAAAAACATGCCTCCTGAAATTTTCTCTGCACGTCATAGTGGTGGAAGGTCCCTAATGGTATGGGGTGCCTTTTCTTACAGAGGGACGATGGAGCTCCAGGTGATGCATGGTCGTCCGAGAGCGGCTGGTTATGTTAGCATGATACAAAAAGCATCTTTGATGACGGAGGGCCATCGTTTGTGTGGGGATGGATGGTTATTCCAACAGGATAATGCTGCAATCCATGCTGCAAGATGGACCTTGAAAATGGGGTCCATCACTTGGGACATCCTGCATGCTCACTGGACTTGAACCCAATTGAAAATGTTTGGGGATGGATGACAAGAGATGTTTATCAAAATGGCAAACAATATTCAACAAAAAATGAACTTTGTGAAGCCATCTTCAGAAGCTGGAGCAACATCTCCCTTAATGGAAACGCTTATTTCTAGCATGCCCGACAGAATTTTTGAAGTCATCAAAAGCAGTGGAGGTAGACTTCATTATTAAATTTGGTTGTTAAATATTTTCATACACTTTTTGTACAATTTCGTAGAATTTTTGTCTCTGGTCTTATAATTTTGATCATGTGTAAATCGCCTCATTTTATAAAAATGTAAATTTCTAAATAAAATGTTTAGAATATAGCTTTTTGTTTCCATAACCTTTTAGATTGTAGTATTGGTAACCTTAAGTGGGAGGAGTTTAAAATCTATTTGTAAAAAAAGATTTCTTTTTAAAAATTTTTAAGTGGTCTTAAATTTTTGATCGGGTGTGTATATATACAACAGCCCCCTTTTTTATATAAAAATGTCCAAATTTTACTAGAATTTTCGAAATTAGGATGAGGTTGTTTTTTAGAACGTTTCAGGTTAATTCTATGATTACTTTTAGGAATAATGTTTTTAAATCATTTCACCCCATGCAAGGTAGATTTACTGCCACTGGTGCGCAGGGTATTACATAGGAGGAAAGTGATGAGAACGAGGGACAAGTTATAGTGGGGTGTCAGGAAGTGGGTAAGATAAGAATGAGAAAACTGGTGTGATGAGAGTGGAGTGGACGGAGAAAAGAGCTTGACGGAAAGGATGCGAGTCAGAGAGATAGGAGATGACTACTGAGCTTACATTTTAAATTCTTGGAGATTGTAGCTGTCGGAGAAGCAAGTATACGAAAGAGAATTCCACAGATTAATAGTATTGCGTCATTCTTTTTTATTGTCAGCCATCTTTTAAATATTGAGAAAATGGGGAAAAGTAAAATAATTGATCAAAACCCCCATAAACGTATTGTGGATCTTCATATAAATGGACTTGGTTATAGGATGATATCTAGTCAGTTATGTGCCATTGAGTTCAGCTGGTACGATAGTTCGTCACTGGAAGACGTGTCATTCTATTAGTCCCTCACCAAAAAGCACTGGTTGTTCTAGAAAGGTAACAGAATGTACGGCAAGAATATATATAGCCATTTACGCATATTCAAAATATTTAACAGGCATTTACGCATATTCAAAATATTTTATAACTATTTACGCATATTCAAAATATTTAACAGGCATTTACGCATATTCAAATTATTTAAAAGAAAATACTCATACACAAGACCAATAAACAACACGTGCTGTTTTTGTTTAAACATTATATATGAGGTCACTTTGAGCTGAGATCCGAAGGCGAATTGGCATGGCCAAGGATGCATTCCAGAAGCTGAGTAGAGTATTGAGAGACATGGAAAGAAAGAAGAGCACTGGATTGTGATGTGATGTCTGTTCTTCAATGCTGAAGTAAATGCTGGACAATCTCATCAAAGATGTGAGAAATGACCGAATGCAACCGAAATGTGGGTTTACAGAAGAATGCTGAAAATACTATGGACCTAACATGGGAACATTGACGAGGTTTTGGAGAGGATGGAAATAAAAAGGAAACTGAAGCTTAACATCAGGAAAAGACAGCTGAAGTTTCCGGGACATGTAATGAGAAAGCAGGACTTGGAAAATCTGATACTCACTGGATCGATAAAAGGAAAGAGAGACAGGGAAAAGCAACGCATGACATACTTGACTGACTTGAGTAGATGGATGGCGGAGCAGAGTTAAGGAGGAGTAACAGAAGAAGGGGTGTTAAAAGCTATAAAGGATTATAGAAGAAGAATATATATATATATATATATATATATATATATATATATATATATATATATTCTTCTTCGATGTGCCATGTCCCTTCAGAACGTAAGCGATCATGGTCTTCCTATCGCTCATTCGATAATGAATTGGAGCACTCTAGCTATTGGGCGTGTTTATACGCGCTAAAAAGCCTTCCTTCTTCTACCGGACGCTCGTGGCCTAGGGGTAGAATCGTCGCCTGACGCCGATGCGGTCGGGTTTCAATCCTGGGTTAGGAAGTGATCGATGTCTAAGCCGTACTGATGAGCTACGAAACAGATCTGTCTATGGATGACTATGATATTTATATATATATAAAAAAGGCAATCTGTGTGTGACTGTTCTCTATGCAGGCCTTCATTTTTTAAGCTACGCTATTCAAACTTTCTAAGGACACATATCTACAGAGAAACCAGGTCGACACATATTTTTTGAGTTTAAGTTCAGCAATTTTCCCTTTCGCACTTTTTGGGCAATGGAGCCGATTGTTTACATTTGCTCCGTAAAACATCTAAGATCTAAGATGGTTACTAAATTACGTCACAGAAATCAAATCACACGTGTCAAACGCGACTAAAATATTTTTATTTAAAAAAAATGATCCTTTATATTTAATTTTTATTCTACACCTCTCATTAGCATCTTCTCCTACAACTAAAATGTTCTGAGTTGCACGGGCAACGCCGGGCTATGATGCTAATATATATATATATAATTTACATTGTTCTAACTGTTGCCCTTATCTGTATTGTCATATTCACGATGTTTCAGCCGTTGCACACTCTGACCTTCTTCGGGTAATTGGAATTTTGACTGAACCATTTATTTATGACTGGGATAGATTGATCTCCATTTAACTTAATTCTTTAGGGTTTTTTATAACTCTAGGACACATGGCCCAGTGTATAAAGGCTTTGTTTGAATCCAGTAACTTGACCTAAAATAGTTGTGAGTTCAATACTTGGCGAATGCCAAACTTATATAATTTATTTAAATGGTTTTGTAACCCTAAAAAATTACCGCATGAGTAATCACCAAAACAAAAGTTGGGAATAATAGTATACCATAAATACAAGACTCGCACACTGCGTGAAGTATATACACTGCTACTAATTGCTAGTGTGTGTAGTTACTCTACTCTACTCAAATAGTGTCCATGTATCTTTAAAAAATTGGAATATTCTATTCCTCTCTACAGGTAGGTATACAACAAATAGAGATAGGTAAAACATCCGGAAGTGGCATGACTCATATAACGAGAACAAAATCTAAATAGCCTGAAAAAAGTCAGAACGTATAACGGGATAAAATCTCGGCCAAAAATTGACCAATTCTAGTAGATTATAGAGTAATATTATAGATAATAGTCTTAAATATTATAGAGTAATATTCTTAAATATTATAGAGTAATATTCTTAAATATTATAGAGCAATATTCTTAAATATTATAGCGTAATATTCTTAAATATAGAGTAATATTCTTAAATATTATAGAGCAATATTCTTAAATATTATAGAGCAATATTCTTAAATATTATAACGTAATAATCTTAAATATTATAAAGCAATATTCTTAAATATTATAGAGCAATATTCTTAAATATTATAAAGCAATATTCTTAAATATTATAGTGTAATATTCTTAAATATTATAGAGCAATATTCTTAAATGTTATAGAGCAATATTCTTAAATATTAGAGAGCAATATTCTTAAATATTATAGAGCAATATTCTTAAATATTATAGAGTAATATTCTTAAATATTATAAAGCAATATTCTTAAATATTATAGAGTAATATTCTTAAATATTATAGAGCAATATTCTTACATATTATAGAGCAATATTCTTAAATATTATAGACCAATATTCTTAAATATTATAGAGTAGTATTCTTAAATATTATAGAGTAATATTCTTAAATATTATAGTGTAATATTCTTAAATATTATAGAGCAATATTCTTAAATATTATAGAGTAATATTCTTAAATATTATAGTGTAATATTCTTAAATATTATAGAGCAATATTCTTAAATATTATAGGGCAATATTCTTAAATATTATAGAGTAATATTATTAAATATTATAGAGCAATATTCTTAAATATTATAGAGTAATATTGTTAAATATTATAGTGTAATATTCTTAAATATTATAGAGCAATATTCTTAAATATTATAGTGTAATATTCTTAAATATTATGGAGCAATATTCTTAAATATTATAGTATAATATTCTTAAATATTATAAAGCAATATTCTTAAATATTATAAAGCAATATTCTTAAATATTATAGAGCAATATTCTTAAATATTATAGAGTAATATTCTTAAATATCATAGTGTAATATTCTTAAATATTATAGAGCAATATTCTTAAATATTATAGAGCAATATTCTTAAATATTACAGAGCTATATTCTTAAATATTATAGGGCAATATTCTTAAATATTATAGAGTAATATTCTTAAATGTTATAGAGTAATATTCTTAAATATTATAGCGTAATATTCTTAAATATTATAGAGTAATATTCTTAAATATTATAGTGTAATATTCTTAAATATTATGGTGTAATATTCTTAAATATTATAGAGTAATATTCTTAAATATTATAAAGCAATATTCTTAAATATTATGAAGCAATATTCTTAAATATTATAGAGTAATATTCTTAAATATTATAGAGTAATATTCTTAAATATTACATAGCTATATTCTTAAATATTATAGGGCAATATTCTTAAATATTATAGAGCAATATTCTTAAATATTATAGAGCAATATTCTTAAATATTATAGAGTAATATTCTTAAATATTATAGAGTAATATTCTTAAATATTATAGAGTAATATTCTTAAATATTATAGTGTAATATTCTTGAATATTATAGAGCAATATTCTTAAATATTATAGAGCAATATTCTTAAATATTACAGAGCAATATTCTTAAATATTATAGTGTAATATTCTTAAATATTATAGAGCAATATTCTTAAATATTATAGGGCAATATTCTTAAATATTATAGAGTAATATTCTTAAATATTATAGAGTAATATTCTTAAATATTATAGAGTAATATTCTTAAATATTATAGTGTAATATTCTTGAATATTATAGAGCAATATTCTTAAATATTATAGTGTAATATTCTTAAATATTATGGAGCAATATTCTTAAATATTATAGTGTAATATTCTTAAATATCATAGTGTAATATTCTTAAATATTATAGAGCAATATTCTTAAATATTATAGAGCAATATTCTTAAATATTACAGAGCTATATTCTTAAATATTATAGGGCAATATTCTTAAATATTATAGAGTAATATTCTTAAATGTTATAGAGTAATATTCTTAAATATTATAGCGTAATATTCTTAAATATTATAGAGTAATATTCTTAAATATTATAGTGTAATATTCTTAAATATTATGGTGTAATATTCTTAAATATTATAGAGTAATATTCTTAAATATTATAAAGCAATATTCTTAAATATTATAAAGCAATATTCTTAAATATTATAGAGTAATATTCTTAAATATTATAGAGTAATATTCTTAAATATTACATAGCTATATTCTTAAATATTATAGGGCAATATTCTTAAATATTATAGAGCAATATTCTTAAATGTTATAGAGCAAAATTCTTTAATATTATAGAGCAATATTCTTAAATATTATAGAGCAATATTCTTAAATATTATAGAGCAATATTCTTAAATATTACAGAGCAATATTCTTAAATATTATAGGGCAATATTCTTAAATATTATAGCGCAATATTCTTAAATAAAATAAAGTAATATTCTTAAATATTATAGAGCAATATTCTTAAATATTATAGAGCAATATTCTTAAATATTATAGAGCAATATTCTTAAACATTATAGAGCAATATTCTTAAATATTGTAGTGTAATATTCTTAAATATTATAAAGTAATATTCTTAAATATTATAGAGCAATATTCTTAAATATTATAAAGTAATATTCTTAAATATTATAGAGCAATATTCTTAAATATTATAGTGTAAAATTCTTAAATATTATAGAGTAATATTCTTAAATATTATAGAGCAATATTCTTAAATATTATAGTGTAATATTCTTAAATATTATAGAGTAATATTCTTAAATATTATAGAGCAATATTCTTAAATATTATAGAGTAATATTCTTAAATATTATAGACAATATTCTTAAATATTATAGTGTAATATTCTTAAATATTATAAAGTAATATTCTTAAATATTATAGAGCAATATTCTTAAATATTATAGAGCAATATTCTTAAATATTATAGAGCAATATTCTTAAATATTATAGCGTAATATTCTTAAATATTATAAAGTAATATTCTTAAATATTATAGAGTAATATTCTTAAATATTATAGTGTAATATTCTTAAATATTATAGTGTAATATTCTTAAATATTATAGTGTAATATTCTTAAATATTATAGATCAATATTCTTAAATATTATAGAGCAATATTCTTAAATATTATCAGAAAAAGATTTAACAACCTTACCAATCTACAGTTGTTTCACCAATCAGAGATCCGGCTGGTTGAGTTTTTGGTGCCTTCAATAAATCGCTAAAACAGCATAGAAAAGGCCCCAAAATTAAGAAAAACACTCATTTTCCATCAAAATTTTATATTATTATTAAGAGGAAATATCCAAAAAGTTTTTAAATATTTTCAAAAAAATTTTAACCACTTCTAACATGTTTGAAATTATGGCAAAAAATCTTGTTTTTATTTGAATTAGCAGTAACCGAAACGTTATGACTGTTTACAATGGAGAATGTAAAGATGGCACCACCCACTTTTTTTTTCCGGTGATAAACACATTAAATTTGAAATCCCCGCAAAAATCAAATAATTGTCGGATTTTAATGAACCTTTCAGTACATATTTACCAATAAATGAAATTATTGTTGAAATTATTATTTTTTTAAAATCTTGATAAAATTGTATATATATATAGGAAAGAATATTAATAAAAAGTTTTGATATTAAAAATGTACTTTTTTTGGACAGTATTTGTTTATTTTTATTATTGTATTTTATATTTCAGACCGCCCTCGGTCCTTCATCAGAAACGAGTGATACATATTAAGACAGTATATGTGGATCATCACTATATATATATATATATATATATATATATATATATATATATATATATATATATATATATATTACCTCTGTTACCCCACCTCTACGTAAATCCATGAAATTTTAATGCATTTTAATTTATTGCGGTCGATAATTTTATTAGTTAAACACAGGACTCACTGTGGAATATAAATCATCTATTTTCGTTTTTTTAAATTTATCCAAAGATCTGCACCGAAGAGTAATATCAACAATGCAATAAAGCTCTGATATTATTTTATTTGATAAGCTTTTAATTGCTTAAATAAATAATAAAAATTAAGGACATTATAGTCTGAAGAAAGAAATTTTTTCGCTTACTAATGAAATTCTAAAAGAATTGTTTTCATTTTTTTATTTTAATAGTTTATAAAATTTCAAAAACACTTTTTAAAATCATCAATGATTTGTTGCGGTTACATTTTTCAGTTAAGTTATATTGCCTATCGAAAATTGAAAATATTTTTAAATAATTTAATTTTTTTGTGTATTTGAAGTTTTTTTTTGTATGGTAATTCCTATGTGAAAATTAAAAGGTCAGAGTTTACTCCCTTACCAGAAAAATTTGTACAATGTTGTCACTTGTGAACGCCATACACTTTTTATTTTATCTCGAATCAGCCACTTGTCAACAGTTTTGCTATACGACGGACAGATCAAAAAGTTCAAATCTGTGATTAAGGAATGATTTTATTCTAAATTTCACGCTATAAATAAGTAATAGTTGTGTAAATCAGATTAATTTAACATAAAATTTGCTAATTTTCCAAAATGAATGTGTCACAGATGTATATTTTATATGTCGATATGTCGATCGCTCAAAAATGGCAGTAAAATTAAAAAATTAAAAAAAAATCTGAAACTTTTATATTCCAATCAATATAATTTCTGTTTGAAACAAACCAGAGTATTTTGCTTACTGGAAATAGTAAATTTAATCATTTAGCTTTCAATTAAACTAAAATAAAAGTTTCAAGGAAACTTTTTCATTTTAAATAATTCAATTTAAACGTTAGATATCAAAAATGACTGTAGGTGCCCACTCATCTATCCGCCGCTCTAAATATAACGCTCCAGTCCCGCTTTATGCATCTAAACCCCCAAAATTGCATATCCTGTTATTAAAGTTTTCAAATTGAAGAATTTAATTAGAACAGGATATGCAGCCAGAAGACTCTAAATTGGTAACAGTATATATATATATATATATATATATATATATATATATATATATATGTATACATAGCAGATGTTAAAACAACTCGCCTACTTCCAACCTCTAACCTTATTTTCCTATTTAACGTAAATCTGACTTTTAATTGCGTAACCGTGACATACTCACAAGTATATTTTTAATTCTTAAACTGTTGGAAAAAAGGTAAGAAATTGTTTTTAAATATTCATAAAAATCAGTTTCATCAACAGTTATCAACCATCGTCTGACGAAGTACAATTTATGATAATGAAAGTTCTTGTGCAGCGATGTGAAATGTTTTTATTATAATAACTTGTAATTAGAATATTTTATATATATATATATATATATATATATATATATATATATATATATATATATATATATAGGAAAGAATATTAATAAAAAGTTTTGAATTTAAAAATGTACTTTTTTTTAACAGTATTTGTTTATTTTTATTATATTTTATATTTCAGACCGCCCTCGGTCCTTCATCAGAAACAACTGATTTTTAAATTTGAATTAGAAACGTATTTCACGATAGCGTTCGAATATTTTTTTGTTTACATCACGTGGTGTGTTTGTTCACAACATGCGGCATGTCCGTAGAGAAAGTCTGTTTGTTTTAGATAAAAATTTCTTGGAATATCTGAAAAAAATTTTTTTTTTTTTTTAGCTATTGAAATATTTGTAAAGATTCAACACACCTAAGTCCCTATTTAACCCTAGCTTGTGTGTATTTAATTTTAAAATCCAGTATGTTTCTTTCTTTCTGCGTGTGTATGTAGAACTAAAATTGGAGTCTATTAGTAAACATTTGCAATTTTCTAAAGTATGATCAGGTTGATTAAAATGGGCTGCAATTGGGGAGTATACATTTTTTTGTCGTATATTTAGTTTGTGATTATTGAAGCGAAATCTAAAGCTATTACC
>JBBBDQ010001119.1:4935000-4965000 GCA_037127315.1 Ascarosepion bandense | reverse complement strand
CCAAACTATCGAGCGATGAATTCCCCAGACTGAGGGAACTCAGCGACTTGGCCACAGAACTTCTGTCCGCTAAAGAGGACGGAGATCTCCCCAGCCTTGCCTTCCTGGACACTGCTCGAGGCCTTCATCCCTTTGTGGCCAAGTTACCACCCTCGCTTCAAGATGAATGGCTATCAGTCGGATCCGACTACAAGGAACGACACAGAGTCATGTTTCCCCCCTTCGAGGTATTCGTGAGCTTTGTATCACGACAAGCTAGGATCAGGAATGATCCTAGTTTCAAAGTCAATCTTCTAGCTAGCGGGTTCTCCCGTAAAGAAAACAAACAAAAAATAGTAACGGTACACAAAACCGTGGTATCTCCTACGTCCTCCGACACCACACGTCCCCATAGTGAAGCAAGGGAATTGACCCAGTACTGCCCGCTACATGAGAAGTCCCACCACCCACTGCTGAAATGCCGGGCCTTCCGAGAAAAGGCATTGACAGAGCGCAAGACCTTCGTCAGAAACAGGGGCATCTGTTTTAAGTGCTGTGCTTCCACCGCGCACGTGGCAAAATTCTGTAAAGCAGATGTTACATGCAATGAATGCAACAGCAAAGATCACAACACTGCTCTCCATCCTGGACCACCACCAGAGACCATCAGCACTAAACCCGCCACTAAGGACGGCGGGGAGGATAAAACCCCTGCAGCCGCCGGAGTAGTTTCGCAGTGCACTCAAATCTGTGGCGGCGACCTCTCGGAGAACTCCTGTTCCAAGATATGCCTCGTCAACGTTTACCCTGCAGATCAACCCGACAAGGCAGTGAGGATGTACGCCATTATCGATGAGCAGAGCAACCGGTCTTTGGCAAACTCAAGCTTCTTCGATAGATTCAACAGCAACGAGCCCAGTTTCCCATACTCCCTTAAAACCTGCGCAGGAGTAACTCAAACCATGGGAAGAAGAGCGACAGGCTTCCAGGTGGAATCCTTGGACAGAAAGATCAGCCTTCCTCTTCCCAGCTTGGTGGAATGTAACAGAATACCCGACGACAGGTCCAGCATTCCCACACCTGAGGCAGCCTTCCACCATCCCCATTTGAAGAAGATAGCGCACCTCATCCCTACTCCGGAGCCTAAAACCCCTATAATGCTCCTTCTAGGACGTGATATCCTGAGAGTTCACAAGGTACGTGAACACATAAACGGGCCCCATGACGCCCCTTACGCACAAAGGCTGGACCTGGGGTGGGTGATAGTAGGCAACGTCTGCCTAGGGAGATTTCACCCACCCACCGTGGTGAAAACGATGCATACAAATGTATCCGAGGGAGGCCACCCTACCCTTTTCGAATTATGCCCGAACAACTTTAAAGTTCAGGAGAACTACATCGGCAACGGGCTTTACTCCACCGATAGCGATGGCTATATATTTCAACGGACCAGTGATGACGAAAAGGTAGCCCCCTCCATTGAGGATATTGCTTTCCTCAACCTCATGGAACGAGAAGTCGAGAGGGACACCGACCACAACTGGTTCAAAGCCCCAAGACGCCGCCTCCCTCCAAACAAGATACTGGCCGAAAGACGGTTTACCGGATTAGTCCGTAACCTGGAAAAGAAGCCAGATACGAAGAAGCACTTCTTCTCCTTCATGGAGAGACTGTTCGAAAACAACCATGCGGAAAAGGCCCCTCCACACAAACAAGATGAGGAATGTTGGTACCTGCCCATCTTCGGCGTGTACCACCCTAAAAAACCGGACAAAATCCGGGTAGTCTTCGACTCCAGCGCTAAGCACGATGGAATATCCCTCAACGATGTGTTAATAAGCGGACCCGACCTTAACAACTCATTGATTGGCGTCCTCAGTCGTTTCCGAATGGAGCCTGTCGCCGTCATGGCAGACATCGAACAGATGTTCCACTGCTTCCTGGTAAAGGAAGAGCACAGGAACTACCTAAGGTTCCTTTGGTACCTAGAAAACGATCCTAGCAAGGAGATGACGGAATACAGGATGAGGGTCCATGTATTCGGAAATAGCCCATCCCCATCCATAGCCGTCTACTGCCTTCGGCAGGCGGTTAAGAAGGGCCTGCCTAACTACGACCCAGCAGTCGAGCAATTGGTCAATAACAACTTTTACATTGATGACTGTTTGGGATCCTTCACCACCGAGGAAGAAGCCATTTCCTTAATCAAGAACACACAGGACATCTTGGCGCAGTCTAATTTAAGGCTTCATAAAATAGCCTCCAACAGTAGAAGAGTCATGGGCGCCTTCCCTTCCACAGACCATGCGAGCGTTATGAAGAACCTCGATTTGGGCACAGATGAATTACCTAGACAGCGCAGCCTCGGGCTTGAGTGGGACATCGGGAAGGACATGTTCACGTTCAGCGTGCCAACATCAGAAAAGCCGTTTACACGCAGAGGTGTCCTGTCGACGCTCAACAGCCTGTACGACCCTCTGGGATTTGCTGCCCCCGTCGTTATCGAGGGAAAATTCATCCTGAGGGAGTTGACGGACAAGAACGCCGAATGGGACTCCCCCCTACCCAAGGAGATGTACGAACCTTGGTCGTTGTGGAGAGACTCCTTAAAGGCCCTAAACGAGATTCTCATCCCTAGGATGTTTACAACTCTACCTCCCTCTAAAGCGGCACGCAGAGAGCTGCACATCTTTTCCGATGCATCCACTAAAGCCATCGCCGCAGTAGCCTACCTCAGAGTCATCGACGGTAAAGGAAAAAGCCACGTTGGCTTCGTCATGGGGAAAGCAAAGCTAGCTCCACGGCCCGAACACTCGATTCCAAGACTAGAGCTCTGCGCGGCCCTCCTTGCAACGGAACTGAGTGAGCTGATCTCTTCCGAGATTGACCTGAAGCCTCATTCCACCACCTTCTACACTGACAGCAAAGTGGTGTTAGGCTACATCCACAACGAGACTAGACGTTTCTATGTGTATGTTAGCAATCGAGTACTGCGGATACGAAGATCCTCTCACCCCGATCAATGGAGATACATACACACAGACCTGAACCCCGCTGACCTCGGCACTCGTTCCGTGCCCGCATCTCACCTGCAAACCACCACCTGGCTCAATGGCCCCAGCTTTCCTCTGCCAGGAGGCAAGGACGACCCCGGCTACGATCTAATAAACCCAGAAAGAGACGCAGACGTCCGTCCTCAAGTGTCCACGTTAGCTACGTCTTCGGCAAATCTACAGCTCACTACGCTGCGTTTTGAGAGGTTTTCCACTTGGCTGTCGTTGACTAGAGCCCTAGCCAATCTCATACATATCGCTGGCACCTTCCACCAAGCTCATACCACCTCAAGAGGTGAATGTAGAGGGTGGCATTATTGCCCCAAAACACGCACTGTCGAGGAACTCTTACAGTCAAAAAATACCATCATCCGATCGGTGCAGGAAGAAGTCTACCCTGAAGAACTCTTGAGTATAGCACGCAAGGAGGATCTCCCTAAAGGCAGCCCGCTTAAAGACCTCAATCCTTTCATCGACAATCACGGCTTGTTGAGGATTGGGGGTCGCACTGGCAAAGCAGAGATCGAAACCAGAGAGAAAAACCCTATTGTCATCCCTGGGAGACACCACGTCGGATCTTTGATCGTGGGTTACTACCACGAGCAATCCAAACACCAGGGACGTCTGTTCACCGAGGGAGCCATCCGTGCAGCAGGATTTTGGATAATCGGTGGGAAGAGATGCGTGAGCCGGCACATTCACCGCTGCGTCACCTGCCAAAAACTCAGGAACCCCACCCTGACACAGAAGATGGCTGACCTTCCTGCCGACCGTCTCAGCACTAGTCCTCCCTTCACCAACATCGGCTTAGATGTGTTTGGTCCTTGGGTAGTCTCCTCACGCCGAACTAGAGGCGGACTCGCCAACAGCAAGAGGTGGGCGGCAATGTTTACTTGTATGAGCACTCGAGGTGTTCACATTGAAGTCATTGAATCAATGACCGCCTCCAGCCTCATCAACGCGCTCAGACGCTTCTTCGCCATCCGCGGCCCTGCTAAGCACATACGCTCCGATTGCGGAACCAACTTTGTGGGCGCTTGCAGGGAGCTGGGCATCGAGTCTCCCATAGATATAAGCTCAGTCTCTAGATACTTGGCAGGGCAGGAGTGCACCTGGTCTTTCAACCCTCCCCATGCTCCACATATGGGAGGAGCTTGGGAAAGGATGATCGGCATAGCAAAAAGAATATTGGATGCCATGTTCTTGCAGTACAAGCATAGGATGACCCATGAATCGCTCACCACATTTTTGGCAGAGGTCTCTTACATAATCAATGCCCGCCCCCTCATTCCTGTGTCGTCAGATCCGGATCAACCCCTGATACTTACCCCTGCTATCCTCCTCACTCAAAAAACAGGTGTTCCCTTCACGCACGAGCGTGAATACGGACCCAAGGACATCCTAAGAAGCCAGTGGAAATTCGTTCAGCATCTGGCCGAGATTTTTTGGAGCAGGTGGAGAAGAGAATATCTATCCTCGATCCAAAAACGTTCCAAATGGAGGTCGGAGGTACCCAACCTTGAACCGGGGAACGTGGTGCTGCTCAGGGACGAGCAAACCAGCAGAAACAAGTGGCCTCTAGGACTTATAACCCGAGTCTTCCCTAGTGAGGACAATCTAGTACGTAAAGTTGAGGTCAAGATCTACACTGGGAATTGCGCTAGACTCCTCCTTAGACCCATCACTGAAATTGTCCTTCTCAGCGCCAAAGAGTAACTATTTATGACGTGTCATACGTCAGGCGGGGAGTATCATGTTACCAGTCTGCTACGGCTTACCTCCCTTCCAGCCCTCCTATCCAAAGGGTCTCTCTCACCTTACTCCGGTTACTTCCGCCGGTGCCCTGGCCTTTTCGACAGCTTCGCTGACGGCGTGCGGACGGCATGCGCCTTCTTTCTTTCTTTCTGTCACACTAAATCCCTTCGACATCTCCGGTAAGCTTTATCTTTTTTCCTTTCCCAAATACAGACTGAATTTATCTCGCAATATTTCCCCCTTGTTTAAACGAACCGTGTTCATCTTCCCCCACGTGCAGACTTTCCATTTTTCTTCTCTGAACCCGCCGTTACTCAGCTCCACTTGAATGTTTTCTCCTTCCTTGAACCTTTACGACCCTTCCATTCATTTGTTGTTATATTGTTTTCCTAAACAATGTCTTTCTCTTTCTTTCAGTTTTTTTACCTTGTCCGAGTTTCAATAAACCTGTTTTGAAATGTACTTTGACTCAGAGTCTTGACTCTCGGCAGGAGTTAAATGCTAAATGTCTAAAGGCCCCTTACGTTCGGCGAACACAAGGCGGCCCGGAGGCATTATAATATATATATATATATATATATATATATATATATATATATATATAATTGCATTTATCTGTGTGTTCGCGTTCGCCATATGCGTGTATCTTGGTTAAATCCGTGCATAGATAAATCCCGCTACGAGGAAACGACATCTTTTCCGTGAATGAAAGAAATTGATTACGTTTACAACATTATTCCTCCTGCTTCTTTTGTCTCTAAAATATTCGTGTATCCGTATTCGCTCAACATAATTATAGCCACACACACACACACACACACACACACACACACACACACACACACACACACACACACACACACACTGTTTAAACAAACAAATTAAAATACATACATTTTTTCATTTGGGAATTATGTATTTTCGCAACCCAGGTTTCAACCTTTCGGTAACTTCAGGCGATTTATAATAACTGATTTTCCAACGTTTTTCAAACGTATAAACAGGGATTAAAAAAAATTCCAGTCGCGTGTTCGTAAAGGTGGATTTTGAGGCCGAAGACAAATCGTTCTACAAAAAAAAAAGCATCGAATTGTTAGAGAAACGTGGGAATCAGTGTATCACCCTAGAAGAAGACTATGTAAAGCGGCTCTAACTGAGGAATCAAAGAGATGAGTTCGAATCCTAGTGGAGTCCATTACATTCACTTACGTGCTAATAAGCTTCATATCTTCCCTTAAAGGAAAATCACTGGACTGACTGAATCCTATAGTTTTGTGTGGTGAACTAGAAGAATGATAACTTTGAAATCTGTGGAATTTTGGGGACCTTGTGGCATACTGTACACCAGTCGAATTTTGCCTAAAATTTTATTACTTAGGCCTGGGATTTATTGAGTGATGCGTTACAGTCGTTTGTAATAAAACTCTCCTGCCAATCTGTTCAGTTCTCTAAGGCGGGAAGTTACTAGTTTGAAGATGTAAGTTAGCTATCCTCGTTTATTTTAAGAGTCGAATGATCGGTGCCGTCTTTTTCAGAATTTTCCCCTGAAGTTGTTCGTCTAAATTACAGTTATTTGTAATAAAATATTCTGCAAGCTGTTGTATCTAACATCATAGCAGTGGCCATTGAATATTTATTGAATTTCCGTTGTGCAACTCATATAAATCAAGCATGTTTGGTACATTAGTCTGTGTATATAATAAATGGTAATCACAACAATTGTCACCTTTTGAAGAAATCGTGACATTTCTCTTTGAATTTGGGGCACAATTGACATTAGCTTTACCTTTTCTGTCTATGTTCTGGAATACAACGATCAGAAACTCCATCTTTATCAAACACAAGGTCTTTTCCCCCTTTCACTCAGTTAATTGATACACGTGACACACAACTGGGCGATCATGTCTCGAAAGAGGCATGACTGATTGGGCAGAAGATTATCCCGCAGTAGGTTGCCATTACTTTCTGCCAGCCAATGCTATAGAACCTAGTCTATCCTGTTCTTTCATCTATAGCTGAAGGAGTAATTGACGGATTCATACGTTTCCCGAGGGTATTTGCGCGTGTGTGAATGCAACGTATTCAGCTGAAAATTCGAAATCGGCTCTCCGATTTCTCGTTCCCAGACGATATCTACTGCACCACAACGCACATCTTTTTCTTTCAGTCAGTCAGTCAGTCAGTCAGTTACGTGATACACGCTTTGGGCGATCATATTTCGAAAAAGACATCACTGGCTGGGCAGAAGATTATGCCTCAGTAGGTTGCCATTAATTTCTGGGGTAGACAAGTTGCCAGCCAAGGCTATAGAATCCAATCTGTCCTATTATTTAACTCACAAGTGGAAGGAAGGAAGAGACGGATTAATACCTTTCCCAAGGGTATTTGTGCGTAAGTGAATGCAACGAATTCAGCTGGAATTCGAAATCGGCTCTTCAATTTCTCGTTACCAAACGATATGCACTGTACCATAACGCACATTTTTTCCTTTCAGTCAGTCAGTCAGTTAAGTGCCATACGTAATACACGCTTGGGCGATCATGTCTCTTTCGAGACATGACTGACTGGGCAGAATACTATCCCGTAGTAAGTTGCCATTGCTTTCTGAGGTAGACTGGTTACCAGCCGAGGCTATAGAACCCAAACTGTCCTGTTATTTAACCCATAACTGGAAGGAAGAGACAGATTAATACCTTTCTCAAGGGTATTTGAGCTTAAATGAATGCAAGGAATTCAACTGGAATTCGAACTTGGCTCCCCGGTTTCTCGTTCCTAGCCGATATCCACTGCACGACAACGCACATCAGTACTCTTTTTTTAAATATTACAAAATACCAACAAGAGTTTAAGGTATTTATTGATAAAATGGCTCAATATCAGAGAAAGAGAGTATGTAAAAGCAAAATTGGACATGGAATAACAATAAACGGCGACAGTTTGTTTCATGCTTCAACAGTTAAAGCATCAGACTCACTGCTCGGTGTTGAAATCAGTGTCCAATTATATATATACTAGCAGTATAGCCCGGCGTTGCTCTGGGGTAATGAAAGCTTTAAAACTAATCCAGGGTCCTGGAGCTCAGACTCTTTGGACGTTGGCACGAAAAACTTTTTAGTTGTTTCCAGTTAAAGCAAAACCGTAGACTGAAAGAAAAATGAATGGATGTAAGTCAAATTTTGACTTCCTGGTATCGATATCAAATAAGTTTTTTTCGTCGTAAACTGAATTTTGAAGGCTAAATAAGTCCTCTGAGTAAATGGTATCATGGCTGAGACTAAGAACTACAAATATACCTACTTAGAGCCAAACCCGAAGCAAAAACTAAAATAAAAGGACTGAAAAAATACAAACTTACAGGCAGATAAACAGACACACACACAAACATCTTGCCTTTTTATATATATATTATCAATTTTCTGCACGATTATAAGAACTGCAACCTTGAAACTTCTGAATATCGTTTCTTATGTCATTGTCTATGAGTGTATCAAATTTGATTAAAATCAGACCACTCCTTCTATAACCCGATTTTTTCGATTATCGATTTTCGATATTTATCGGGGGTACCTCGACACAAAACCTAGTTAAGAACACTCGCAGACGTTTATAGTACAACAGTGGAAATTTTCAAGAAAATCGGTTCAGCCGTTTCGGAGTCTATAGGTAACGGACACACACACACACACACACACACACACACACACACAAAGTTCCATTTATAAATAAGTTTATATATTTCCCAAGGGTAGTTGCATTCACTTACGCACTAATACTCTTGAGAAAGGTATTAATCCGTCTCTTCCCTCCAGTTATGGTTAAATAATAGGACAGATTGGGTTCTATAGCCTTGGCTGGCAACCAGTCTGCCACAGAAAGTAATGGTAATCTACTGCGGGATAATCTTCTGCCCAGTCAGCCATGTCTGATTCGAGACATGATCGCCCAAAGCGTGTATCACGTATGGCACTTAACTGACTGTCTGACTGACTGACTGGCATAGAATGCCTGTTAAACCTTTTGGACAGTTTATACTGGCGTCGAAACAAGTTGTTTGATGTCAGGTGGAAAGTGTTAATGCACTTGTTTAAATTGTTTAATCTTCCGATCATTTCGACTATCCAGGACAAAATCATCAAAAAGATACTTCTCTTTCTTTCTCTCTTGCTCTATGTTTTACACACACACACACACACACACACACACACACACACACACACATATATAGTGTTCATTGTGACGATGCTTAGTGCCAAGACTGTTGCTTTTTCAATGGTATACACATTAATAGACATTTTGGCAAGCAGGGTTTTTGTCGTAAATGACTGGATATAGAGATAACTCGAGAGCGTTAACGGGATTAATGCGGATAGGGTTGTCACTAAACTGAGCAGAGTCATGCCGATTTGGATGTTTAAAAAAGTAGGGGAGTGAGGACATCATAACGGTTCCTTCACGAAACTTTGAAAAAAGTTGATGTTTTTCAGTAGTTTACGGGTAGGAGGAATTTTTAGGGGGTAGTTGTTTTATTTGTCATAAAATGCTCGATAACAGCAGTGAAAATATCTATGTCTATCTCAAGCTCTCTCTCTCTCTCTCTCTCTCCCCCCTCTCTCTCTCTCTCTCTCTCTCTATATATATATATATATGGTAGTTTTCAGATAAAGTGTACCTGTAGAAGATACAAAATGAGTAAAAAATAGACATTTAGGTACCGCCACTCATTTTCGATACCTAACTTTCAATTGAATTTTTAAAATGAAAATATTTTCTTGAAACTTTTATTTAGTTTTAGTTGAAAGCTAAATGATTAACTTCACGATTTCCGGTAAACAAAATACTTTGGTGCATTTCAAACAGAAATTATATTTATTGGAATCTGAAATTTTGAGATTTTTTATTTTCAATTTTTGCGCGATCGACACATTTGTAAAGAAAAGTTAATTCTCGGTTTTAAATATCTTGCAAAAATAAAATATTCATCTGTGACACGTTGTCTTTGAAAAATTAACAAATTTAAAGTTAAATTAATCTGATTTACACATATATTACTTGTTTATAGAATGAAACTTAGAATAAAACTATTTTTTAAATAGAGTGTGTTGATTGTTCTGACCTTTTCCCAGTATATTTGACATGTGATGACAGCCAGACAGATGCGAAATGAGATGAGTATATGGTGACCAAAATTGACAAAATTGTCCCTATTTTTTTCCTGTAATGAGTAGAAACCGTGAAATACGTGACATTTTAATGTTCACATAGAAATTACCAGAAAAAAAATCTTCAAATACAGAAAAAATTGAAAATAATTTTAAAAATATGGAGGCACGACGATTTGTATTCAGTCAGTCAGTTAAGTGCCATACGCGAAACACGCTTGGGCGATTATGTCTCGAAAGAGACATGACAGACTGGACAGAAGATTATCTCGCAGTAGGTTGCCATTGCTTTCTGCGGTAGACTAGTTGCCGACCAAGTCTATAGAACCCAATCTGTCCTATTATTTAACCCATAACTGGAAGGAAGAGACGGATTAATACCTTTCCCAAGGGTATTTACGCGCAAGTGAATGCAATGAATTCAACTGGAATTTGAACTTGGCTCCCCGATTTCTCGTTCCGAGCCGATATCTACTGCACCACAACGCACATCCGCCGATTTGTATTAAATTTCTCAATTTTCGATTAGTAAACATAGCCTTCACTTAATCACTTAATAATCTAACTCTGACAAATGTTTGATATATTTAAAAAATATTTTTGAAACTTTATATATTATTATAATTAAAATAATATAAAACATTTTTTTAATTTCATTATTATTCACAATTTTTTTTCTCCGGACTATAATATCCTTAATATATATAATTTATTAAAGCAAGTAAAATCTATCAAATTAAATAATATTATAGTTTTATTGCATTTTTATTTTGCTATTGGGAGCAGATTTTCGGACATAATGACAAAATCTTTGAAAAAGGTTAATGGGATTTACAGTCCCTAATGAGTCCTTTTTTTAAATTTTTTTTTTTTAATCATATCACCCCAAGCAAGGCGATAACGCCACTGATGCGCAGGGGGCTACGCAAAGGTAAAAAGATTGGAAAAGAGAAAGCCGGAAACCACATCCTAAACAGGAAACAAGGGATGAGCCTCTTCACCTGTTCAATAGATGTGGGTGGAGTGTGAACCGGGCGATAGTTTAGTCTATCTACTCCAATTGAAAAAAAAGAAAAAAGAAAAAAGAAAAGAGTGAAAAGATTGGAAAAGAGAAAACCGGAAATCGCATCCTAAACAGGAAACAAGGGCTGAGCCTCTTCACTTGTTCAATAGATGTGGGTGGAGTGTGAACCGGGCGATAGTTTAATCTATCTACTCCAATTGAAAAAATAAAAAATGAAAAGAAAAAGGAAAAAAAGAAAAGAGTGAAAATATTGGAAAAGAGAAAACTGGAAACTGCATCCTAAACAGGAAACAAGGGATGAGATCTTCACCTGTTCAATAGATGTGGGTGCAGTGTGAACCGGGCGATAGTTTAGTCTATCTACTCCATTTGAAAAAAAAAAGAAAAAAAAGAAAAGAGTGAAAAGATTAGAAAAGAGAAAACCGGAAACCACATCCTAAACAGGAAACAAGGGGTGAGCCTCTTCACCTGTTCAATAGATGTGGGTGAAGTGTGCCTTTGGTGTTACAAGGAGTTTTGTTTGCTCAACTGCACACACACATAATCAACAGGGTTGCAGCCTGAAGACTTAGGTAGCCAGATGTAAAGAGGGATGTGGTCTCAGAAATTGTCTGACAGCCATGACCAATTTCTCCTGCTAGTGTGGCATGGTGCAGAATCCTGTAGCCAGACATATGATTTCCAAAAAGCCACCCTCTTAGCCCAGTGCAGCACTACCTCCTCAAAGCACTTGAACGAATAAAACCAATTTTCCCAACAAAATTTAATTTCTTAAAATTTCATGAATTTACGAGAAGGGTGAGTAAGAAATGTGAAAAAATACTTTTACCAATATATTTTTAAAATATTAATCTAATATATAATCTAATTCATTTGTGAATAAGTCCTGAAATTTTCATTAAAATCCGACAATTATTTTATCCGCTAATAAAAATCAAAACAAAATTTGTACCTAAATTTCGAATGTGTTAGAAAGAATTAAAAAAATACTTTGATTATAAAAGTTTGTTTTAATTCAGTGTGGGGCCTTTTTGTCTTCAAATACTGTTTTTTTTTTTCAGCTATTTAATGGAGGTAGCTAACATACGCCTGTTGGTGTTAACTTATGAAATCATTATATATATATATATATATTCCATCCGCCTGATGAGCTGTGATACTGCGAAACAGACTTGTATGTGGATAACTAATATATATATATATATATATATATATATATATGCGTGTGTGTGTGTGTGTGGTGGGGTGAACGCCGCTCAGAGATAGAACGTTTATAGATATAAACAGTGTGGATACAAGAATAAAAATTGCATGATGACCGTCAGATTCACCCGTCAATGCGAATCACATTTGATCACAATGGAATGTCATCTAATTATACTGGACAGGAACTAAAATAATGCTTAGTAGATATAGAAGAAATATCTGAATAACTATAGATTTAGTAAACATTTAGTAAACGATACAGTATTTTCTATACCCAACACCAACATCAAATTACACCCACTACGTCTCACCTGTGACAGCCAAAATATAATATATTTTCTCTTCTGCTCAATATGTCCAAATAATGGATATATTGGTGAGTCTGGAAACAGTTTCCGATTCCGTTTTAATAATCATAAACTAAGAATACACCAAAACAACCCTTATTTCCCCATAGCTGAACACTTCAATCAACCAGGACACACATTAGAAAAACTGCAAATGTTTACTGATAGATTCTGATTTTGGTTCCACATACTCACGCAGAAAGAAAGAAAAATACTGGATTTTAAAATTAAGGCTAGGGTTAAATAGGGACTTAGGTATTTTGAATCTTTATAAATATTTCAATAGTTAAACATTTTTGAGATACACTTAAAAAGGTTTTTTTTAAAACAACATTTAAAAATATTATTACAGTTAGATTTATGTTTAAAAATATTCAGACTCTGTTGCTTTCTGCATCACGTGACGGACTCTCCTCGCGACGGATGCTTCTAGTTTAAATTTTAAAATCATTTATTTCTGATGAAAGGCCGTGGCCGGTCTGAAATATCAAATATATATATATATGTATATATATATATATATATATATATATATATATATATATAATAGAAATAAATAAATACTTTAAAAAATACATTTTTAACTTACAACTTTTTAGTAGTTTTTCCTATGAATAACGATAGATAGATAGATAGATAGATAGATAGATAGATAGATAGATAGATAGATAGATAACATGAAAATTGGTGTTCTAACCTAATATTCAGATGCTGATTTCAGATAAGATATTCATCCCCCGCTTAAGTCTAATTTCTGAGATATACATTGATACATTTCGCTAGATATTTGCATGCAGGCGTAAACCAACAAAAATAAATAAATAAATGATTCAACAAAGAACAACATAAATTAGATGTTTATGACCATTTTATGGATACCTAATTCAAATTAATACTTTGACAGTCTGATGAGATGCCAAGATGGCCTCGTCCTGGGTATGACGATAAAATACATCCGGCAGCAAAGCGGCGGATTTGGGAGGTCTTGAGGAGAGTAGAATAACCTTTTAATTGATGTTGCCCCCAGGTCCACCCACCTAGGGTGGTAGCACCTGTTAGGATCTCAACTATGAGCACATAATGAATTCTCAAATGGGGTCAAAGCACAATGAAGGAATAAAAAGTTCTATGGTGGAAATACCAGCAATACATTTTCATAGTAATAAAAATTACCAGCATTCATTTTTGTAAAATAAATTACTAATGCTCCCACCAAATCAAATGTCTGCATTGAATAAGCCATAATAAGTCAGTGTGTCGTAAAAACCAAACCAAACAAAAACCCTTTTTTTAGCAATTAAAATATCCATTTTTATCAGCCCTATAATATCTTATACCTATATATAATCATTTTATATGTAGCATATATGTTTATATAATGTTTTCGTGATAATTCACGTAACTATGTTATTTTATGTTTAATATATTTCTAAGATTTTGTGAGTTTCTACATATCCTCACAATGACGTCAGGCTGTTCAATACACTAAGAAGGCACCAGCATGGCTCATTCATTCTGTTACATATGCGAGGATATCTCGACAGTTAAACAACGCCGAAAAATTACTCAACTTCTGAGAACTTCTTACTATCACTATTTTGTGTGAAAAATTTGGAGATCAGGACAAACCTTACCGCTACACATCGCCTGTCAAACACTGTTACAATAGAGCAACCACATGGCTCTATAACAAGAAAGTAGTCTTCAAATTTGCTGTCTCGATGATTTGGTGCAAACTTTATAAAGTCATTTTTGTCTAACTAATTTCCTAGAAAGCAACAGATTGCGCCTCCTCGACCTCATAATCTCAACCGATTTCAAGTGAAACGACTACATCGAATCAATGACTATATCTACCGCTAAGAAGGTTGGGTCACTGTGTCGGTCCAGGAAGTTTTTCTCGTCAGAATTCATCTTGCACATTTATAAATCTACCATTCGTTGGTGCATTGAATAATGTTACTATATCTGATCGGGTGCTCCTACTATTCATCATGGGGTTATCGACAAAATCCAAAGAACTATCTGCATCGTTATCAATCCCGATTTAGCAGATAGACTTCAGGCACTTTCTCACCGACAGGGTGTGGCTTTCCTCTGTTTTTTTTACAAATATTTTCATGGCTTTTGTTCCAAGCTGTTTTTGTTTTCCTTTGGCAATATCCGTCTGTTTAGTAACTAGTTGTTGTCTGCCTCAGCAGATAACTAGAAAACTGTTAATGATTTTGTTTGGTGATTTATAACTAGGTAAGCGGTAATCAGAACTCATGACATTCCGACTGAAGCACTAGAACCTGGTCGAGGCAGATTTCAGGATCAGCAGTTTCAAGCGACGGAACAGCAATTTCGCCTGATTCTTCAACATGGAAAATAGGCTGTGCCACACTTGGCTTCCCGTACAACGTCACATTAGCAACACTATCAAGGGAAGTCAGAAAGTCATGTTACTGCAGAATGGAAATAAATATTCCGGTCTTCCCCTAGACTTCTCAGTTCATCTGAAAGAGTCGTATGGCAATATGGTGATACTTTTGCTGCTGTTAAGTACAGACAGTACCAGTGAAGTCTATGTGGGGACCTTAGTGTCTCCTTATGGGTAAGCCGTTTGGCTTCACGAAGTATTATTGCTGTCTCTGGGATAGACTGACAAATTCGAGTGGTGCTGAAGCATAAGGAACTTGAGATTTTTACTGACAAAGAGGGTATGGGAAGCATTTAAGTTAGTCCGCAATATTTTCCTTGGTAACATGTGGGTACTAGGTTACTAATAGTATACCGAAAGGTTGTATTAAAAGCTTATGAGCTTATTGCGTGCCGAATGCCACTCAAGATTCACTCTCTCCGCCCCCACTGTACATATTACTGGCGGTGAATAGAGAATGTTATATAATTTTAAATTTATTTATTTTTAATTTTAAGTAATTGATATTTAAAAATAGTTTTCTGCACAGTTTACCCTTAACAGGCAGTTTAGAAACACAATAGAGCGTTGCATATAGTCCATTATGTAAACGGCAATCGATTGTGTTCACAAGATGATTGTTCGAGTAAGATTGTAGAAATATCAATAACTCTCAATATCCAAGTGTAGGTTTTCATCAAGGTTAGACACTAGGGTTTTAGTTAATCTCCAAGTATTGACACATGTAGGGGCCTCGGTGATGCTTGGTAAATTGGCCTTGTGCCAAACACGACCGAAGTCCCCTCAATGTAAATATCAGAAGATTGAATGTTGATGTTGAAAAGTGAAAGGATAAAATGTTTCGTGTGTACATTAAAGTAAAGGTTTATTAACAGAATGAGAAATTTGTAAGAAAAAAATATAAGTGAAATTCTGTTAACTGAACACTATAACATTTGTGAGAAGAAAAATATTCATTGAGAAAATGCATTTAGTTTTGTAGTTAAAATTGTTCAAAGAGAAATGTAGGTATTTAAGATGTTCGCAGAAGTTTGGAGTTCATGGTTGTGTAGTAGCAGAAACTAAAATCTTATGTTCCTTTCTTTTTTTGTTAGGTTGGCGACAGTTAAACAAAATAAAGAAAGAAGGTGAAAACAGATAAAGAAATTGTACTTGGAGTGTCCTGTTGTTGCTGTTCTCTTTAGCGGCGTGGAGTAAAAAAGAACACAAGAAAATTGTAAGAAAAGGTCGGCGAGACGTGACCGAGTCAGATTGAAATTTTTTCCTTAGATTGTGAGATGCTATCAGATGCCACTACCATTCTGACTGCCTTTGATCAATCATGGAATGTCCTTAAATAGTGAATCTCATCATAGCGGTTCCAGCAGGCATTTTCCTTTCTAGGTGTGAAAAAATGTCATATATGAATTTTCTATTTCTAATCCATTCAGGATCCAGAATTTTCCTTTTCGCAATGACTTGTGAATTTTCCTAAGTCTGGGTTTTTCCAAAATGCATTAGTGACCAGCTAATGGTCATAGCTGGTTATATTGACCAGCTATGTTGTGACACTAAATGCCTGCCAAATGATCATCCGACCTTGATGCAGAACCTTGATGGTTGGCGTGATAGACTCATGGATGTCCAAGCTAACTCAACCAAATAATAATAATAATAATAATAATAATAATAATAATAATAATCCCTTACTATTCTGCATATCATTAATAGCACTAACCAGTCAACTTAATAAGACAGAATGTGGTTATAAAATAGGACAAAAGAAAATAAGCCATCTATTTTACATGGATGACTTGAAGTTATATGCTAAGAATGATAATGAACTGGAAGGTCTTCTGCAAACTGTAAAATGCTTCAGCGAAGACATTGGAATGAAATTTAATTTGAATAAATGTGCTAAAGCTACAGTTTTACGTGGATCAATACAAGAAACATCCTCAATTAGCCTAGACCCTGCTGTAACAATAAAAGAATTGAAACCAGAAGAAGCTTATAAATACCTAGGTGTAAATGAGAGCGAAAACATTCACCATAAAAAAATGAAAGAAATAGTGCGTAAAGAGTACTATAGAAGGCTACGAATGATATTAAAAACTGAATTAAATTCACAGAACAGAGTTATGGCCATTAATAGCCTTGCAATCCCAGTTGTCCAATATAGCTTTAACATCTTAAACTGGACTCTAAACGACATCAGGCGAATGGATGCTAAAACAAGAAAGCTTCTTTCTAAACATAAGATGCATCATCCAAAGGCTGATGTAGACCGTCTATACATACCCCGTAAAGAAGGTGGAAGGGGTCTTATTCAGCTGGAATTGTCATACAAGACAACAACTATTGGCTTACTAACATACATAGAAACAACAAAGGATTGGATGATACAATTAGTAAGGCAACATGAAGAAAGAAAGAAAAAATATTCAATAATAAAAGAAGGCAGTAAATTCAAACAAGATTTACAGTTAGTAGATTCTGTAGAAAAGCAGAACGGAAGCCAAGAGCCGGCTATTGCGGCAAAGAATATGAAAATGAAAGCCAAAGATAAAGCTCTTGAACAGATGAAACAGCGCTGGCAAGACAAACCTCTGCATGGCCAATATCCAGTACGTGCCAATAAATCCAATGTTGACAAAGTTAATACTCATCGATGGTTACGTGCATCTGGATTAAAGTCTGAAACTGAAGGCTTTATTCTTGCAGCACAAGACCAAAGTCTTTTCACGAGAAACTTTCAGGCAAATATTATGCATAATAATATGGATCCAAAATGCAGGTTTTGTGATAAACACCAAGAATCAATAGACCACCTAATCTCAGGCTGTTCTGTGCTTGCCCCAAATGAATATAAAAATCGCCACGATAGAGTTGGGCAATATTTACATTGGGCAATATGCAAACATTATGGAAAAGCTGTAGGCAAACACTGGTATGAACATCACCCAGCACCGGTTACAGAAATAGAAGATGTAACCATTCTATGGGATTACACCATCTACACAGACAGAAAAATTGAAGCAAACAGGCCAGACATTATTGTTAAAAACCAGAAGGAGAAAACTTGTCTATTAATTGATATGGCTTGTCCAGCGGATTGTAACATAGCAATCAAGGAATTTGAAAAACTGTCAAAATATAAAGACCTGGAAATTGAAATAGAAAAAATGTGGAAATTGAAAACAAGAGTTGTGCCAGTGATAGTAGGTGCACTTGGAATGATAAAAAATGGAACAAAACAACACATTGAAAGAATCCCTGGAAACCCCAGCTTAAGAGATATACAAAAAATTGTCTTACTAAGTACAGCCCACACACTAAGGAAAACTTTATCTATGTAATGCTGGAGATGATAGGGAAGATAGAAAGACTTGAAATGGAGCCATAACAACACGCCACTACCTGCCTTAGGTCTCCCCGCAGACTTGGTTGGTAGTGAGACCAAAGCAGAAATCGAAATATGATGAAAAATGACATAATAATAATATGATTGTGTGAATTTACCAACAGTTAATTCTGCATCCAATTCCTCTAAGAATTTCTTTTCAAGGGATAGCAACAGGCCTGATTCCAAATTTTCTGAGATTGCGAATTTCTTAATCAGCCCTTTATGGTCTTTGGCTTTGAAAATGTCCTCACACATTGAACTTTTATAACTGATAAGTGTGCAGATGACTTTTTAAAGTTCTTATTCCTTTTTATGTGAAGCAGTTGTTATCTGTGTTTTTTCTTTATTGCATTTTTATTTGATATAGGGGACCCACTTACCATTGGGAAAGCTGGCCTCCTGTCCAGTCTACCACTGACCGTATTTCGATATAAAAAATGATACGAACTCTATTCGTGCGATCAACTAGTTCGACGTTCTTACCAGTTGAGTTAGAGCCTTGTAAAAGATTCCGCCTTTTGAAGCTTCAGTGAGAAAAGAGTGTGCAAAAAAGAAAGAAAGAAAGAAGACTTGTATGTCGAGTAATAGGTAGAAAGTAAAGCCGCGAGGTAGGGTAGGGCTAGATAGATACATGCAAGTCTGAAGTGGGGGTGTCACTCGAAACGCAAAGAAAAGTAAGAAAATTAAATTAACGTTAGCAAGAGGATAATAAAAAAGTAAAAGAGGCTTAGGTACATGCAAGTGTTAAATTCAAATAATATATGCGTCTAGAAAAACAGGGGATTAAGGAGATTACGGCTTCTTTTCTCTCAAAAGAACCAGTTTGTTAAGCATTAAGAAAATTATATATATATATATATATATATATATATAGATATATATATATATATATAATGTAATTGGATAATACAGCTACGGGTTTTACTATTAGTAAGACTTTCATTTAATCCAGCTGAAATGTGATCAAAACTTTTTAATCACATTTACAATATCCGTCTGGAATTCATAATTTGCAAAGAAAATTTGTAAAAGTTGTGCTAGATCTAATAAAATGCAATAAAGAAACAATTAAAGTCTAATAATCTTTGCTTCGTTTCTGTGGATATCTTCATATTTCTTAATACTTTGCTTATTTTATGGAAGGCGTATAAAACTGAATGCATGGTCATCAGCAAAAGGTGCAACCCAAAAGGCTAAATACAGGTGGGGGATACCAGAAACAAGCAAGTACATAAATTTAAATACCTAGGAAGTGTTCTAACATGAGATGGAAAGTGCGACACAGGGATCCGAAGGTGAATTGGCATGGCAAAGGACGTGTTCCAGAAGCCAAGTAAAGTACACAGGAAAAGTTCACTAGAAAAAAAGAAAAGAGTGCTGGATTGTTATGTGATGTCAGTTCTTCAATACGGCAGTGAATGCTGGACAACAGCATCGAAAATGAGGATAAAACTTGAAGCAGCGGAAACATGGTTCTACAGAAGGATGCTGCGGATATCGTGAACTGAGCATGCAAGCAACGATGAGGTGTTAGAAAGAATGGCAACGAAAAGGAAATTAATAGTGAGCATCAGGAAGAGACAGCTGAAGTTCCTGGGACATGCAATGAGGATGGAGGGCTTGGAGAGCCTGGTACTGACAGGCCAGATAGAAAGAAAAAGAGATAGAGGAAGACAGCGGATAACATATTTGCAGGGCCTGATCAAGTGGATGACGGAACGAGGTTTGCGAGGTGTAACAGGATGAAAAATACTAAAAGACAACAGGGATAGGAAGACGTGGAGATCCATGATCGATTACGTCCTGAAGGGAAAGGGCACATAGAAGAAGAAGATTTCGGTCTTTATATGCGCATGCGAATAGTATTGTCTGTTACAATGGTGGACTAGCTAGGATGTGAGCTTGCCCAATGGCAACTGGGTCCCTAATGGAGTGAGTGCTTTACATCAAGTAAAGATTTAAGAAAAAACAAACTGTTTTAGTAATACAAAGAATAAAAACTTTATAAAGTCCTCTGCAAACTATCAGTTACTCAAGTCCAATCTGGGAGGACATTTTCAAAGCTAAAGATAATAAAGAAAAGATTAAGAAATCCGCTGAAGACTATTTGGAATCATAAATGTTAGTATCCATTGAAAACAGTTAAATCAACAACATGCAGGTGGCAATCCTACTCCATCAGCTTTTTTCTCGCGCTACCCGACTGTGGAACTCCCTTCCATATACTTGCTTTCCTGACGGCCACAATCACCAGAAATTTAAATGCAGTGTCAATTATCATCTCTTATCCACTTGACTCCAGTTTTTCTACATCACTCCGTGTATCTTGTTTTTTTCCTTTGTCTCTACCTTCGCAACTGTCTTCACTCCTGTGTTCACATCCTTCTCTTGCCCTTTCTCTTTCACCCCCTGTAGCTGGTTCTTCTTTCTCTTCACTCTTTCTACATCACTCCGTGTATCTTGTTCTATTCCTTTCTCTCTATCTTCGCAACTGTCTTCACTCCTGTGTTCACATCCTTATCTGGCTCTTTCTCTGACACCCCCTGTAACTGGTTCGTTTTTCTCTTTGCTCTCCTCCTACCTAAACGTTTACTATCTTATGTAGCCCCCTGTGCACCAGTGGTGGCACCGTAAAAAAAAAGAAGAGATTATTAGATGAATTGGATGTAGAAGTAATTATTAGCTGATTCGAAAAATAATGCTATTATTTTTATTTGTTATTCGGTTTCCTTTGCTCGGACATCCATGAGTTTATCAGGTCAACTGTCACGACGCTGCAGCAAGCTCAGAAAGTCATTAAAGAGGCATTCTGTGTCATAACTTAGCTGGTCGATGTAGATAACACGTTCTGCTCAATGACTAGGGGTCCAGAACAGTAAATGAATCACAAGTTTTTGTTTTGCTCGCCAGCAATGTCCTTCAAAGCGCAATAGGCGGTGTTAGTGTATGGTTCAGCTACCTCGATATTAACTAAAAGCCTTAGTTATAAACTTCATTGAACCTAAACTCTAACGCTGAGAGCTATACTTAACATCTATTGGAGACAGAGTTCAACAAGATCGCAGCTCTATAGACCCACTCCTGATATTGATACTGTGCAGTTTACACATTTATATACGCATGCGCACATACAATTCAGTGTGTAACTGCATTTACTTGTTCAAACACGCGCACAAAAGCACTACAATTTTCTCGGCAGCGATTGGTTAAATAGTTGCTGTACAATTAATTACAAGACAATTTTGTAATCGCACCTGAGAATATTTCTAACATCTTCCCATGTTTGGTGCAGTACACAATTTCCAATTGGTCGATTTATGACCAATCAGATATTTCATTACAAATATAAGTGATGTGAAATTGTACGTCTAACCCGTCTGAAGCGTAGTAAAATTGTATATGAGGAGAAGAAATTCATTATTTCTTCAACAAAGTTTATTTGCTCCAGGACGCTGACGACACCACTGTTTACTCTCGCCTCGAACAAAAATCTGCTGAGGTTGACAAAGCGAAACTCGCTGCCGAGCTTGAGAAAGACCTCCAATCCGTGGTGAACTAGGGTAAGAAATGGCAGTAAATTTTAATGCTTCCAAAACGAAGCTGCTATCTATTAACATTCATAGACAATCGCTCCTACCCCCCATAAGCATGAAACAGACTAGCCTCCCTGAGAGTAAAACACTACGCCTCCTTGGCCTCACACTCTCAGCCGACATCAAGTGGAATGACTATATCGAATCCATTGCTAAATCCGCTGCTAAGAAGGTCGGTTCACTGTGCAGGACCAGGAAGTTTTTCCCGTCTGAGTCCACCCAGCACATATATAAATCTGCCATCCGCCTGTGTATTGAATACTGCTGCCACATCTGGTCGGGTGCCCCTGCTATTCACCTCGGGGTTCTTAAGAAAATCCAACGGAGAATCTGTAATGTGATCGATACCGACTTGGCAACTCGGCTGCAGTCGCTATCTCACCTGTGTGATGTGGCTTCCCTGTGTCTCTTCTATAAATACTTTCACGATTTCTGCTCCAATGAACTTAGATCACCCGTGCCCACTAGGTATGAATTTACACGAGTTACTAGATTGGCAACTAGGTCCCACCCTTTTACAGTGAAACCGATAAAATGCAACCGCAATTTCTACTCTTACATCTTCTTTTCACGCACATCCAACCTGTGGAATTCTCTTCCATATACTTGCTTCTCCGACAGCTACAATCTCCAGGAGTTTAAATGTAAGGTCAATAGACATCTCCTATCTCACTAATTTGCATCCATTCTCTCAAGTTCTTTTTTTCATCTACTCCACCGCCATTCTCGGTATTCTCATACGTCTGTTATTCCCCTCCTGACATTTCCTATAACTAACCCCTCTTTCTCATCACTTTCCCCTATGTAACCCTCTGCACAACAGTGGCAGTAAAATTCTTTGCTTGGGGTGAGATGATTAAAAAAAAAAGGACTCCACGTCACTGGATTTTAGGTTTTGCTCACACCACAAAAACTCACACACAGACACACGGTTACAGTTTAAATTACTAGTGGTCACAATGCTAAACATTCAATTTAAAACCTGTTGATCTATTCCGAACTTAAGAACACAATGAACATTTAGCTACCAATTCATGAACATTTCGAATCATTTCTTTCGTGCAAAACAGACTTGAACCTGAACTTTCATTCAACAAGTGACTTTCTTTCTAAGAACATTTGAATTGCTTAATATTGACACTGTCTGGACATAAACTAAAATTTTCTCTTATAAACTTCATGTGTCCGAAACTCTGACGCTGAGAGCTATGCTTAACATCTCTTGGAGACATTGTCCAACAAAATCACAACTCTACAGATTCATCCCTGATATTTCTACAATCTTCAGCCAACAACCATCTCGTGAACGCAATCAATTGTTCAAATATAGTCAACTGCATGCAAAGCTCTATTTCGCTTTTGAACTGTCTGTTAAGGCCTAAATTGTACAGTATATTGATCATCCAATTATTTAAAGTTAAATAAATAATTGAATTATAACATTCTCTATTTACATTTGGTTTCTCCTGTCAAATTCAGTTCATATTCTCTGTAATTACTGAGAATTACACGTCTTTCCATAATATATATATATATATATATATATATATATATATATATATATATATATATATATTAGGTAGAATATATGTATAGATATATTAGGTAGAATATATATATATTAGACAGACTCGCCGACTGACGCCAATTCGGTCTGGTTTCAATCCTGGGTAAAAAGCAATCGGATGTCTAACCGTACTGATGAGCTGTGATACAGCGAAACAGATCTGTCTGCAGATGACTATATATATATATATATATATATATATATATATTTATATATATGCTATAACCGTTTCACCCTTAGACAAAGAAGGACCGCTAATAGTGACAGTGAGAGAAAAGAAAAGAAAAAGGAATATGGTACAAGAGATGTCAAAGAAAGGATAAAAGAAAGACGGGAATCAAAAAGAGAGAAGATGGCAACTGAGTTAAACTTTTGGATATTGTACCTATCAAAAGATGTGCGTTGTGATGTAATGGATATCGGCTTGGAGTAATAAATTGGAGAGTCGAGTTCGAATTCCAGTCGAATTTGTTTCATTCACTTAAACACAAATACTCTTGGGAAAGGTATTAATCATTTCTTCTTCCTCCAACTATATGTTCAATAGCAGGACAGATTGGGTTCTTTAGCCTTGGTCAGCAACTAGTCTACCGCAGAAAGAAATGGCAATCTACTGTGGGAAAATATTCTACCTAGTCAGTCATGTCTCTTTCGACACATGATCGCCTAAGCATGTATCATATGGCAACTAAGTGACCGACCTATCAAGGAAGCAAGAAGATAGGATGGAGTTCCACAAACGGGAAGTACGAGAAAAGAAACTATTAGAGTAGAAGAAGAAGTTACAATTAACTATTTCGATGGTAAAAGGGTGGGACCTAATTGCCAACCTAGTTGCATAGTAAATTCATGTACCAGAGAAAGAAACTTGCCAGAGCAAAATCTTTAAAAATATTTGTAGAATAGACAAAGAGAAGCTACATAGTCCAGCTGGTAAATCGGGATTGATTACGTTGCAGATCCTCATTTGAATTCCGTTGTGAACCTCAAGACGAATAGCAGGAGCACCCGACCAGTTATGGCAAGAGTACTTAATGCACGAACGAATAGTAGATTTATAAACGTGCAAGATGGATTCTGACGATTAAAACTTCCTGGTCCGACACAGTGACCCAACCTTCTTAGCGGTAGATGCTAAGAAGTAGTCGTTCTACTTGAGGTCGATTGAGAAAGAGAGGCTGAGGAGAGGCAGTGTGTTGCTTTCTAGAAGACTAGTGTCATCTATCTTGATAGAAGATAGGAGAGTTTCTCAATGATGGTTAAAGGAGAGTAGCTTTCTTTTTTTGGAAGCATTAAAGTCTACGAGCCGTTGCTTACTCTAATCCATCAGAGACAAGAGGACCTTTCCAAGAGCAGCAGTGAGATTTACTTTGTCAGTCAATCTAGATATACTATTTAAACGGGAGAAAATGGTGGTGTCATAGATGCCTACATATAAACTGATTACACCAGGAAGATGTTTAACGAATATCAGGAAATGCATAGGACCTAGGATAGAATCTTGAGGGACGCTCTAATTCGTATGAAAAGATCGTGAAACTTTCCCGGTCAAGACGAAATTCATTTCATGATTTGATAGAAACGATTGGATTAAATCGAACAAAAATCCAAACGTAGCCAGCATGCAAAACCCTGTCAAACGACTAATGATATTCAGTGAAACAGCTCGAGCTTCTTCGTTCTTATCAAGAGTCTGGTATATATATTCAGTGATGGCCATTAGCACATTCTCAGTAGACCCCGCGAAGCGGAAGCCATACTGCTTGTCAGAGAGTAGGGAAGTAGAGAGAAATCGCCCTAGACAAAGGGAGATGTTCGCGAACATAAACTCCCAGGACAAGTATATAGATACTGGAATCCTTCCTAAAGTGAGGAAGGTAGCCAGGAATCGAGAAATCAGAGAAGGAGATTGATTAAAGGGTTAAAGTTGGTTTCACAGAGAGCCAGAATGTCTGGGGACCTTTCGTAAAGGAACAATTCTACACTGCAAAAGTCGGTACGTATACCATAGATTTTCGTAAAAGAAATCTTGAGGACTTCAGGTGTTTTTATTAGGCTGGTTTAGTTTTACATCTTTGTTTGTGAATTGTCATGTTTTAGATTATTTTGGTAAAGAGAGGCTTCGAGTATTTGTATCAAACCGTTTTCAAATGCGACATGTATAGGAAGGAACTGGCGCAGACTGCAGTATAGTGTGACCTCAGGTTTTCCTACTGAAAGTTCTTGCAGAGACGTCCATTCATGCGTGAGATGACACTGCAAGAACTCTATTACTCAGAGCACCCTCCAGAGCACCTCTCTAGACGCTATGTAAGTGTTCGGGTTCCTAATTAACAGTCGGAAGCAGCAACCAGGAAAACTGTGAACCGGGTACCCTCACTATGAACTACCAATATTAAAGCCTGAAGAGAGAGAAAAACGGAGAAACCCTTCTTAAACAGGAAACAACCGTCTTATGTTTTCTGGAAAGCAGATGTTTTTTATTACTTCGTCTTTCTCTGTGCACAATTGGACCCATTTCTTATTATTACATATCAATATCCTTCCTTGGATGATATGTGCGATGCACACTTTAGCAATCATATTCTTTTTCGATTCATGATTGTGCTGACAGAAGAATTCCTTTCCGTATTTAGCTGCTTGTACATTCCACGGCAGACTGGACACAGATACTGCTATTTAACCCATAGCCGTATGGATACGAGGTGGATTCATAGCTCGTAACTCAAATCAGTCGTATCTCAAATCAATTTCCCTATTAAAATTAATGGAAATATTTCCGATCTTTTTCAGACGCCTAAAATCACTCTTATTTTTGTATTTTGGTGTTTTATAAGCAAAAATGAATGAATAAACAAGTTAGCAAAGACTGAAAAAAAGATAAAAAAACACATTGTAAAGAAATAAACTGTACTAAACCAGGAAGTTCAGATGAGTCATCGGCCAACGGGCGCAGAAGAGAGAGAGAGAGAGAGAGAGAGCGAGAGAGAGAGAGACAGAGAGGCAACAACTGCTTGCTTAGCAACCTCTAACCTCGCCTAGTAACGGCTAGCCTAGTATACATTGCCGAAGATTAAATCTATTACTTAATTTTTTTAAAAATTTGAAAACTTTCATTTTAATCTATTACTATTTTTTTTAATTTTTAAAATTTTATAATTTTTTTATTTTACTTTTTTAAAACGTCACTTTCATCTAAATTAATTTTTGTCGTCAATAAATTTAACCTTTTGAGGCACGCTCTCATTTTATCTGTTCACCACTATTAACTTAAACCTCTTTACACTTACTTTCTTCGGACCAATAGTGTCACTAAATGTAATTTTCCAAAATAACGGCATAGAACAAAAAAAAAACAAAAAAAAAACACAACACAATACAACGTAAAAGAGACCCTTTCAGAGCGAGGTGAACACGTGTAATGCAGGTGGAAATACCATAGAAGCTTGGTGCTCGCTGCGCCAGCTAGCGGATGCTTAAGTGAAACTTACACGTATCTCAAAATTCAGCTCGTATTTCAAGGCAAAAAGCTGACTTTCGGCTAGTATTTAAAAAAAAAACTTGTATGTCGGTACGCTCGTATCTCAAAGCATTACAGTATAATAATTTGTCGCTGATATTCCATCATTGACCTTAGAATGGTGAAAACAGAAACTCTACAAGTTTCCCAAGAATGAACAGACTTCTGGTTAAAGACCGTCGTTCACCACCAAAAATACATAACCAAATAAACAGAAGTATCATTTATATCTTATAAATTATCACTTTTATTACATTTAGCATATATGGGTTAATTAAAAACAAAAATTGAAAAATATCAACATCATTTTTCATTGTCAATCAATTAAAGTCTTGACAGACGAAACGCGTTATACGAAAAACTTTTCTGATTTGTTTGTGTATTAATGCCTTGAGATATAAGGTTACTTCGTTCCAAGACCGAGTCCCTAAACCAAGAGACTCTAATCTCAAATCAATTTTCCCCATTTCATTGCAAAATAACGGCAAAAAGATAAAGCACAACACAGCACAACAGACATCCTTCCAGAGTGAAGTGAAGAGATGAATTGCGAGTAAAAATACTCTCAAAGCTTAGCGCTTAACTGCGCCACCTAGCAGATCATTAACTGAAACTCGATCGTATCTCAAGGCACAAAATCGACCGAACTCCAGCTCGTATCTAAAAAAAAATGTTTTTATAGTATCAATACGTCTTTTACTTTTGGTAGAAGCAAGTAGTACAAACACTTTCCATAATTTTTATTTTCCCAAGCGCTTTCGGCCAATTTAGACATTTCCAAATGTTTTATTTTGGTGTTGTTAGTTTTTCTTACATGTTTTGAGTGTTTAATTTTTATTTCATTTTTGTATTGTCTTGAATAAGAGAGTTTATTCCAAGCCTTCGCGTGAACATCTTCGCTGGAATTCGCGTGAACATCTTCCTATTTAAAAAAATAACACTTTATTCCCAGTGTTAAATTATATATATATATATATACATACATACATATATATATATATATATATATATATATATATATATATATATATATATATATTGTAACTTTGTTATTACAATTGTTAATAAAAGCATTATTTTACTAGACAAAAAATTGCATATTGCAGAACATAAATCGTGAAAATGATTTTATTTTTTGGGAAATATGAAATGAACTCATGGTTATTTTCCAAAACAAATCATTTTCGCCATTCGTTTTAAAATAACACCCGAAGAAGAACAATAATGTTCTGAAACATGAAATTTTTTCCACTACTAACATTATTCAGACTACTGTCATCATCTTCGTTGCCATTTTAGTTGCACGCCTTTTGGAGGTGCTAAAAATTTCGAACCGAAACCTATATTACAATCACTGGGGTATATGAACCCCATTTCTTGTGAGCCGCTTCTGGTAGTCATGAGTTATCCCCCTTTAACCCGACTGTTTAAGTTAATTGCTCACCATTCTATAGCCTAGTATTGAACTCACAACTCTTTACGTCAAGTCACTGGAACTAACCAACATCTATAACTACTGGGCTATATGTCCTTGAGGAAGAAAAGGCCGGAGCGTACAACGGCTGAAACGTCGTGGAAATGGCAATGAAGATGTGGACAATAGTCCGAATACTGTAAATAGTGTAAATACTACCTCATCTCAGAAATATAGACAAATAGTGAAGTTTTTTGTGTAGTGATACAATGTTTTTACAAACCATTATAATAACAAAATTACAATATTAAGCTCTAGTCAGTATTGAGAACTTTTTAAAAGTAACTTCAACGAAAAATAGGTTTTTAATTTATCTGTTTTCTTTCACCTTATTACAATATATATATATATATATATATTTTCTAAACTTATGCTATTAAATATAAGAGACAATGAATGTCTATTATGTTTAATCATGAGCCGTTCTAAACGTCGTATTTTTGCTTTAATTTTAGTTGAAAATAAAGACAAAAATTCTCCAACATTTGGATAATTATTTATTGGTTTTCTTCTAAGCTTTCGGCTCACATGAGCCATCTTCAGAGAGGTAGTTTAAACTGAAATATTATAAAATCCACCATCACCGACGATTTTATTTTGTGTTGACATAAAACTCCGCTTGGCAACGGCAATAGTTACCAAAAATAATAAACGCAGTTCTTAAGTTTGCGATGCGGTTTTATGACGTCACACCGCGGGATAGCACGAAATGACAACAAAACCATCTAGTCAAATGCAATGTAATATGTTATTTCCTGTTTTAAAGTTGATTTTATTGAGTGTTGGTTGTTTTGATTTGATGTACATGGCCTCCAATATCTGCAGGTTCCTCTTACTGTGTGTATGAGTAAGGATCACCGTATTGTTGACCAAAATCTGTCTGATATTACCTACATGTTTATGTTTTTCAGAGAAATGTTGTTTAATAGTACTCTGATCAGAAAGATGACATGTAAGTCTACGGGAGAGCGTGGTTGTGGTAAAACCAATATATGTACTAGGTTTTTGAGTAGTATCAGAGATGCAATCTCTGAATGGGCATGTAAATTGGTACAATACATTGGTTTTTGTAAAGAATTTAGTTTAGTGCCTGTTGGGTTATTATAGACTATGAGGTCAATTGTTTTAAACTTTTTATAATATATAATGAGTTTAATTTGATTATTACTTTCGACTGGTTTAACATTTCTACGTATTATGTTTTTGAGAGTTTTTTCATCTTGTTTATAATTATTATGTATTTGGTTGCAATAGTATAAGTTAATAGTGTTATGTTTATTTTGATGTAAACCATTATTATTAATATTATCATTATTGTTAGAGCTATTGTTAAGTTTGTTGAGATACATTTTAATTTGTTGATCAATAACGGAGTTAGGAAATCCATTATTGACTAGTGTTTGCTTAATGTTGTGTAATTCTTTATAAAATATAGATTTGGAAGAAGATATCATTTGTGTGCGTTGGAGTAAGTTTTTTATAACAGCTAACTTATATCGTTGGGGGCATTCACTAT
>JBBBDQ010001119.1:4692500-4930000 GCA_037127315.1 Ascarosepion bandense | reverse complement strand
TTTTTTGTTGTTTTGTTTTTAATTTGGTCTCTATTGCCCACCACTAGAATCACCAAGAATGGAAAACGAGTGTGTGGACTCGCTTTAATTAACACTGTTATTGTCTCGATTTTGTCATTTTGGACACATTTTGCTAAAGGTTAGTTATCTCGTCGCCTTTTTGCCGTCTTGATAATTAAATGCAGTACCAATCGTCATCTTCTGTGTCCCTAAATGCTATTCTTTTTTAATAATTTCTCCTCACCATTGTTTTTTACTCTGTGTAGCCCATGACATCCTCGTAGCATTATCGCTTTCTGGGGGTGGGGGGTAAAATTATTAAAAAATCCTGTCAGGCTAGTAAGATGATGAATGAACACGTGTCCAAATAAATCAGTGTATGACGATTTCAGTTCATTTCAACAGTCAAACAGAAATTAAGTAACAATTCTGAATAAAAAATGCAATACGAATTATATAAAAAAGTATTATTTTAAAGATACATGGCTCTGTATTTCCGTTACTGCCTGATCCACTTTTTGATACAGATGCTGCTGCTAGGTTCTGGCGAAGTCGGAAATAAATCACGTGATATATTATCTAATTCATTGACTAATAAAAAAATACCCTATCTAAACTTATTTATAAATGTAACTTTGTCTGTGTCTGTGTCTGTGTGTGTGTGTCCGTTACCTATAGACTCCGAAACGGCTGAACCGATTTTCTTGGAAATTTCCAGAGTTGTACTATAAGCGTCTGTGAGTGTTCTTAGCTAGATTTTGTGTCGAAGTACCCCCGATAAATATCGAAAATCGATAATCGAAAAAGTCGGGTAATAGAAGAAGTGGTTCGATTTTAATCAAATTTGATACACTTATAGACAAAGACATGAGAAACGATACTCAGAAGTTTCAAGGTTGCAGTTCTTACAATAGTGCAGAAAATCGATAATATATATATATATAAAATGTAAGATGTTTGTGTGTGTGTGTCTGTTTATCTGCCTGTATGTCTGTATTTTTTTCAGCCCTTTTATTTTAGTTTTTGCTTCGGGTTAGGCTCTAAGTAGGTATAATTGTAGTTCTTAGTCTCAGCCATGATACCATTTGTTCAGAGGACTTATTTAGCCTTCAAAATTCAGTTTACGACGAAAAAAACTTATTTGATATCGATACCAGGAAATCAAAATTTGATTTCCATCCATTCATTTTTCTTTCAGTCTACGGTTACGCTTTAACTGGAAACAACTATTGATTTTTAGTCTTTCGTGCCAACATCCAAAGAGTCTAAGGACCATGGATTAGTTTTAAAGCTTTCATTACACCCGAGCAACGCCGGCTATACTGCTAGTACTATATAATTATCGGAAATGATTTCACCCTCTCCTCAAATTATAAATAGCTAGAAGTCAAGCAGAAAAATACCTTTCTGCCTCAACAGCAGTTACGACACAACGATAGTGTAAGTGCCAAGGAGCTCATACTTGGTCGACTTCAACTAGCAGTAAGTCATTCCTACTACCGCTCCTTATAAAGAAACATTTTTTCTCGCTGGAACCTACACTCCGAACTTATAAAAATATTATTTTTCTACGAGACATAATAATCTTACTTTATATCTATGAATGTGTACATAGATTTGTAGAACCAAGTGAAAATTGTAGAAAACATAAATTTAAATAATATCAGTCAGTAAGTTAAATGTTATACGTGAGACATCCTTCGGCGATCATCTCGAAAGAAACATGATTGACTGGGCAGAGAATTTTCCTGCAGTAGGTTGCTATTACTTTCTGCGGTAGACTAGTTGCCAATCAAGGCAATAGAACTCAATCTGTCTTACTATTCAACCCATAGCTGGAGGGAAAAGATATAGATTAATTAATTTCCCAATGATATTTGCGCGTAAGTGAATGCAACAAATTCAATTGGAATTCAAACTTGACTCTCTGATATCCACTGCCCACAATGCACATTCCATAAACAGTCTAGGATCTCATTTCTGTGTAAATGAAGGCAGCCCGTTTCTTCTTTAATAAATGTATTTTAACTTTCTATGATCCGGTATTTTCCTATAAATAGCCTAACAAATAAAGTAATATTAAGTATACTTCGATCGGCATGTCAATAATACTGATTTCTGTACTTTCGACTCTTCAAAGAGCTTAGTGTCAAAGTTTCTTCTGTAAAATTGTTAAAAAATATTTTCAGAAACTAGTTTGCACTGTTTATATTACAAAAAAAAAACGAAACAAAAAAACCCAAAAAAAACGACAAAACCAAGCGACAAAAACCAAAAAAAAAACCCAAAAACAAGACAACATATTTAGGGCTTAGTTGTCCTTAGCCGTATTAACTGATTGAATGGCAACTTATACTTTTGCTATATTACGCTACACACCCATAGTCAGCTAAGTACCATACGTGATACGCGCTTGGGCGATCATGTCTCGAAAGAGACCTGACTGACTGGGTAGATGTTTATCCCGCAGTAGGTTGACATTACTTTCTGCGGTAGTCTGGTTGCCAGCCAAGTCTATAGAACCCAATCTGTCCTGTTATTTAACCCATAACTGGAGAGAAGAGCCGGATTAATACCTTTCCAAAGGGTATTTGTGCATAAGCGAATGCAAGGATTTCAATTGGAATTCGAACTCGGCACCCCGTTTTATCGTTTCAAGCAGATATCCACTGCACCACAACGCACATCCGCATAACAGAACATAAATGTTTTTGTATAATCAGACACGTACGCTTCTCGTGTAATAATCGCACATACGATCTCGCACACATACGATCATCTATATAATTCATTTTTTCTTTTGTGCTGTACAAAAAATTAAACGAAATAAAATAAAAATATTTAATAAAGCAATACATTCCCATTTGAAGCTTGTTTGTGTTTTTTCTAACAACCAACAGGAGAAATTTAATATTATCTTTACTTTAACTACCATAGAGAAGCACTCCTTTCTACAATCAGATTAACGTTCCGCGCTTCTTCTGCCTCACTCTCTCGGATGATCTCAAATGAAATGACTACATTGAATCCATAGCTGCATCTATTGCTAGGGAGTTTGGTTCACTTCATCGGGCTCGAAAGTTTTTTTCGTCAGAATCCATTTAGCACATTTATAAATATACCATTCGTCCGTGCATTAAATACTGTTATAATATCTGGCTGGGTGCTCCTGCTATTCATCTTAGAGGTTCTCGACAAAATCCAAAAACGGATCTGCAATATTGTCGATCCTTACTTGGCAGCTCGCCTTCAGTCGCTTTCCTATCAACGAGGCATGACTTCCCTCTGTCTTTTCTACAAATGTTTTCATAGCACCTGCTCTGATAAGCTTTTTCCCTGGTACCCCTACAACATGTATTTACTCGTGCTACTAGATTGACATCAAAGTCCCACCTTTTTGCCTTTGAAATAGTTAAATGCAACCCTCTCTTCTACTTTAATAGTTTCTTTTTTCGCACCTCTCGATCTCGATTGTGGAACTCACTTCCATTTGCTTGCTTCCCTGATAGCTACAATCTCCAAAACTTAAATATAACTTCAATTGCCATCTTTAATCTACTTGATTCCCATCCACCTCTTATCCTTTCTTCGACATCCCCTGTACGCCTTATGTTCTCTCACTGTAACCGCCTGCCCACCAATGGCATTTCTGCTTTGCTTGGGTTGAAATAAAATTATTTGTTGAATTTGTAGAGTTATGTTTAAACATTATTTTATTCGGCTTTTATATATGTTAGCCCTCTGCTCGTGTTATCGTTGGCCAATGTGATAAAACATTTTTTTATGTAAAATCATTTCACCTCAAGCAAGGCAATACTGACACTAGTGTGCAGGGGGTTACAATGAGGTGAGACGGATAAGAGAGAAGAAAACAGTATAAATGATGTTGTAGAAAGGGAAAGAGAAATGTGGGAGTCACGGAAACAGAAGATAGCAATTGATATTGCATTTAAACTTTTGGAGAATGTAGTTATCAGGGAAACAAGCATCGAGAAGGGAGTTCTACAGATAAAAAATGCGATAAAATAAACTGATAGAGTAGAATTGGTGGTTACATTCTCTTATTTTGATTGTAAAACAGTGGGACCTAGTTGGCAATCAAGTTGCACGAGTAAGTTGATGATGACGGAGCAAAAAGCTCGTCAGAGCAGAAGCCGAAAACATACTTCTAGAAAAGTCAGAAGGACGCCACATTCCGTCAGTGAGAAAGGCGAGCAGCCACATCGGGACAAACTACATTGCAAATCCTCTTTTAGAATTTGTCAAGAACTCCGAGATGAACAGCAGAAGCACCAGACTAGATATGCCAACAATATTCCATGCACGGACGAATGGTAGATTTATAGATGTGCAATATGGATTCTGATGAGAAAAACTTCCTAGCTCCCCATAGTAACCAAACCTTTTTAACATTAGATATTAATTAATTAATTAATATTAATTCCACTTGAGACCGACGAGAAAGTAAGGCTAAGGAGGCACAGTGTATTGCTTTCGGGAAGACTAGTGTGATCCATATTAATAGAAGGTATGAAAGTGTCCCTATGATGGTTAAAGGAGAGCAGCTTCTTTTTGGAAGCATTAAAATTTACAAGCCATTTCTTATCACAATCCATCACAAATTGAAGGTCCTTTCCAAGATCAAATGCTAGATCTACTTTGTCAACCCAAGCAGATTTTTTTTATTGAGATGGGTGTAGATGGTGGTGTCATCTGCATAGATGCCAACTTGGGAACTGACTACATCAGGAAGATCATTGATGAATATCAGAAAAAGCGTAGGACGTAGGGTAGAGTCATGAGGGACATCTGATTTCACATGCAAGGGTTTGGAAATATGCCCATTCAGAACGATCATCCTTTTACAGTTTGATTAAATCGAACAATCATTCATCTATACAAGGTACCTTCGCGAAAAAAACTGCATAGTTACTTCTAAACTGATTTTTTTAAAAATGAAAAAGTTTTCTTTCTTTCTTTCTTTCTTTCTCATTTGTATCTTTTCTTTTCTTCTGCATTTTTCCCGGCAAATCCTTGGTTTTTAAGAATTTTTCTCATTCTTTCTTTCTTTCTTTCTTTCTTTATTTCTTTTGTCTATACTTTCTCTATAATTTAATTATGCCAAACCTTTGGTTTGCTAAAAATTTCCTTATTCCTTCCTTCCTTCCTTCCTCCCTTCCTTCCTTCCTTCCTTCCTTCCTTCCTTTTAGTTTTAATTGAAAACTAAATGATTAAATTTACTATTTCCAGTAAGCAAAATACTCTCTTGTTTATTTCAAACAGAAATTATATTGATTAGAATGTAAAAGTTTGAGACTTTTTTTCAATTTTTAAAATTTTGTCACCATTTTTGAGCGATCGACACATTTGTACACAAAAGTTAATTCTCGGTTTTAAAAATCTTGCAAAAATATAATATACATCCGTGACACATTATTTTTGGAATATTAGCAAATTTTATGTTAAATTCATCTGTTTTACACAAATATTACTTATTTATAGCGTGAAATTTAGAATAAAATTATTTCTTAATCACAGATTTGAACCTTTTGACCTGTCCTCGTATATCAAAACGTGTTGACAGGTTCCCGATTAGAGATAAGATAAAAAGTGTATGGCGTTCATAAGTGACAAAATTGTACAAAATTTTTTTCAGGTAAGGGAGGAAACTCTGACCTTTTAATTTGCAAATAGAAATTACCATACAAAAAAAAACTTCCAATACACACACAGAAAAAAATTTAATTATTTTAAAAATATGAAGGTCAATCGATTTTTTTCGATAGGCAATATAATCATCAATTCTTAACTAAAAGTCTAACCGTAAAATATCATAGTTGATTTTAAAGATATTTTTGAACTTTTATAAATTATTACAATAAATAAAAAAGTAAAACAATTCTTTTAAAATTTCAATAGTAATCGAATTTTTTTTCTTCAGACTATAATGTCCTTAATTTTTATTATTTATTCAAGCAATTAAAAGCTTATCAAATTAAATAATATCAAAGTTGTATTGCATTTTTTTTTTTACTCTTCGGAGCAGATTTTCGGATAAAGAGGCCAAATTTACAAAAAAATAGATGATTTATATTCCCAATGAGTCCTGTGTTTAACTAATAAAATCATAGACCGCAACAAATTAAAATTTATTAAAATTTCATGGATTTACTTGGAGTGATGGTAACAGAGGTAGAAAAATATTTTTACCAAGATTTAAAAAAAATAATTCCAAAAATAATTTAATTCATTTGTGAATGAGTTTTGAAAGTTTCATTAAAATCCGACAATTATTTGTTTTTTTGCAAGATTTTCCAAATTAATATGTTTGTCACCGGAAAAAAAGTAGGTGATGTAATCATTACGTTTTCCATTGTAAACAGTCGTAATGTTTTGGTTACCCGCTAACTTAAATGAAAACAAGATTTTCTGCCAAAATTTCGAACATGTTAGAAGAGATTAAACAATTATAAAAGTAATTAAAAATTACTTTGATCTTTCCTCTTAATAATAATAAAAAAACATTTTGATGGAGAAGGTTCGTTTTTATTAAGTTTGGGGCTTTTTTTATTCATACTATGTTGTTTTTAGCGACTTAATGGAGGTACTTAAACCCTAGCCCTGCAGCTTTTAAAGAAGGTCTGCATGCCAACCAAACCCTATCAAACACTTTCGAGATAACAGCCTAGGCCTCGCCGTTCTTATTAAGGGTCTGATATATGTATTCGGTGATGGTTGTTAGCGGTTTCTTTTTTTATTGAAACCATGTTTTTGTTCAACAATAATCTTGAATTTAGAGTGACGTCCTGGAAAGTTGCGAGTAAGCATTAAGATGAAAAAATAACCGCACTGAAGATAGGGTTTTCGTTTTAAAGAAAAGTGAACATCAATGAACGATTGAGCTGTATTAAACATACGAAGAAATGTGTCCGTGATTTACTGCTAAGTATTCATCATATGCTACCATGTCATATTCTGTAAGTCCGGATGTAATATCCATTTTGATGGTTACGGGCGCCATATTGAAGCTATCCACCCCAGCGCATTGCAAACATTCTAACTTTGAAGTCGGCTTCTTCCGTTCTGCAAATGCTATTTAAGCATTTCTTTATTCCCGTCCGACCATCAATTCATCTATTTCTTTTTCTTTCCTTCGTATTTCTGCTTCGTTATAAATTGCCTTATTCTTTCTTTCTTTCTTTCTTTTTTTCTTTCTTTCTTTCTTGCTTTCTCATTTGTATCTTTTCTTTTCTTCTGCATTTTTCCCGGCAAATCCTTGATTTTTAAGACATTTTTCTTTCTTTCTTTCTTTCTTTCTTTCTTTCTTTCTTTCTTTCTTTCTTTCTTTCTTTCTTTTGTCTATACGTTCTCTATGATTTAATTATGCCAAACCTTTGGTTTGGTAAAAATTTCCTTATTTCTCCCACACTTCCTTCCTTCCTTCCTTCCTTCCTTCCTTCCTTCCTTAATTCATTCGTTTGTTTTTCATTTGTTCCTTCGTTCTTGTAACCATGTCTCCATTTCTTTATTTTTTTCCTTTTCGTTGATTGATAAGAACTTTTCATATTCTTTGTTTCTTTGTTTCTTTCTTTCTTTACTATGCCGCTTATAAAATTTAACTACGCCAAATTAGAAGTGTCTTCCTTCCTTCCTTCCTTCCTTCCTTCCTTCATTTTTCTTTCTTTCTTTCTTTCTTTCTTTCTTCTCCATCTCTTTTCTAGATCTCTTCTAAAATTTCATTACGCCAAACTAAAAATGTTTGTATTCATTCTTCCTTCCCTCATTCATTCATTCTTTCTTTCTTTCTTTCTTTCTTTCTTTCTTTCTTTCTTTCTTTCACCTTAATATATTTTTTATTTCTTTTTTGTTAAAACTCACCCTTATGTTTCTTTCTTTCTTTCTTTCTTTCTTTCTTTGAAAAGGCTGTTTAAAAGCGGGGATGTATACTGGTGTTTTCAACTTTCTGAATCTCCAGCTGTACTCGTTATCAATCACGTGGGCTTAATCCGAAAGAAGAATATATGAGCGTTTCATATTCGCGGTAAATTCTCATATACAACAATTGATTATTTTCATGTGCGCATAAAAGAAAAGACTAAAAATCACAAACCTTTTCGCTTCTATCTTCTCGTTTATCTTTGTTTCTCTTTTGAACTTCATAAAGAATGTGAATGTTTCGCACTGTAAACACCTTTTCAACTCTACCAATCTTCTTTTTTATTGTTGTCATTTGATATTCAGCCATCATGTCTCTCTTTCTCTGCTCACTAATTATACCTTCTTTATCCTTTCCAAAATCTCCCTCCCTCTTTTCTCTCTCTCTCTCTCTCTCTCTCTCTCTATCTATATATATATATATATATATATATATATATATATATATATCCGAGCGAGTACAGAAGGAGGAAAGAAAAAAAAAAATTCCGGTCCAAAACATTAATTTAAAACAGTGCTCGATATATGGTGTATATTTAGCTGTGAATATTTATTATAAAGTATGTTTTAGAACATGTACATAATTTTTTCTATATATGTCCTCTACAATCATATGTTTGTTTCAATGTTGTGTCCCCAATTTTTCATCAGGAGGAAAGAGCAAGAGTTGGAATTATCCTCTGTTTATATTTGGTTCGTTGTTGTTGTGGGGTTGGTTGGGGGTATTAATAATTAAGGGAATGTGTCTTTTGTTTTGACCGTTAGACTTTTGAAGAACCTGGTGTGTAAGTGCGAAATTGTTGATTAATGTTATTATCTGTTACAATGTACGTTTTTATCGGTTAGGTATATCTTTTGGTTAGAATTTCGAAGAAAGTGGCGTGTGGAGGGGTTTGATTACTTGGTCAGTTTTGTGTGTTTGTGTGGGTTTTTTTTTTTGTGTGTGTGATTTAGGAACTTATCTTGTTTGTTGACCTTAAGAATTTTTAGGACGTCTTTATGGTTGGCTAGTATTTAATTAATTAATGTCTGTTGTTAGCAGACCTATGTTATGTATTCACTTTGATCTTGTGGCTAGGTTTTCTCTTTGGGGTTTCTTAGATAGACGTGATAGGGGTGGGGTGTTTTTTCTTTTTAATTTTGATTTTTCCGGTAGGGAATATTTTTTTATTTTATTTTTGTTTTTTCTATTTTTATTTTAGCGGGATAGGCTTTTTTTTTTATATTTTTTAATTTTATATTCAAGTTTGGAGTATTATTGTTTAGGCGAAGTTATTTCAAGAAATCTAAACTTGTATTTTTTAGGAAGTAAATGCAAATTTGCATTTTATCAGTTTTTTATATAAAGTTTTATATTTAATCTTAATTTTTAGTTTAGAGGATCAGTTTTTTCTTTTAATTTTTAATTTTTTCTATAAATTATCGTTTGGAATCCTGTTTATTTCTTTTAATTTTTTATATATTTTATTTATTTAGATATTTTTGTGGGTATTAGATCTTACTTTAAGGATTTATTAGATCGATTTTTTCTGTAGCATTTTTTATCTTTTATAATAAAAATATGTACTCAAATTTCCAGTATTATTTAGCATGATTGTAGGGTTAGATCTTCAATGTGCTTACAGTTTATTTTTGTTTATGATATAATTATTCTGAAATAGTATATTTAATCTTAACTTTGAATATAGGAATTTTGTTTTTAATTGCTTTTATCCAGGATTGAAACCCGACCGAATTGACGTCAGTCGGCGATTCTACCTCTGAGTTCGGTAGAAGAAGGCAGACTTTTATCGTGTTATGTACAATGTACACACGCAAGTAGCTGAGAGTATTCTAGTTCATTACTGAATGAACGATATATATATATGCAAAATTTGTGTACTTAGGCAGCAAATTTTCTTTTAGACATGTCACATTACATAAATAATCTTTTGCGTATTATAATAGAAAAATGTCAGAAATGAGCTGTAACGTTGACAGATATTATTATCGTTCATTTCTCAATGTACCCAAGTACTTTCAATCTCATTCCGAGATCATCTTCAGGGGTGTGAGTTATGGTAACAAAAAATAAACACAAGACCTTGTTGCTAAGAACTACTGTATTTTTTCTGGTTCAAATATAATGGTTAACAAATTGCTTAGCGTTCATTTCTGACATCTTTCAATTATAATACGCTAAAGATTATCCGTGAGTATGAACGGCTTTTATTAAAAATAAGCAGACACAATGTTTTGAATTTTTTAAACCTCACACACACACACACACACACACACACACACACACACACACACACACACATATATATATATATATATATATATAAATTAAATAAATAAAGAAAAGTATATGTGACTTATCTGGTTTGCTAACTGTTCATGTGAGTTATCTAGTTTACCGAAATCCACACAGGGCCAGATGTTTGATAAATCTATTGAATTTATTAACAAATCCCATATTTATACTTTCTTATAAGAAAATAACTAATTCTAATTTTCAAATTTGAAATTCTCAGTACGTTAGACTTTCGTTATAAACATCGCAAGATTTTAATGTAGAACTAGTTTATACACACACACACACACACACACACACACACATACATATATATATATATATATTAATCGAGTTGACTCTATGCAAAGCAGTGAAGCCACTACAACACAAGGGGCTACTAGGAGTTGAATAATTAGAAAGAAAATAAAAACATTAGTAATGAGCGGGAAGAGAAAAGATTAATCAGAAGGACAGTAGACAGTGGTTGATATTGCATTAAATTTTTAATTTTGACTAGAAAGAATAGAGGAGGAAGGGAGTTCTACAAGCGATGTGTGCGAGAAAAGAAACTGTTAGCATAGAAATTACAGCAACATCTAGCCAGCTTGACTGTAAATTGATGAGACTTTGCCGTCAATCTAGTACTGCGCTTCTAGTTTCCAAAGCGAATCCAAATGAATAAGGAACGAAGAAAATATTTGTAACGTTCAAAACATTAGTTTAAAACAGTGCTCAATATAAAAATGAAATATTTATTATAAATTATACTTTCGAACATGTACATATCTTTATCTTGTACTTTTAAATGTTCTCAGATCTGCGCTTTTTAAATAATCCCTATGTTTGTATATGTGATTTCATCATTTTTTTAAATGGCAAAGGATTTAGTTTTATGCAATGTTACGAACAAATGTATTTATCTACAATTCATTTCCGGTCAAAGTTTGAAATTTCTATTTCTTTGCAGCTTCTGTTGTCTTTTATTGTCTCCCCACCTCTTCCTTCCCTGTATGCATTTTCTCACTTTTTTCTCTTTGTTAAGCCCAGACGTCCTGAGACCGATATCTGTATATGCCTATATTTTACTTCCAACCTAAATTTGGGGTCTATTTCTCTCTGAGTCGTTTCTCATTGGCTATTTTCTCTCATTTCTTTCTTTCTCTCTTGTTTGCCCCTTTATTTTTATTTTCTCTGCGTTCTTCTCTTTCCTTTTTCTTTCTCTCCATTTTTTGAATTTTCTTTTTGTTTTCTCATTTTTCCTATCCTCATTAACTCCTGCAAAAATTTTTTCAAAAAAAGGAAGTGAATTTTCATAAATTTAAAAAACAATAAAAAATAACGTTTATTACCATCATTATTAACTACCGGATGAGATATTGTTCTTTTAATGTCGAAACAAAATGTACAGTTTTGTAGTAGATTGTAGTTTGTACATGTTCTAAAGTAGAATTTATAATATATATATATATATATATATATATGGGTGTGTGAGAGAGAGAGAGAGAAAGAGATAGAGAGAAAGAGAGAGAGAGAGAGAAAGAGAGAGAGCGTGCTCGAATGGTTGAAACGCTTGTTTTCTAATCATGAAACTCGGGTTCAAATCTCATGTAGCTCAATTTGACCTTGGTAGGAGATTTCTTGATTTTATCAATCTAGAGTGAGAATTCCAGTGTGTGGCACCATTGGCAACTGCATGAAATCTGTGACACGGTTTGATTCAAGCCATGTAGAGAAAATTAATTCAGCAGAATTATTTAGAAGATGTGCATGATCATGAACAAGTGCTAGAGCCCCCTGGCCTTGTTCAAAGGTTGATAACGCCTGATTATACGGTCTCTCTCCGAAACTATAACTCGGATTCGCTCAACATAGTTGCTGTAACAACCATACGTGGAATCCTGAAGGTGTTGAACAAACACCAATGTAACTGAGCAAGCGTCAGCAACAGGGATTTGTAAAATATTCTCGAGAGAACGAGTAGTCGACTAGTATATATATTTAACTCGAAAAAACTGAACTCTCAAAATATTTAAAAATTTAAAAATTACTAGAATTTAGCATATTTTAAGGTCAGCAAAATTTTGTCTGTGATATTCAACAGATAACTAGAGCGACAATATTCCTCAAATCAATAAATATTCAATGGACTTATCTCATTTGACCGACTACAGAGTTTCGCTTAATAGCGCTCATTACTGTCAGATTGTCAGATAAATCTATTGAATTCTTACCAAGTTTTATATTTATGTTCCGTAACACAAACCACTAATGGTGAATTCCAAATTTGAAATACATAGCACAGTACAGACTACGTTAACTACATTTCAATTGGAATTTCCAACCGAACCGTTTTTGGGGGTTCAATTATTTTATTTTTAATGTTAAGTGCCAGACCCATTCTTGTGGGAGGATATTTCAGTTTAAGTTCATTCCATTTAGTTATTCTCCAAGTTTTTTTTCCATCTGAGAATTGGTATTGAACTCACAAATCTTTGGGTCAAGTCACATTTGGGATTAGCTCAACCAGCGCTTTTATCCACTGAACCATGTGAATGAATTTTCTTTTACTTTATCTCATCCACCAATTTTTACAAGAGCTCATATTGTTGTTTTTTCAAGCACTACGTATTACTGGATCAATATTCTATTCATGTCTATACTTGGCCGGCTTAGCAGATTTCTGTGGCCTAGCATATGCGCTGATTCTTTAAGTTTTTGTATTTTCCAGTAATGCTCATCATATATAGTCAGCCAAACCTTATTTTTCTATTTCCCCTCGTGTTACGGCTTTATGGTATCCCTACACTCTTATCTTAAGGGGCTGGTTTGTTTTTCCTTTATATTTTTGCCACGACTGCACGAGTTTGCGTACACACAATTTTTAATCACGTTAATTATCTAGAATGTGCGTTGTGGTGCAATGGATATCGGCTCGGAACGAGAAATCAGAGAGCAGAGTTCGAATTCCAGTTGAATTCCTTGCATTCATTTACGCGCAAATACCATTGGAAAAGATATTAATCCGTCACTTTCCTCCAGTTATGGGTTAAATAACAGGACAGATTGGCTTCTATAGCCTTGGCTGGGAACCAGTCTACCGCAGAAAGCAAAGGTAATCTACTGCGCTATAATCTTCTTCCCAGTCAGTCATGTCTCTTTCGAGACATGATCGCCCAAGCGAGTATCACGTATGGCCCTTAACTGGCTCACTGAATCATCTATGGGTGGCCTAATTGAAAGAGATGTTTGTGTAGTGTTGAATCATTTTTCTAGATGTTGTATGAACCACAGATCATTTGTATCTTTACCGATAAGTCTTTCATAGTGTAGGCAAGCCAAGTTTTCTGTTTTCTGAATTTTGCTATCATCTTTCCGTTTCCATCCAAGTTTGTGGTATTTGCTATCATTTTGGGAGTTGTTATGTTGTAGGGTACTGCTTATACTGTCCATTTCTTGGTCATATATCTCGGGGTCGCCACTTATGACTTTGCCCGATGTTGTAGGCAGATCGTCTACGATTATTTCAAATGTTCATGAAAGAATCGTGTTTTTGGATGGAAAATTAAACATTCCATTTCAGTAAAATTACTGCTAAATACCAATAGTGAAGGAGAACCGGAAAAAGAAAGTGCATAGCGGAAACTTATTGAAGCTCAATAAAACCCTAATTAATTCCACCTTTTGAAACACGAATTGTTCATATATATGTTCTCTCTGTATAAGAATATGAAAACTGTTTTTTTTAGAAAAGTCTAATAATCAATTCATAACAGTATTCATGTATCATTTTTACATTTCCTCATTTTCTGCTAACATGAAGTGAAATGTTATGGTATCTAGGCATTATGAATTCAAGCGTTTTTTTTTTGTTTGTTTTTTTAAGCGTTTCACCCCGAGAAAGGCATGTCACTGCCACTACTGCGCAGGGGGCTACATAGAGTGGAGAAAGGATGATTAAATATAGGAAATGTCAGAGGGTGGGTGATAGGCTGGTAAGGATACCGAGAATGAGGGTTGGGTAGATGAGAGTGTTCTGAGAATAATTGGGAGTTAGTGTGATAGATGTCTGTTCTTCAATATGGCAGTGAATGCTGAACAATCTCATCAATAATGAATAAGAGACTTGAAGCAATTGAAATGTGGTTCTACAGAAGTATCCTGAGGATACCCTGAGCGAATATATGAGCAACGACGAGGTTCTGGAGAGGATAGAAACAAAAAGGAAACTAATATTTAACTTTAAAAAAACAAACAGATAAAGTTCCTGAGACAAGAATGAGGGCTTGGAGAATCTGATACTTACAGGATAGATAGAGGGAAAGAGAGACAGAGGAAAGCAACGCGTAAAATAATTGCTGTTCTTGAGCAAATGGATGGCATAGCTGTTTTTGGGAGAGGGCAACAGGAGAAAGCGTGTTAAGAGTTACTAGAATAGGAAGATGTGGAGGGCTGTGATCGCCTACGTCCTGAAGAAGAAGACCAGATGACAATAAGCTCACATCAATTTATAGTTAAATTGGTTACATTTAACCTTAAATTCTATACCAATAAAATCCAAAAAAGAATCAGCAATATTATTGGTCCTTATCTGGTGTCTCAGCTTCAGTCACTTTCCTACCGGTGTTGGAGTGGCCTCTCTGTTTTCTATAAATACTTTCATGGTAATTGTTCGAAAGAGTTCGTCGCTATGGTACCTAGCTTAGTATTTAATTCAAGCGCAGTACGAGACTAGTAATGCGATCTCAGTGATTTACAGTTGAGTTGGCTAGATGTAATTCTATGCTAACAGTTTCTTCTCGCACGTCTCTTTTGTGGAACACTCTTTCGACAAACTTTGAATAAATATGTAAGATAGGACTATTGTCCTCATCTTTGTTGTACGATGTTTCAACCGTTGTACGCTTCGGCCTTCTTCAGGTGCTAGGTATTTCGAATCGAAAGCTTTATTACAATCACTGGTGTATATGAACTCCATTCCTTGCCTAGAGCCTCTTTTGGTTATCATGAGTTATCTCCCTCTAACCCTGTAAGTTATTTGTTCACCACTGCTGTAACCTGGTATTGAACTCACAACTCTTTTGGTCAAGTCACAGGAACTAACCAGCGTCTATATTCAATGGGCAATGTGTCCTTAAGTAATGATATGATATCTGGTAATTAATCATAAATTAATCGAACCATCTGACCCTGATGAGCGATATTACGCAAAACTCTGAAGTCGCTCAAATGAAATAAGCCCTTTGGAAATTTATTGATTTATATATTTTTCTAAAGAACTAATGGATTTATTTTCCAACTAAAATATTTATTACTTCAAATGTTATTATTGAGGACACTTCGTAATTGAAAAAAAAAACTCTTTGAGATATAGAGAATCACTTCCAAGGAAAATGGGCGTCTACTTCAAATACGAAGTATCTATTTTAATAATATTTGGAGCACTAGATAGCTAGATAAATAAATAAACATATATTTAATTTTAACATCTCCAAAAGGAAACTGTTCTCTTCTAATCATCTGAAAGAGGCATTTTTATATTCCATCAACATGGCTGATGCTAACCACCATGAGTGTGCCTCATTACGCATTGTTCTTATGACCTCCTCTCTATAGTACCTGTACTTCATTAATTTAAGCAGAATACTTACGCACAAATGCCCTTGGGAAAGGTATTAATCCGTCCCTTTCCTCCAGTTATGGGTTAAATAGCAGGACAGATTGGGTTCTATAGCCTTGGCTGGCAACCAGTCTACCGCAGAAAGCAATGGCAACCTACTGCGGGATAATCATCTGCCCAGTCAGTCATGTCTCTTTCGAGACATGATCACCCAAGCGTGTTTCACGTATGGCACTTAACTGACTGACTAGATTAGCGGCAAGGTCTTATTATTTTACAGTTGAAATGACTTGAACCGTAAGTTTTATGCTAACAGTTTCTTCCATCACAGTTTCTTCTTCAAACTATTTTTATGTTTTTCTCAGACATTCTTTACCGCATGCCGTTCAATCTATTTATCAATTCCTTTTTGTTTAATAACATTATGTAGTTTTCTTGTTCAGAAAGCTTAACTGGTTGATACCAAATGGCAGATATTACACCCTAAAAAGCGTAGAAACAAGAGGGGTAAAATTCATAGCCAGAAGGCCTCACTAATTTCACTCAGAAGTTCCAGTGATCGGGGACAGATACTATATTCTGCGGATGGGTGGGGTTAAATTTACGGTTAGCCACTGGGAATGAAAAATTTGAAAGTCGAGGTTGAATTCTGGTCGAGTTTGTTAGGTTAATTTTTGTACAAATACCTTCTGGAAACGCATGAACCTATCTCTTCTATTTTTCCCCAACAATGGGTTAAATGGCAGGTATAAATGTGTATCCTAGTCGTGAGATTGTAAGTAATTTAGTAAAAGGAAAAACTCTAAATCGAAAACCAGCTTGTATAGGGAGTGTCTTCGTCAAGCTATCTTGATATCTAGATATAATAGTACCGCAAGGGTTGTAGTACATATGCAGTGTCGGTTTTACCTATAAGCTTAGTAGGCTGGAGCCTAGGACCTCAAAATCTAGGGGGCCTCCAAGCATGGTGTATAATATAATATAATATAATTATTATAATATAATTATTATAATATAATTATTATAATATAATATAATATAATATTTTGATATTGTCACAGTCATTTCTTACACATGCAGTCATAACGCAAAAACAGCCTTTCAATAATGTTCCTTACGTTCCATTTCAGAATTTTATTGAAAAAAAAAAATGCGCACATAAATAGTAATATTCTTAGAATTATACTAACTCTGAAAAAGAACAGAACGAGTTATTAAACCTGGAAAATGAAAGGACAAGATATTTGAGTGAAGTAAAAAAATAAGAAATCTTTTACTTAAAATATTGCATTCAAATTTTAGTTTTAGCTAGAATATTTTAAGTAAGAAATTTCTTATTTTTTACTTCACTAGAATATCTTGTCCTTTACTTTTCCAGGTTCAATATCTTGTCCTTTACTTTTCCAGGTTCAATAACTTGTCCTTTTCTTTTTCAGCTTTAATATAATCTTAAGAATATTACTTTTCATGCGAGTATTTTTCCATGTAATCCATTTGTCCAAGCATTGCTATTAATTTAATATAAATTTAATGCTAAAAATCGCATCTAAAAAGAAAAAATTATATGCAATTGATTAAAAAATTTAAAAAAAAATGATTATTTAATACTAAGTCTGATAATCAGTTCTGATGAAATGATAAATGACAAGCAAAGCTTGAATGACAAAAATGATAAACGATATCATCAGAAATTAAATGTTGAAAACCGTATGCAAAAATATTAAACAGAAAAAAGTTATAATAAAGAATAAGATTTATTATTAGAAGCGTTAGTCACTCCCTCACTTATGTACTTATGTAGTTAGCCTCACTTTCGGACTTTACATATTTTGATGTAACTTTTTTTCTACTGAATTAAAATTTAACCTTTTTTTTCAATATTGTAGCTAAGGAGGTGTCCCATCTAACTCTATAAACTGTTTGAAATTTGGTTGAGAACTGAATTAGTGGTAAAGTTTGAAAGCTGCCTAGATTCGCTCAATCTAAGACTTAAGAATATATTCAACCACTGCGTGGTCTTAAGCTGATAACTCAATGCTAGTATTGATTTCTTTATAGATTTTTAAAAAAACTTTAACATTCATTTTTTTTTCAATCACATACTGTAATTAACAATAACATCTTATGTCCTTTAGAAGAGGAAGTGTCAAATGTGGAATTTAAACACCCGTCATCATCCTCGACTTTACTCAAGTTGTTTAATTTAATACTTTTTTTATTTTCCTCTACTCGTGAGAAAGGGGATTTGGAGGCGCGTCACAAGTGTAATAGCTAAGGGTCTCTCTTCATCTCAATCCGTATCTTAATAAGTTTCGAAACTCGTGTTGCGAAGTAACTACCCTCACATCAAAAAGTAAGTGAAAGTAATCGTATATAGCAACAAATAAAATAAGCGAATAATTTATTTTTTCTATAAATATATTTGTTGATATCATTTCAACATTATTGAACGTTAGCTTCGTCTTTGGAAGCATTGATTCGGGAAGATGATCTTTGAATAAACAATATCCGTGTATTTTAAATTTTATTAATTCCCAAAACTTTCTCTGATATTTCTCTTTTACAGGAGACTATTTCACAAGGTTGCTTACTTAAATCGGGCAAATAAGGCACCACTTTCAGTTCACATGGACTGAGGAGAACAATCAAATTGTTAAATTGCATTAAAATAATTCATTATTTGCTCATTTCTTTGTTTTGAATCTTCTTCTAATGCAACAAATTCAAAACGAAGACAATGGTTATAAAAAAAAAAAGAATTAAACAAAATATAAACGCATGCGCAGACGTGTTGAAAAGGCGAATTATCTGTGGGTAAAGTCAAATCAGAGAAAGAATTAGAAAAATTAAACAAAACATATGGAGGGATTGTATCTGAAGAGAGATGAATGTCATTAGAAATCTCATTCTAACACTTATCTTTTCTTTCTTCATTGTATGATATTGATTCACGCCTTCTTTCTTTCTTTTTTATTTCTTTCTTTCTTTCACGGGTTGTGACAAGCTTATCCTTTTTCTTTGGCATTATTTTTCGTTCTTTTCTTTCTTCTTTCTTTGTGATATCATTGATTTTTTTTCTCCGTTTATGACAATATATTCTTCTTTTTCGTATTTTTGAAGACAAGAAAGAAAGAATAAGACTGCAAAAGAAAAGGAGAAGGAAAGAAAGGGAGAAGGAAAGAAAGGGAGAAGGAAAGAAAGGGAGAAGGAAATAATGTACAAAAGAAATAATAGAAAAGAAAATGTAAAAAATGCGAAAAAAAATTGAGAAAGAATTAACGAAAGAAAACAAGTTAGAAAGAAAAGTAATGTCAAAGAAAAAGTAAAGACTGTCACCAACTGAGAAAGAAAGAAAGAAAGAAAACGAGAAGGAAAGAAAGCAAAAAAAATTAATGCGATAAAAAGATGACTTTTATGAACTGTGAATGAAAAAAGAAATAAAAAATGTAAGATAAATAGTGCTAAGAAAAGCAAACGACTGTCATCATTTTAGAAAAATAAAAGAAAGAACAACAAGAAAGAAAAATAATGGAAAAGAAAGGAAAAGACTAGTACAAATAAAAAAGAAAGAATGAAAAATAATCCAAGTAAAGGAAAAAATTGCCAGCAACTGAGTAAAAAAGAAAGATAGAAAGAAACAATAAAAATTATATGATAGAAAGGAAAAAAACTGTAACCAATTGAGAACGAAAGAAAGAGAGGAAACAAGAAAGACAGCAAATAGTGTGAAAGAAATGTAAGAGTCACCAACTGACAAAGAAAAAAACAGAAAGAAAATAAATGCAACAAAAAAAGAAACAAAACAAAAAAATGACTGTCAAAAATTAAGAAAGAAAGAAGGACAGAAAGAAAAAAGGATAAAGAATAAAGAATAAAAAATAATGCCAGAAAAGAAAAAATTATCCATCAGTTGAGATGAAAGAAAGAAAACAAAAATGAAAAAAAGAAGGAAGATTAAAAGAGAAGAAAGAAAGAAAAATAATTCAACATAAAAGGAAAAGACTATCACCAATCGGGAAAGATTTAAAGAGAAAAAAGAAAGACAGAAAATCCGAAAGAAAAAGAAAAGGTTGACATTAATTGAGACAGAAAGAAAAAAAGAAAGAAAGAAAAAAGAACGAAAAAGAACAATAGTGAAAGAAACATAATGAGAATGAAAATGAAATGCCTGTCATCAATTGAGAAATAAAGAAAAGAAATAAGAAAGAAATAATGAAAAAACAAAGCAAAATAATGAAAGAAAAATGAAAAAAGTGACACCAATTGAAAAAAAGAAAGAAAGAAAGAAGAAAGGAAACGGGAAACACTGCAATAAAATAATACGATAAAAAGGAAATTGGCTGTCAGCAGTTGAAAATAAAAGAAAGTAGAAAGAAAACAAGAAAGAAAAATAAGAAAAGGAAAAACTGTCATCACTTGAGAAAGAATTAAAGAAAGAAAACAAAAAACAAAGAAATAACAAAAAAAAACAAGAAAGAAAGAAAGAAAAGCAATTAAAAAAAAAGAAAATAATGTCATCGAGAAGGAAAAAACAGAGGAAAAAAGAAAGAAGATGTAAAAGATTGTAACGAAAGAAAGTAAACAAGAAAGAAAAATAATGCGATAAATAATAACGTCTTTCTTTTCCTTTCATACGCATTATTTTTCTTTCTTATTTGTTTTCTTTATCTTTCTCTCTTATTTTTCCTTGTTTGTTTCCTTTCTTTTCACTCAATTGACGAATATCTTTTTCTTTTCCTTCGCATTATTTTTCATTCTTTATTGTTTACTTTCTTTCTTTCTTTCTCAATTTTTGGCACTCTTGTCCTTTTCTTTCACACTGTCTTCTGTCTATCTTGCTTTCTGTCTTTCTTTCTTTCGTTTTCAATTAGTCAGACTTTCTTTTTCTTTCGCATTACAATTCTTTCTTTCTTGTTTTCTTTCTTTCGTTCTTCCTCAATTGGTGACATCTTTTCCCTTTTTTTGCATTATTTTTCTTTTCTTTTCTTTTTGTTTCCTTTCTTTATATCTTTCTTTCTTTCTTTCTTTCTTTCTTTCTCAATTTCCGGCAATCTTTTTCTTTACTGTCGCATTAATTTTCATTTTTTTTTAATCATTTCACCCCAAGCAGGACAGAACTGTCACTTGATGAGAAAGAGAAACAAGTTACAGGGGAGTCAGAGAATGAGTAAGAACAGGATGAGATCACAGGTGTGAAGAGGGACTGCATGAGAGTGGAGTGGAAAGGAAGAATGATTTAAGGGTTGTCGGGGAAAGGATGTGAGTCAAGGAAATAAGAGATAGCAATTGACTTTGCATTCAAATTCTTGAATATTCTATCTATCAGGGATGAAAAGTATACGGAAGAGAATTCAACAAGCGGGAAGAGCGAGCAAAGAAACTAGTAGAGTAGAAGTTGCGGTCATATTTGATTTGTTTCACTGTAAAAAGGTGGGACCTAACCGCTGGTCTAGTAGCTCGAGTAAATTCATATAGTGGGGGCACCAGGGAGTTAAGCTCCTCGGAGCATAAGCCGTGAAGGTATTTGTCGAAGAGACAGAGGGAAGCCACATTACGTCGGTGAGAAAGTGACTGGAGTTGAGCTACAGGGGCGGGATCAATTATATTACAGGTTCTTCGTTGGATTTTGTCAAGAATCCCGAGATGAACAGCAGGGGCACCCGACCAGATGTGACAGCAGTATTTAATGCATGGGTGTATGGTAGATTTATATACGTGTAAGATAGATTTAGTCGAGAAAAACTTCCTAGGGAACAGCAAAGGGAACAACCTTCCGTGCGGTAGATTTAGTTATGGATTCAATGTTTTCATTTTTTTCTTCCTTTCTTTCTTGATTGTTGAAAGTTTTTTTCCTTCTCTTGTGCATTATATTTCATTTTTTTGTTTTATTTCTTTCTTAATTGCACAAGAAAACGAAAAGAGTGTCACCCACTGAGAAGAAAGGTGAGTTAGAAAGAAAGAACGATAATGCGAAAGAAAATTTAAAGACTGTGACGAAGGAAAGTAAACAAGAAAGAAAGAAAATAACGCGAGGAAAAGAAAGAAACTGTTACTAATTGAGGCAGAAAGAAAACAGGAAAGAAAGAAAAATAGGGCAATACAAACAGAGAAGACTGTTACCAAGTGAGAACAAAAGGAAGAAAGGAAGACAAAGAAATTAAAGAAGAAAGTTAGAAAAATAATGCAAAAAAAAAAAAGAAAATACTGTCATCAATTGAGAAAGTAAGGAAAACAAGAAATAACGAATAATTATAACAATATTTTCCCTTTTTTTCGTATTATTTTTCTTTATTTCTCGTCTTTTTAATTTTCTTTCTTTCTTTCATTCTTCCTTTCTTTCGCAATTGTTTGAAGTCTTTTTCTTTTTTTCGCATCATTTTTCTCTTTTTCTTCCTTCCTTTCTTTCTCAGTTGGTCACATTCTTTTCCTTTCGTTTTCAATATTTTTCTTGATATTATTTTTCTTTCTTTCATTCTCAGTTGATGAAAGTCTTCTTTTTTCTATCACATTAATTTCTTTCTTTTTTCTTTCTTGTTTTTTTATTTCACAATTGATGACAGTTTTTCCTTTTCTTTTCACGCTATTTTTCTTTCTTGTTTTCTTTCTTTCTTTCTATCTATCTTTTTTTTTTGCATTTTTCACATTACTTTTCTTTCTTACTTGGATTCTCTTTTCCTTCCTTCTCAATCAGTGGCAGTCCTTTTCTTTTTTCGCGTTATTTTTTCTTTCTTTCTTTCTTTCTTTCTTTCTTTCTTTCTTTCTAAATTGCTGACAGTAGTTTTTCTGTCATTTTTTAATTTATTTTTTCATCCGTCAAATTTTATTTCTTCTTCCTCTAATTATTTTCCACCTACTTTTGCCATCTTTTCCGTTCCTTGCTTTTTTCCAACTTAAAAAGGTTTTATATTCCTTCTGTTATTTTTTCTCATTTTCTATCTTTTCTAACATTATTTTTCTGTTTTATCTCGGCCTTCAATACGGCTTTTCTTTTTTTCTCAGTCTCCGACTAATTCTTTCTTTCTTTCTGATAGTCTTTCATTGTTTCTTCTCTCGTTGATATCTTCTCTTCCTTCTTTCTTCTTCCTTGGTCATAATGAATCAACAAATCGTTAAATTTATCCTTTTCAATTTTCTTTCCTGAACCTTTCTTTTTTTTTCCTTTTTTTCTTTGATACACTAGTTTTTATTTTTTTTGGTTGATTGAGTTTTTTTTTTTTCACATATTCTTTCGTTCTCTCCTTCTGACATTTTCGTGCCTTTCTTTTCTTTTAATCATTTTTCGCATTATTATTTCGTTTGTTTTTATGCACGTTCAGCTTTTTACCCATGTCTTTCCACCTTTGTTTCAATATGATTGGATGATAAATAGAACGCTTACGCATTTTGGGGGTGTAAAGGGTTCTGCGTTTCGGAAAGAAAAAATGTATTTGAAAACTTTTGCGAATGGCCACGACTCGCGTCTCTTTGACTGAGGACGAACCATTTGAGACGTGGAAAAGAAGCATTAATGGTGCACAGATGGGAACGGAAAAGAAGAAAAAGAAAGAAATGCCACTCATTTAAATAGAAAGACAAATATTTTAAAAAAGTATAAAAGTAAAATTAACAGAAGTAGGAATAAGAAACGAAAAATAAAAAAGATGATGAAATAAAAAAGAAAACGACTAAACAAAATATAAGAAAGGGAAGTAAATGTGGTTTAAGAAAAATTTGATAAATAACAAGGAAGAGCATTGCGTGGGAAGAAAAAATCAGAGAGAAAAGAAAGAGAATGAGAAATACAAAGAAAAATGAGAAAAACGAAGATATCAAGAAAGAAAAATGTACAAACAAATGAAACAAAGAAATGAAACTTGTATAAACCTGGAAATCTGGAAGAGGATATAGAAAGCAAGAACCCTAAGAAAGAAAGAAAGAAAGAAAGAAAGAAAGAAAGAAAGAAAGAAAGAAAAGGAAGGAAGGAAGGAAGGAAGGAAGGAAGGAAGGAAGGGAAGAAAATAAATAAGAAAAGGGGCATCGCGATGAAATAAAGAGATAAAAAGTACTAGAAATCAAGAAAATATCTGTAAAGAAAAATCACCGAAAAATAAAGAAAACATCTAGAAAAAGCTAAATCTAGAAAGAAGGAAAATTGTAGAAGAAAGAAAAAGTCTACAGAGAAAGAAATCTAGAAAGAAAGAAAAAATTATGAAGAAAGAAATCTAGGAAGGATGAAATTTGTAATTAATGAAATCGAGAAAGAACGAAATTTCGAAATAAAGAAAATACCTGGAAATAAATATATCTAGGAATAAAGAAAAAATTTAGAATGAAACATCTAAAAAGCAAGAAATCTAGACATAAAAAGGCAACAGTATTTACATTATTTGGACTATTGTCCTAATCTTTGTTGCCATTTGTACGACGTTTCGGCAATAAGACTATCCATACAGTTCACTATGGAAAAAGAGTGTGACAACAAATTGGCATTCCTGGATGTGCTAATAACTCAAACAGAGGTGGGGTTCAAGTATACCAAAAGTCAATATTCACCGGATAATACCTCAACATCAACTCCCACCACCCATACAATGTAAAGAAAATGATCGTCCGCTGCTTTCAACATCGAGCAAAACTCATAATCGGCGATCCAGAGTCATACGAACAGGAAATGGTCAGTATAAGCAGTACCCTACAACGTAACAATTATCCAGGATATATGACAACTCCAACAAACGTAGAAGGGAGGGTGCATGTGGATAACAACTCTCAGAATACAGCCTCGGTATGTCTACCTTATGTGAAGGAGTTATCTGAGAAAATACAAAGGATCTGTGGTTCATATAATATCAGAACGACCTTCAGAGGTGGTTCTACACTTTGCAGGTACCTCTACCGAGTAAGACCCCCAACAGAGGAAGACATGACTAAGGACTGTGTGTACGCCATTCCATGTAGTTGTAGAAAAAATATAAAGAAAAGACAGGCCGCCACCTGAGGTAAGGCTACAAGAAATTCGCAAGACCGTAAAACAAGTGGGGGGGTAGAAAAATCAGGCGTAGCCTACCACATGTGGAGGGATAAGGGGGGTCACCGATCCCTATAGGATGAAGTTGAAATATTAGAAAGAGAACGCCACTGGAAACTACGTAAACTTAAGTAACCAGCAGATATGCTAGGCTTCAAAAATCTCGCACGAAATGAACACAATATGGGAACCAGTAATTTGGAGTGCCAGAGAAAATCATAAGTGTCAAAAATTGCAATATGAACTCTGGTAAAAAAATACTAGAGAAAACCATTATGAAAGTCGGCTCCCTGTGCAGGGCCCGGAAATTTTTCACACCTGAATCTATTCTGCACATATACAAATCTACCACCCGCCCGTGTATTGAATATTGCTGCCATATCTGGTCGGGTGCCCCTGCTGCTCTCCTTGGGCTTCTTGACAAAATACAAAGGAGGATCTGTAACGTGGTTGATACTGACTTGGCAGACCGGCTGCAGCCGCTCTCACACCGGCGTGATGTAGCTTCTCTGTGCCTCTTCTACAAGTACTTTCATGGCTTCTGCTCCGATGAGCTTAGATCACTGGTGCCGCCTAAGCACGAATTTACACGAGATACTAGATTAGCAACTAGGTCCCACCCTTTTACAGTTAAACAGATAAGATGTAACCGTAAATTCTACTCCAACAGCTTCTTTTCTCGCGCTTCCCGCCTGTAGAACTCCCTTCCACAAGTCTGCTTTCCCGACAGTTACAATCTCTAGGTGTTTAAATGTAGGGTCAATAGACACCTCCTATCACACTAACTCCCAACTATTCTCACAACACTCTCATCTACCCAACCCTCATTCTCGGTATCCTCACCCGCCTATCACCCACCCTCTGTTATTTCCTATATTTAATCAGCCTTTCTCCACTCTACGTAGCCCCCTGCACAGTAGTGGCAGTGACATGCCTTGCTCGGGGTGAAACGCTTATAAAAAAAAAAAACATCAAAAATACTAGAGAAAACCATTAACATAAAAAATTGCAATATTAACTCTGGTAAAAAAAGGTTACTGGACATTAGGTTTATAAGTTCCAAAAATTCAGTTGTTCTTGTTCTTAAGGACATATGGCGCATAGACGTTGAGTTCAATACCAGCAGGTTGAACAAGTAACTTGCAGGGTTAGAGGGAGATAGCTCATGACTTCCACTTGAGGCTTCACGCAAGAATATACCCCAGTGATTGTAATAAAGGGTTCGGTTTGAAATTCCTAGCAGAAGAAGGCCTTAGTGTACAACGTACAACGGCCGAAACGTCGTACAAATGGCAACAAAGATGAGGACAATATTTCGAATAATGTAAATACTGTAAATAGTACCTCATCTCAGAGATACAGACAAATAAAAAAACAAGTTAAAATAAAGAATGTAAAGAAAATTTGATAGGGATTCCTGGAAAGATAAAATTTGTCTTTCTACTATTTTAAATGAATAAATAAACGTAGGAAATTCTCAAAAATCAGAAATATAAGCAAATTGAAAAAGTATGATATAATGTTAAAAACACCTAAGAAAGAAAGAAAGATTTTGAAGTCAACTTACGGGGAACGAAATAAAGAACTTAGATATGAGAATGAGAACTGTATTAAGAAATGAAAAAGAACATGAGAAAGAAAGAAAGAAAGAAAGAAAGAAAGAAAGAAAGAAAGGGAGAGAGAAGAAAGAAAGAAAGGGAGAGAGAAGAAAGAAAGAAGAAAGAAAAAGAAAGTGGGAAATAACAAAGGAATAAGAAAGAAAGAAAGAAAGAAAGAAAGGGAGGGAGGAGGAAGAAGAAAGAAAGGAGAGAAGAAAAAGAAAGAAAGTGGGAAGGAACAAAAGAAGGAAAAATAAAGAAAGTGATGAAGAATAGGAGGAAGGAAGGAAGAAAAAGAGAAAGAGATGAAGAGAGGAAGAAGGATACACCCGGAGAAGGAGAGATACATGGACATAATATAAAAAATAAAAAGGGTTCGAGATAAACGTATACAACGAGAAACCGAAAATATATAGAATGTCAGAAAGAAGACATAAAAGAAAGAAGATTGCGATAAAAAAAAAACAAAAAAAAACGAAAAGTTTAGGCCATAAAAACAAAAGACAATGAAATATGAAGAAACAACAAAAGACGAGAGAAAAATATCGTCTGTTACGAAGTGAAAGTAATTGGAAATTCCCCTCATTTCAACATGGTTTTCGTTGTTTTGTTCTTTCTTTCTTTTTTTTGGTTTTTTGTTGCTGTCACATTGCAGAGTATTTCACGTTTCTATTACAAGCTGAACCATTCTTTAGTATCTTCTTACATTTCCATATTCTCACCTCAACTATTCTAACCATCAACAACTTCAAAACATAAAGTTAAACTTTTCTACTATCTAATTTCGTTGTAACTTTACTTTACAGGCCCCTTGTAGAACCATCCGTTTTACAAGTAAAGTAATTATGGGAGAATGATTTGAACAAGTACTCATTCACTCACTGTCATTCCCGTCTATCATCAACGCATTCCAATGAAAAGAAATCATTAAATATGGCAAGGGACGGAGACACAGGGAGTGTAGAGTTATGCCTTTTCCAAAATTAGTAGCATAAAACTGACTAAACCGAAATTCGAGCAAGATTTGTCAAATTTCTTTTTTTTCTGTACGGGTGATCCTAAGACATGTTAAAGCTATGCACTTTCAAGATTTAGTCGATTTTGGTCCTCCACTGCTTCCGCTTTCGTTTTAATCATTACTTTACTATTTACCCAGTAGTTGCAGTCAGTCAGTCAAGTGCCATACATGAAACACGCTTGGGCGATCATGTCTAGAAAGAGACATGACTGACTGGGCAGAATATTATCCCGAAATAGGTTGCTATTGCTTTCTGCGGTAGACTGGTTGCCAGCCAAGGCTATAGAACTCAATCTGTCCTGTTATTTAACCCATAACTGGAAGGTAGAGACGGATTATTATCTTTCCCAAGGGTTTTTGCGCGTAAGTGAATGCAATGAATTCAATTCACTTAAAATCTTCTACTATGTTTCAGCTTAATTGTCAATCATACATAGCAGTTAAGAATAGATTTAGAGCCTACTGCGATAGCTCAGTTTGTACTCGCCACTGGCAGCGTACACAGTGGATTAGAGAAAAAACAGTTATTTGCCATGACGACGCAAGGTAGTGTAAAGTGGTCTATTCAACACCACCTGTCATATTCACATGCCCTTGTATCAAATCATTATTACATTTTCTAAGCATTATAATTCATGAATTTGAAGTTCTCACCTCCCTAGCAGACAAGGCTGAATGCTTTGCCCGTAGATTCTCCACCAATTCGATACTGGACTCGTTAGGAATACCTACACGCGACTTCCCACCCAGAACTAAGGCTAAACTAAATAACGTCCACATTATACCCTCGCTGATCGCCAAGATAATTGCACAACTTGACCCACACAAAGCGAGCTGCGGTGACGGAATCCCAGTCATAGTACTGAAGAAATGTGCCCCAGAACTCTCCTCTGTCCTCTCTAAACTCTATAACCTCTGCCTATCTGCTTCCTGTTTTCCTGCCTGTTGAAAGTCCTCCTGTGTAGTTCCTATATTTAAGAATTCTGGCGAAAATTCAGACCCCGCCAATTACCGTCCTATTAGTCTCCTTCCGATCTTTGGCAAAGTTTTCGAAGCCATTATCAACGCCGAGGTGATTCAGCATCTAACGGCTCACAGGCTTCTCTCTGACAAACAGTACGGGTTTCGCTTCACCAGGTCTACTGCGGATATGCTAACGACCATTACCGAGTACATATACCGGGCACTTGACAAGAATGGCAAAGCCCGAACCGTTGCCTTGGATATCTCCAAAGCGTTCGACAGGGTCTGGCACGCTGGCCTGTTGTGCAAACTGCGGAGCTACGGGATAACTGGACATCTGTTTGACCTCATCCAGTCATTCCTCTCTAACCGCACATTGTAATACACATAGGCATGCTTCCCAAAACTACCATACGAACGCGGGCGTCCCTCAAAGTTATATCCTAGGTCCCACGCTCTTTCTGATGTACATTAATGATCTCCCCGACACCATTAGATCCCAAGTTGGCATGTACGCCGATGACACAACAATCTACTCTCGCATCGATCAAAAACCAGGTGTGGGCGACAAAGCGAACCTCGCTGCTGTGCTTGAAAAGGACCTCCAATCCGTAGTGGCCTGGGGTAGGAAATGGCTAGTAAATTTCAATGCTTCTAAAACGAAGCTGTTATCAACTAAAAACCATAGACAATCGCATCTACCTCCCATTAGCATGGGACAGGCTTACCTCCCAGAGAGTGAAATACTACGCCTCCTTGGCCTTACATTTTCGGCGGACCTCAAATGGAATGACAATATCGAATCCATTGCCAAATCTGCCGCTATGAAAGTCGGCTCTCTGTGCAGGGCCCGGAAGTTTTTCCCACCTGAATCTATTCTGCACATATACAAATCTACCATCTACCCGTGTATTGAATATTGCTGCCATATCTGGTCGGGTGCCCCTGCTGCTCTCCTTGGGCTTCTTGACAAAATACAAAGGAGGATCTGTAACGTGGTTGATACTGACTTGGCAGACCGGCTGCAGCCACTCTCTCACCGGCGTGATGTGGCTTCCCTGTGCCTCTTCTACAAGTACTTTCGTGGCTTCCCTCTCCGATGAACTTAGAGCACTGCTACCGCCTAAGCACGAATTTACACGAGATACTAGATTAGCAACTAGGTCCCACCCTTTTACAGTTAAACAGATAAGATGTAACCGTAAATTCTACTCCAACAGCTTCTGTTCTCGCGCTTCCCGCCTGTAGAACTCTCTCCCACAAGTCTGCTTTCCCGACAGCTACAATCTCCAGGTGTTTTAATGTAGGGTCAATTGATACCTCCTATCACACTAACTCCCAATTATTCTCAGAACACTCTCATCTACCCATCCCTCATTCTCGGTATCCTTACCCGCCTATCACCCACCTTCTGACATTTCCTATATTTAACCATTCTCGGTATCCCTTCCCGCCTATCACCCACCCTCTGACATTTCCTATATTTAATCATCCTTTCTCCACTCTATGTAGCCCCCTGCGCAATAGTGGTAGTGACATGCCTTGCTCGGAGTGAAACGCTTATAAAAAAATAAATAAAAAATAAACCAGGTTTATGAGTTCGTCGAAAGCTTTTTACATTCTACTCAAAAGTTATCGAAGGCACTAACTCCTTACAAATAATGGTGTAATTATGCATTTACATTATTCGGACTGCCTTTTGTACGACGTTTCGACCGTTGTACGCTCCGGTCTTTTTCAGGTGCTAGGAATTTCGAACTCTTTATTACACTCACTGGGGTATACGAACTCAATTTCTTGCCTAGTACCTCTTCTGGAAGTCATGAGTTATCTCCCTGTAAGTTACTTGTTCACCACTGCTGTAGTCTGGTACTGAACTCACAACTCTTTGAGTCAAGTCACAGGAACTAACCAACGTTTATATCCACTGGGCCATGTGTCCTTAAGAACAAGAACTATTGAATTTTTGAAACTTATAAACCTAATGTCCAGTAACTTTTTTTTTACCAGAGTTCATATTGCAATTTTTGAAGTTAATGGTTTTCTCTAGTATTTTTGATGTCAATAGTTTTCGCTAGTAGTTTTTTTGTGTTTATGGTTTTCTCTAGTATTTTGTTTTTTATTTTTTATATTGTAATATGGTAAAAAAATACTAAAAAAATACCACCGAGAAACAACTAGCCATAGTGTACTTACTGTGGAGAGAGGGAGCGAAAACTGCGGAAATATATCGCCAGAACATTGAGCACACAAAAAATCAACGAATGGTGCATGAAAGTGTATGACGCTTTGAAGCCGTAAGAACACGTGAAAAGTACGAAAGTCAAGTTGGTCACCCATTAGCATCGTGCAAAGAAGAACACATTCAGAGGGTGGGCGGAAGGTATTTATAAGGGAATACCAACGAACCCCAACAGTGAATGATGACTCAGAGAATTGTAAAACTTTTGAGCACAGGATTTCAAGTGCAGACATGGGTTCGTGAGCAACCGAAAAACTGGATGAAGCAGCTCGTTTAACGATACCGGAAGTGCATCGCCGTGCAGACATTTTTTCTTTATCAGTGTTAATAAAAGAGTTGTATGTAAATTACCATTACTTTTAGATTCACTATCGTATATATTCGATAATTATCAACTGAAATTTGTTTATAGATTTTTAATTTATAATGTTTGATATTTGCGATCAATAGATACTAGTTGAGATAAGTAAAAGAAGCAGATTATTATTTTTTAAATGAATATTTGTTGCAGTATTTACATTATTCGGACTATTTTCCTCATCTTTGTTGCCATTTGTACGACGTTTCGATCGTTGTACACTCCGGCCTTCTTTAGGTGCTAGGAATTTCGAACCGAACCCTTTATTACAATCACTGGGGTAAATAGTCTGAATAATGTAAATACTGTAAATAATACCTCATCTCAAAAATATAGACAAATACTAAATATTTGTTGGTTAGACAGCTAACTTAACTTTAGTTTTCTAGGAAGAAACCGAAAGAAAACTTTTAATTCTATAAGGTGTGTTAACAGTGTAAGAAACGTAATGATTTCAACGATAATGTCCATCTTAAAGCTTTACACAATATAAAATGGCTTAATAATGATTTGCAAGGTGAAATGGAGGTGCGTGTGCAAATTGGATGGTCTTTCGAAAATCTTAACGATGTGTGAGAAGAAATGGACGCTCGTTATGCACAGCTTAGAGTGATCGATTTTCCAGTCAAACATAAACTTTCAATAGGAGGAGGCGCGAAAGGTTAATCAAAGTGAGCACACCATCAGCTGAACAAAGGACGAAACATAAGAGTTGAATGGGAAAGAAAAAATGGCTGCCTTCCAAATGGCAAAATTACTAAGAAATCCAAAAAGAAAGCAAATATTTGAAAACTAAAATGTATAAAATGCACGCTTTCTCCAAATAAAAATTGTTCTTAATGAGAAAAATAACAATAAGGAAATATAGCTACTTTTAAGTATATATATATATATATATATATATATATATATATAAATATTCCATTTCTAAACGAGTTATTACGCGACCTTGGTTTCTACCATGAGTGGTGTCTTCAGGCAATTTGCAATAACTGATTTTACCGTTTACAGTTTTTTTAAGAACTTTCACGTAACGGTGGTTTTTTTTTTTGTTGTTTTTACAAAAAATTATATTGTTTTCATCTATGGTTGTATGAACCTAATAGGCATATTTTAGTATGGTTACACTTAGTCATAATTTCTGTTCTTTCATTCAATAGTTCGTTTTTGTTTGGAAATAGCATAATCTCTAACTTTTCTTCCTAGCACAGTCTACATATTTTTCCACCCCTGTAAGGCTTGGGTATTTTCACTATACTCCACGTTATGTCGGGGTCTTTTCCATATTTTGATTTCAATTTTCACACGTGGCGAGCCAATATTGTACAGTTTTTTTTTATTCTTTAATTTGAATGTAGACTTGAGATTGAACCACTTGGTTTTAAAGGTGTTTTTGGTTGATCCCAAATATATTTTATTTTGACCATGTAAGTCAAGTACTTTTGCCTTATAAATGACTTCTTTTGTATTGCAAAGTCCTTTAAGTGGGCATCTATTTTGTACCTGCAGTTACATTCATTATTAGTGATCTTGTTTTGTGCAATGCTATCTAAATTTCTGGCGTTTTGTTTTTTTACGAAACTATCTAAATTACTAGTGCAACTATAACTTAGTTTGATTATGTTTCTATTGAAAAATTTGTTTAGTTCTGAGCCTTTTGGAAAGTATATAAATATATATGTATATAAAAAAGTGCCATATGTATGTATATATGTATATAAAAAGTCTGCTTCCTTCTACCGAGAGCCCGTAGCTCAGAGGTAGAATCGCCGACTGACGCCAATTCAGTCGGGTTTCAATCCTGGGTAAAAAGCAATTGACTATCTAACCGTACTGATGAGCTGTGATACAGCGAAACAGATCTGTCTGTGGATGACTACATATATAAAGTAGAATCCTTGGTACTTGGTACACAGGAGATTAAATCCAATGACAGCTCAATGTTAAGATTTAACAGAGTATTATAATAAAGAACATGAGTTGGATGTTTTTATAAACCCATTGGAAATATTATATTTCGTGACTGTTATAGACCGCTCCTCAGACGTAATTCATACAACAATGATGGGTCAAAATTATTCATGAAAGAAGTCAAGTAAAAATGAAAGAAGAAATAAAGAAAAAGAAAAAGAGAAGAAAAAGTAGGGGAAAGGGTGTTCACCGTGTTAGATATTAGCGTTTATATTATATCTAGACGACAAGACGGCCTTGGCCTAGATTTACAAAGACAGTAAATTTGACTTGGATTTTTATTTGTCTATTTTAAGATGCGTGATATTAAAAATTAAAATTTAGGGGTTGAATTTTCGCTAGAAAAATTGAATTGTTATTTTTTCTTATTAATTCTAACCATAATAATATTACTATTATATTATTACATAAAACTTATTGGTAGTAATAATAACATGATAATAAAGAAACTAATATCTAAAAACTTTAAAGTATTAATAATAATAAAAAAAAATAATATATATATATATATATATATATAATAGCAGCCAACTATTCTCCATTATAGACGCCTGCTCAGGCACATTTGTGTTTGTTCAACAGTCACAAAGTCAACCTGTGGTTTATACTAAAGCTATGCTGAGCGGATCTTAGTTACAGTTATCTAGCGTGAACAAATGTCTGATCAAATCAAAGCACGCTCAAACCCTCGATCACGATGACTTGTGACTTCTAGCTAGGACAACCATAGACGACTCTTCAAATTTTACTCAATTTTAGTCACAAGGCTTGGGTCAACCCGTGGTCTGGTTTTCAAAATTTTGGGGTTGCCTCCTCTAGACCGAAAACATCAATATATATATATATATATATATATATATATATAACGCGGACCTGAAAACCATACAACGAATTAACCAAATTAACCAAAGTCAAAGAATTAATAACAGCCAAAAATTGGTCCCCTTGAAATTGTCTGATGTGACCGAGAGTACTTAGGACAAAAAACAATATAGTCAATTTTAGCACTCCATTACTTTCAATAAATCGAAGGTTGGAAAAACGAGATAAAAATAAGTTCTTACAATTTCTTTGTCATATTCAACGAAACACACACACACACACACACACACACACACACACACACACACACATATATATATATATATATATATATATATATTAGTAAATTTATATATTGTCCTACGTTAATGGCACTTCCAAAAAGTACAAAGGTAGAATAAGCAAAAACATGCTTGAAAGAGCTTCCAAATTCACTAAGACTGCCTTAGGCTAGAACCAATGAAAAAACACAACTGAGACAATTGATTGGTTCACAAAAATAAAAAAAAAGAAGTTGGTTGTATATTCATTCAATTTCATATTTTCACTTCTATCCGTTCATATCTGAAAAACTCCTAAATGCAGCCAAATCTGACTAAAAATTACTGCCCCATCAGCACCCAAGACATTAACATCATTAAACAGGTCCAAAAATCTATATTATCGTTCGATAAATGCCTGTGGGCTACAACTTTTTTTTAGTGCCATCGATGTAAGTCAGTATGTATAATTACTAACATATATAAAATAATTCACTTCATACTACATTGAGCACTGTTTTATTAACACCTGAAAAATAATATTATAAATGTACTTCCCCTCATATATAAATGTGTATCTTGTGCATTATTTCACACACACACACACACACACACACACACACACACACACACATATATATATATATATATATATATATATCCGAGTGAATACAGAACGAAGAATTCTTTCAACGTCTAAAACATTAATTTAAAACAGTGCTTGATATATAATATACTATATAGAGCTGTGAATATCTATTATAAATTATACTTTAGAACATGTACATAATGTCTCTATATATAATCGCGACGAAGTGTAATTTCCAAGTCCTTCCAAAATACCACCACTTCATTGCTGATAATAACAGGATATTATTTCTGATTGGCATTAAAGCATTTTGGCATCTCTTTGCTTCCTAATCGCCAATTCTTAAATAAATATAAACCGAACATATTCATTGCATATCCTTTGTGCTTCATCAATTTTTTTGGCTGAGATCCGTTCATAAACCAAATTAAGGCCATAAAAACGTGTCAGGTATTGACTATATGTAATGTCTGGCCACATCTCTATTGCATATTTATGTTTGTACAGCAACTGTGCTGAACAGACATCAGTTACAGTTTCTGGGGGAGTGCATGTTATCTAGCGTCATCAACAGTCTGAACAAGACCAGCAAGTTCAAACCCTTGCTCACGATGAGTTGCGATATCATATTAGCTCAATCAGCGGATCTCAAATAGTTCAATCTATCCTTTTTCACTCACAAGGTTCGAGTCAACTTGTGGTTTGGTTTTCAGGCAATTTCTAAAGATGCCACACACTGTGATTGCCTCTACAAGCCAATAAACATCACTTAGTCATTTTCATGAAAATCAACCACGGCTGCATTCGAACCTGGGGCTCATGGTCGGAAGGCAAACATTCTAACCAGTGGTCCTTGTTGAGACTACTGAAGCTTCTCAGAAACTTGTATTTCTAAATCTCGACGTTAGAATTTGGCAATTTCTCCACAGATAAGTACGAAAAATGCACGTGGAACCCCATATATGAAACAAACATTTATGAATTTCTTTTGGACTTTACTTATGCAAGAACAGGAAATTTATAACGGTCGAGACAACAACTGAGAATTCTAAATGCTCCGTTCATATTGGTTATAGTTGTCTATTTGTCCATTTGTGGATATCTATAAATGTGTATATGTGTGCGTCTAACTCCTTTCCTCGTTTCATGTTTGTATAATTTTACAATAATCTAAATATAATGATTTGCTAAATTTAGAATTTAAAATTCGTAGTTTTTAAGATTAATTCCAAATATATTTTTTTTCAAATAAATTTAAATTTTTATTATAAAGTGAAGGTAATAGTCGATCAATTATGGTGATTTCTTTTTAAATCAAATATTAACATTAATGCCCCAATAAATTCTTTTTAAAATCTGTTCTTATGTTCTCCATATTATAGATTATTTTTATTTTAATTGGTCACCATTGAATACGTAACAATGTCTCCCTGATTAAGATGTTTGTTTGGTGTGAACCTTTTAAGGCTTTTCAACTTGAAATCACCATCATCACTTGATAATACAAAGTTAGTGTCGAAACAAAATCGCTTTTTTTGTAGTGATATTATAACATATTTCTACTTTGTATAGAACACTTTTTAAGAATAGTGTTATTTATTTTTTTGGGGATACGAAATTTTATTCCATCCATACCTACCCTATATATATATATATATATATATCCTGTAGAAAAAGACAATATAAATGTAAATAAAAAAAGAAAACTGCAATAGTTGCCAACTCGTTTCATCCAGTGTGGACTTATTTTTCTTTCTTGAAAAAGTCCGCATTGAATGAAACGAGATGGCAACTATTACAGTTATCCTACTGTTTTTTACATATGTATATATATTCTTAAGGGCTGCAATGACTCTCTTGGTCCGAACTGAATGGATTATTTCTGGAATTAGATGTGGACAGGTTGTCTGCTCCTCGTGTAACTTTTCTACGCGTTGAAGAAGTTTTTTCTCCAAACGTTCAACTGTTTAAGTGAAACAATTTGATCACGTTTTGTTTGACCCACCATATTTAATTAAACAATAAAACAAATGTTAGAAAGTCTTATGCAAAATATGAATTTGTTTTTAGGAATAGGCATGTTTGAATTTATGCTTAAATAATGCTTTAACACTTATACTGAAATATATATATATATATATATATATATATATTCACACAGTAATTTCTATTAGCCATATATTTTGAATGACTCTTCATTTTGGTGATAATGGCCGTACAGAGCTCCTCAAATCTGAGCCTAATTCTGCCCACAGCTAATTATTGTTTGCAAAAGCGTTCAGTAGGCGTCAATGAATTAAAGCTTTTGTTCTAAATGAAAGAATACCACAACGCAAGTTAACGTTTATGCCAGACGCCATTTTGGCAGAGTTACACTTGTAACAGTGCGAATGAACAGTTCCAGGTCATTTCGAAAGGTTTAACCACTCGTGCCAAACCAACAGACGTCAGTCATGGGACAATATAATGACACAACGAGCATTACCTTCGGAGCCTGCCCTCATGTATACATCTAAATATATATATTTCAGAATAGTAAATATTTATTTATATGTGTGCGGATGGATATTAGTTTTTCATGTCGCGTCTCACATATACGCGAATTCATTCATGAAATCTTTTACCACACACAGAAACACTTTCGCTTGCCCCCCACCGCCCCGTTCCAAGAGATGAAAATGAATTCTTGCCCGAGTTCTGAGAGAAATGTTTTATTTGTTTTCTTAGCCGTGTAACACCAATTTTTAGGCAGACACAGTCCCGTGGAATTTGCTTTCCCGTGCCAGTCGATAAATAAACTTTACAACGACTGCAATTGCTCACTTGTTTCTTGGTATAAATATGGTTGGTTTGAGCTAGATGTATCCACCCACAGATTAGTTTCTGAGAAAGCATATTCTTTAGCCAAATGAAAAAGAAAATAAGTATATGCATAGACCAGACGAACGAAGAAATGTGTGGAAAGTTAAAGAACGCACACATTTTATTTTTTACTGTATCCATTCGAGAACGAGTTGATCACGGGCTCCACAATTTCTCATTACTCAAAGTAACTTTATTTTCTTTGCCATACCAAGTAGGTCATACTATTTATATTGTTCGAACTATTGTCCTCATCTGTATTGCTATGTTTACGACGTTTCGGTCGTTGTACGCTCCGACATTTTTCAGGTGCTAGAAATTTCGAACCGAAACTTTTATTACGATCCCTGTGGTAAATCATTATCATTCCATGTACAATGCACTTCCGGTAGCAATGTAGTTATCTCCCTTTAACATAACTCTCTAAGTTATTTGTTCACCTCTGTAATTTCGTATTGAACTCACAACTTTTTGGGTCCAGTCACTGGAACTAACCAACGTTTATATTCCCTGGGTCATATGTCATTGAGGTTTCGCTTCGAAATTTCTAGCACCTAAAGAAGGTCGGAGCGTACAACGGCCGAAATGCTGTAAACATGACAATAAAAATGAGGACAACAGTCCGAACAATGTAAATAGTGCAAATACTACATGATCTCAGAAGTATAAACAAATACTTTAGTAACACATAATTCAATAAGACGCGAGCATAACAAATAAAACAATAACTTTCCGGCAAAATTCGACTTTATTAAGCAACATAGTCTCCTTTTAGGGTGATACACTGATCCGAAGGCTTCTCTAACAATTCGATGTCTTTTTTGTCGAACGATTTGTCTTTGGCCTCAAAATGAGCCTCAGTTTCCGATACCACTTCTTCATTGGTGCAAAATCTCTTTCACTGGAGAATTTTTTAAAGTCTACAGACAGCAAGTAGTCGATGGGGGCCAGATCTGGAAAATAGGATGGAAGCGGAAGTAATTTGAAGTGCAATTTATGCAGTTTTGCCATCGTTGCGATCGACTTGTGATAAGATGCTTTGTATTGGTGAAAGATCATTTTTTCTTCTTCATTTGTGGTCGTTTTTTGGCGATTTCATCCTTCAAACGCACCAATAATGCTATATAATATTTACTATTTCCCAAAATTCCTTTCGCATCTCAAACTACGGAGGCCGAAATCTTGCCTGCTGATGTTTTGGTCGCTTTGGACAGTTTTTACCTGCTGCTGTCCAAACAGCTGTGTGCCGATTTAAGTTCGAAGTGAAGAGGTGGATCTATGTTTCATCCATTGTCAAATATTTACGCAGAAACTTCTTGTTGCGTTGAAACAGTTGCAAACAACGCTCTGAATCGTCGACGTGTTGTTGTTTTTGATCGACTGTGAACAAACGCGACATCCACTTTGAACACAGCTTTCTCATTGACAAATGTTCATGCAAAATGGTGAATACACTGCCTTCTGATAAATTCAATTCCTCTGCTATATCACGCAGATTTAATGTACAATCAGCCAAAGCGAGATTGTGGATTTGTTTGGTGTTTTACGGAGAAACTGCCTCTTATTAGACTTACTGAGTGATGTATTAGGTTACTTGCTGTTTCTTCTTTGCTTATTTATTAATCATTTCACCCCAAGTTAGGATGGGCTGTCACCAGTGCGCAAGGGTGACAGTGAGAAAAAAGAATGGGTACAGTTGGTATTGAAGAAAGGATAAAAGCTGAACGGGATGCAAGAAGATAGAAGATGACAACTGACGTTGCATTTAAATTTTGTATTTTTATCAGGGAAGCAAGTAAACGAAAGGGAATTCCACAGGTGGGAAGTGCAAGAACATTGAACTATTTCAATGGTAACTGGGTACATAACTATGTAACCTTGTGATGTTGATTGCTGGATGCTTGTCTGCTAAAGAAACTAACCAATCTCTGTTCAAAGCCCACCTGCGGTTTATACTACAACTACCCCGACCTTCTGGGAGAGAGCGCATTTCTAGCATGATCAGCAGCCAGATCAACGTCAGCACTCTCAAACACACGGTCACGATGACATCTTAGCACAATAGGGTTCCGTTTACCCAGTTTTACAAGGCACTAATTTCCAAATGTGTCACACGTTCAGATCGCCTACTCAAGATAACATCATCTTCCAGACAATTTGATCATAGTGAGATTCGAATACAAAAAATACCCAGTCCCCGCAACCGCCGATCGCGCTGGCCCAAGTGACGAGCCCCTGGTCAACCCCTCAGGTGCAATGGAATGGCGCGGCCTCGCGACACTGTTCCCCGGAACCAGGCATCTCAAAGTATTATTTTTATCAATAGTATGCCTGTCCTCGGACAGAGATACAACTGAGCCGCACTGCTTCCGAGGACAGAGACGCAACTGAGAGATGAATTGGATCCTCACACAAACAAGGTAAGTATGATGACTAGATGACTAGTACCAGCATGGGACAGGCTAGCCTCCCAGAGAGTAAAATACTACGCCTCCTTGGCCTTACACTCTCGGCGGACCTCAAATGGAATGACTATATTGAATCCATTGCCAAATCTGCTGCTATGAAAGTCGGCTCTCTGTGCAGGGCCCGGAAATTTTTCCCACCTGAAACTATTCTGCACATATACAAATCTACCATCCGCCCGTGTATTGAATATTGCTGCCATATCTGGTCGGGTGCCCCTGCTGCTCTCCTTGGGCTTCTTGACAAAATACAAAGGAGGATCTGTAACGTGGTTGATACTAACTTGGCAGACCGGCTGCAGCCGCTCTCACACCGGCGTGATGTAGCTTCCCTGTGCCTCTTCTACAAGTACTTTCATGGCTTCTGCTCCGATGAGCTTAGATCACTGGTGCCGCCCAAGCACGAATTTATACGAGATACTAGATTAGCAACTAGGTCCCACCCTTTTACAGTTAAACAAATAAGATGTAACCGTAAATTCTACTCCAGCAGCTTCTTTTCTCGCGCTTCCCGCCTGTGGAACTCCCTTCCACAAGTCTGCTTTCCCGACAGTTACAATCTCCAGGTGTTTAAATGTAGGGTCAATAGACACCTCCTATCACACTAACTCCCAACTATTCTCACAACACTCTAATCTACCCAACCCTCATTCTCGGTATCCTCACCCGCCTATCACCCACCCTCTGTTATGTCCTATATTTAACCAGCCTTTCTCCTCTCTACGTAGCCCCCTGCACAGTAGTGGCAGTGACATGCCTTGCTCGGGGTGAAACGCTTATAAAAAAAAAAAACAAAAAAAAAACTGACTATTTTTTACAATGTTTATCTTACATTTGACAGCTCTTGCGTTAAATCTTGCACGTTGTCTACCTGCCCTCCTCACAAGAATATAACGCCAGAGGAACCGGTTTACTCAGCTGAGGCGATCATTGAAAATTATACCAGTAGCACTTGTAAAGACCTAATATATATATATATATATATATATATATATATATATTAATATCAGAGATGCAATCTCTGAATGGGCATGTAAATTGGTACACTACATTGTTTTTTCGTAGAGAATTTAGTTTAGAGCTTGTTGGGTTATTATAGACTATGAGGTCAATTGTTTTAAACTTTTTATAATATATAATGAGTTTAATTTGATTATTACTTTCCACTGGTTTCCCGTAGACTTACATGTCATCTTTCTGATCAGAGTACTATTAAACAACATTTCTCTGAAAAACATAAACATGTAGGTAATATCAGACAGATTTTGGTCAACAATACGGTGATCCTTACTCATACACACAGTAAGAGGAACTTGCAGATATTGGAGGCCATGTACATCAAATCTAAACAACCAACACTCAATAAAAGCAACTTTAAATCCGGAAATAGCATATTACATTGCATTTGACTACATGGTTTTGTTGTCATTTCGCGCTCTCACGCGGTGTGACGTCATAAAACCGTATCGCAAATTGAAGATCTGCGTTTATTATTTTTGGTAACTATTGCCGTTGCCAAGCGGAGTTTTATGTCAACACAATAAAATCGTCGCTGATGGTGGATGTTATAATATTTCAGTCTAAACAATCACTCTGAAGATGGCTCATGTGAGCCGAAAGCTTAGAAGAAAATCAATAAATAATTATCCTAATGTTGGAGAATTTTTGTCTTTATTTTCAACTGAAATTAAAGCAAAAATACGACGTTTAGAACGGCTCATGATTAAACATTCATTGTCTCTTATATTTAACAGCATATGTTTAGAAAATTACTTGCTGCCTCGATACACTATATATATATATATATATATATATATATATATATACGCATCGTTCATTCATTAATGAATTTTAACATTCTCGGTTAATGGCATGTGTTTAAATTGTATATAACACGCTAAAGTCCGCATGCTTTTCCTTATCTATATTAACGATCTTCCTGACATAATAAGATCCCAAGTGGGTATACATGCTGACGACATTACGGTTTACCCTCGTCTCGATTAAAAATCTACCGAGGCTGAAAAAGCAAATCTTGCTGCCGAGCTTGAAAAGGACCCCCAATACGTGGTGGACTGGGGTAAGAAATGGCTCGTAAATTTTAATGCTTCCAAAACGAAGTTGCTATGTTATAACCACCGCAGATAATCGTTCCTCCCGCCCATTAACATGGATCAGGCTTCTCTCCCCGAAAGCAAAACACTGCGATTCCTCGGGTTAACTTTCACACCAGACCTCAAGAGGAATAACTATATAGAATCCCTAGCTAAATCCGCTGCTAAGAAAGTCGCTGCAAAGAAAGTTTTTCTCGTCCCAAAAAGTCCTGCACATATACAAGTCTACCATCCGCTCATGCATTGAGTATTTCTGCCTGCTATCCACTTAGGTGTCCTCGACCAACTCCAACGGAATATCTGTAATGCGATCAATCCCGACTTGGCCGATAGGATACAGTCGCTTTCTCACCGACGCAGTGTAGCTTCCCTGTCTTTCTTCTACAAATATTTTCAGGGCTTCTGCTCCGATGAACTTAGCTCACTGGTACCCCCTATATACGAATTTCCTCGAGCCACAAGTTTAGCAACTAGGTCCCACCCTTTTATTGTGAAACCAATAAATTATAAACACAAATTCTACTCCAGCATCTTCTTTTCTCGAACTTCTCGCCTGTAGAATTCTCTTCCGCATACTTGCTTTCCTGACAGTTACAATCTCCAAGAATTTAAATGTAAAGTCAATAGTCATCTCCTGTCTCACTAACTTACATCCTCTCTCTCATGTTTTTCTACATCCACCCTACTCTCATCAGTTCTCTCTTCCCTCTCCTACTCTCTTCCTGATACCCCCTGCAACCTCTCACTCCTCATAACATTCCTCCTCGTCCACCCCACTCTCATCAGTAATCTCTTCCCTCTTCTACTCTCTTTCTTGAAACCCCCTGCAACTTCTCACTCTTCATAACATTCCTCCTATGTAACCCCCTGCACAACAGTGGTAGTAAAATGCCTTTCTTGGAGAGACACGATTAAAAATAAAATTCCTCTACCGAGCGCCTATAGCTCAGAGGTAGAATCGCTGACTGATGTCAATTCGGTTGGGTTTCAACCCTGGCTAGAAACAATCGGATGTCTTACCGTACTGATGAGCTGTGATACAGCTAAACAGATCTGTCTGCGGATGACTATATATATATATATATAAATTATAGTTTAGAACATGTAAAAAATTTTATCCACTACAAAGTGTACATTTGTTTCGACATTGAAATGAGAATGTCTCCTCAGGTAGTGAGGACACCACCTGAGGAGACATTGCTATTTCCATGTCGAAACAAATGTACACTTTGTAGTGGATAAAAATTTGTACATGTTCTAAACTAACATTTATAATAAATGTTCACAGTTCTATATTATATGTCGAGCACTGTTTTAAATTAATGTTTTGAACGTTGTAAATTTTTCTTCGTTCCTTATTCACTTATATATATATATATATATATATATATATATATATATATATATATATATATATATTGAAATAAACATCCCCACTAGTATTAAAAGTAGCACAAAATAAAATACATATTAAAGAGCCAAACATAAAGAGAAATAACAACCCCTAAACATACACCATGAAAATGGCTAAAGAAGTGGGGGAAAGCGTTTGAGGCAATCAACAATATGGACAGTTTTGTACTCTCTCACTCCCAACAGAAGGAACAATTGTAAAAGAACAGTAGGAAATTTTTAGAAAATATTAATTTTTCCTTGTCTGTCATATTTAATAAAAGATGTTTGAAAAAATATTGCTGCCGAAACACACACACAAACACACGTATTAGTCATCCATATACAAGCCTGTTTTGCTGTATCACAGCTCATCAGTGTGGCTAGATACATCCACTTGCTTCCAGCCGGGACGGAAGTCAGTCGATTACGCAACCTTTGGTTCAAACTTTCGGTATCTTAAGGCGTTTTATATCAACTGGTTCTCCAACGCTTTATTTCAAACGAACAACAGGAACTTTCAGAACGCTTCACTAGAATTTTAAATTAACTGGAAGTTCAAAATAAGGGAGAAGCCGGTCAAGAATTGTAAACACTGTATGATCCTAAAATATATTTTCTGAGATATTCACATCCGGACATTACTTTGGACCTTTCATTAGGTAACCTTTCTTGTTCTGGAAATAATATTATGGCTAACTTCTCTACTTTCCAAAATCTGCAGCTTTCTTCACCGTGTAAGGTTTGCCCCTTTTTAATATGTTCCATGTTATATCAAGGTCTTTGCCGTTTTCCTTTTTTTTTAATTTGCAAATGTTTACGTATATATAAATTCGTAAACGACACTGATTCTCTGCAGTTTAAATTTTGCAGGTGAATTATTATTATTGATAATGAGGTTGGCAGATTTTAATTTTTTATAATAGATAATTTAATTTAATTTTCTTTTTTGAATTATTCGGTGTTGCATAATTTCGGATGATATTGCGAAGTGAAGATGCATCCTGTCTGTAGTTATTGGATCTGTGCACTGGTGAATGCAATGAATTCATAACTCAAGCTCACTATGTTATGCATTGATTTCCTCTGTCCTGCTTTCTCTTGATCAGAAGCAATGAAAACAAAACAACATCGAATTCAAACATCGAAATAACTCTGCATTATTTTACTCCGAAAATTTCTCATTAAGCCAAAATTATTTACACTATTTACATTGTTGTCCTTATCTTTGTTGCAATATTCACATTTCGATCGTTGTACGTCCGACCTTCTTCAGGTGATTGTAATTTTGAATTGAACCCTTTATTTCATTTACCGGAATGGATTGTTCAATGACGCCCTCAAGGACACATGGCTCAGTGTTAAAAAGTATTGTTTGGATCCAAAGACTTGAACCAAACAGTTCAATACCAAGCTACAGTAGAGATGAACAAAAAGCTTAATGAGTCGAGTTAATAAAGAGATTACTGATACAGAGCAATTTTGAAAAGGCATTACACAAAGAACGAGAACAATCTACCCCGATGAACGAAATAAAAGTTTCAGTTCCAAATTCTAATCACCGAAAGACGGCCGGAGCTTAAAACGGTTGAACGTCATAAATATGGCATCAAAGATGAGAAAAACAGCCTGGAAAATGTAAATAGCTTAATTAATTACGATACCTCAAACCATGAATGCAATGAATTCATAACTCAAGCTCACTATGTTATGCATTGATTTCCTCTGTCCTGCTTTTCCTTGATCTGTCCTGTGAGTATCAGAGTTTCCAAGCCCTCTTTCCTCATTATGTGACCTAAACATTTCAGCTATCTCTTCCAGATGTTTAGTATAAGCTTCTGTTTTGTTTCCATTTTCTCTAAAAGTTACTTCTGATTTGTGCTGGTATAGCCAATGTAATTGTTTACGGATTTGGATAGCTGAGGAACACAGTTCTTCAAAGGACATGTAAATTCGTAAACGACACTGGTTCTCTGCCATTTAGATTTTGCAGGTGAATTATTATTATTGATAATGAGGTTGGCAGTTTTGAAATTTTTGTCGTTGATAATTTAATTTTCTTGCTTAAGTTTGTCGGTGTTGCATAATTTCGGATGATGTTGCGAAGTGAAGATTCGTCTTGTTTGTAGTTACTGAGCATTTGGTTTTTGTATAAAATTTTAACGTTATTGTTTTTTTCACGTGTTTGCAGTTGCCGCTGGTTACGTTACAAAGAAAAAGTTTGCTATAGTAGAGTAAATAATTGGAAAGCCGTTGTTACCAAGAGTTTGTTTCAAATTTTGGCGTTTTTTGAAAAAATGTAGTCGAGAAAATTCATGTACGCTCTCTTGAGAAAATTTTTAATAACACCAACTTTATATCTGAGACCACATTGACTAATAAAATTAATGTGGTAAGAATTTTTGCGAGTGTGTTTTTTATATACTGAAGTAGTGAAAGTATTATTACTAGACTTCACAAGAATGTCCAAGAATAGGAGTTTTGTTTTCTATTTTTTTTATGGTGGTGGGGAGTGGAGCTAAGCTCATATGTGAATTTGAGAACAGAATATTTTTCAAAAGTAGTTTTAAAATGACTATTTTCGTTTTTGATGTCTGCTAAAAGGAAAATATTAATAACGTATCGAACATATATTTTCGGTTACTGGATGTGCGCTGTGGCGGCCAGAAACAAGAAAAAAAGAGCCGAATTTGAATTCCAGTTGAATTCGTTGCATTCACTTACGAGCTAAGACCATTGGAAAAGGTATTACTCCGTCTCTTCTCCCTCCAGATATGGGTTAAATAACAGGATAGATTGGGTTCTATTGCTTTGGTTGGCAACCAGTCTATCACAGAAATTAATGGCAACATACTAGGGGAAAGTCTTCTGTCTAATCTGTAATGTCTTTTTCGAGACATTATCGCCCATTATCCCGTATGGCACTTAACTGACAGACTGAACTTTAAAAAAAACGTTTTAAACGTGAGACATATAAAAGTTAGAGAAGTTACACTTAATAACATCAATTATGAACACGGTAACAATGTGCATACCGTGTTCAGAACTTACTATATACATGATTTTATTTGAATAAACTTTACACATATTGACTTACAATTAAAAAAAATTATTCTTGATAATGGCTAAAAGTGAAGCCAAAAATACAAACATTTGAACAATTCTTATGTAATTTTAGCTCTGAAAAAAATCATAAGAATACATGGAAAAATATATAAAAAAAACTTAATGAGAATACCTTGTCTGTCATTTTTAATGAAACCTGCATAAAAGAGATATTGTTGCCCAAATACACAATATGTGTGTGTGTATATGCATGTATGTATGTATATACATAATTCGTATATTTGTCTATATACTCAGACATACACACACACATATATATATATCTAAGTTGAATATATGTTTGAAATCCGACAAAATGACAGAATAAGTAAAGAACAATGTCTTTCATCTTAACTGTTTTACTTCTTCATAGATTTGTTTACAAGACATGAACTTGAAAAATCAATTTAAAAAATACACTGGAATGTTGGTTATGGCAAGGTGTCATTGGTCAGACACATGTCACGTGTAATAACGCAATAAAAGTTTATTGTAGATGTAAGTGTAAGTATGTATAAAAACCCTTATTCAATATGTAGTGGGACTTTAGTGGCACAATTATAGTCATTGAAAGTAATATCGATGAAAGTAAAATCAATATTTGCCTGAGATAATTAATATATAATATATTAATATAAAGATTTTCACATAGACCCAATATTTTCCCATTTGAATTTTTTTCTTCAAATATAACACACTTTCTGCCATGTTGGCGTCCTAATTTCTGAGGAATTTCAAACAATCATATCTTAGCTTTATCCCCGACTCTCTTACCCAACAAGCTATTCCTTGGTTAAAAGATCGTTTGAATTCAGTGATCCTTTATTACTTTAACGGTTTAATTCGATTTTTTTGCTAGCTTTCTTTTAATGGACACCGAGTAATCGATCTGAAATGTTTTGTTTATTGTTTTAAGATACGGCTAGTACTTTTAATACAATACCAAATAATTGTCTAGCTTGACAAAGTGCAAGTCAATAAAGTCCTGAAGACGTCTGAACTGATATTTATTAGAAACGTCCGGAGCCATTTCCGATTACAATTATTTCCATTTCCAACATTGTTTTGAATGTGCGGATGGTGTTATAGATTGCGTCTCGGAATGAGAAAAAAGAAAGCCACGTTCAAATTTCAGTTGAGCTTTTGACTTACAAGTAAGATTGCCCCCCCCCCGTTATGGGTAAACTAGTCTGATTTTTATCCGGAAAACTCATAGTTATTCTAAAAAGATCTTAACTCAGAAAAAATAAGCTGCTTACAGCCATATAACGTTGAAGTTAAGCAACGTCGAACCGGGTCAGTACCTAGGTGGGTGACCGCTTCGAAGTATCAACTGCAGTAGGATTTCATGTGCGTGTGACGTAATGGATAATGGCTCAGAATCGGAAATCGGAGAGACGAGTTCGAATTTCAGTCTGGTTCTTTTATGTTTACTTACGCGCAAATATCCTTGGAAAATGTATGGAACCTTTTCTTCTCTCCCAATTATGGGTTAATTATTAGACCTTGCATCAGTAAATCAGTTATTACCTCCATAATAATATTTGAAATCTAAAATATTTTCTGGCTTTAAATAACTTACAAAATTCGTAAAGAACTAATAAATTAATCAAACCAACCATTTATTTACTGTTGCACACTGACATTTTTCTTTATTTGAAAGATTAATCTTATAACAATTTTAGAACGTCAAACACGTAACGGAATTATTGAGTCATCGAAATTCAGGATATGCAACCTTTTGTTTATATCTGCGCATAACGAACTGCTGCTCCCTGTGTAAATATAAACTTTTAAATTCCAATAAATATTTATTATATATATTGATAAAAGATGATTGTGACTCATAATGTAAGATAGAATGCGTATTTAATCTACATGTATGTCATGTCTTCAAATTATGCCTTATCTTACGCAGAACATTTCTATTTGTATATTGACACTTAGTTCAAGGAGATTTTTTTTACTTATCTGTATGTCCTTAAAAATGGCCCACCCACGTAATGTACGTTTTATTCTCCCAATGTCGACACTTCATTATAAAGGTAAAAATACCTTACTTATCTCTCTCTATTTATCTGTATCTATATAAATATAATTATCTCTCTATTTCTCTCTCTCTCTCTCTATATATATATATATATATATATAGAGAGAGAGAGAGAGAGAGAAATCAAAACTGCCAACCTCATTATCAATAATAATAATTCACCTGCAAAATATAAACTGCAGAGAACCAGTGTCGTTTACGAATTCATATATATATATATATATATATATATATATATATATATATATATATTTAAAAAATCAGTCTATTTTTGGTTTTTAAATTGACTGACTTAAAAAAAAACCTTTAGACTGTGTTGCTGAGGATACGTGGATTCTCTCTTCGGGATTTCATGTTGAAATGTTCATTCAACATTTTTGAATTTTGAAAATATATTTTAATTTATATTGGCTCTGTAATTTTAATTACATTGAGCTCTCCTCCTGTATCATTTTTTAATATTAAAATTTTTAATATTAATTAAGATCAGGTTCTTGAAATTTACCTTCCTACTTTCCGTTTCGGATTAAAGTAAAATATATATATATATATATATATATATATATATATATATATTGATGCATGTTTCATTAAATAATATAGACAAGTTTTGTCGATTTGTTTTTTGTAAATTTTTTTTCATATAGTCTGATAAGCTTAATAGCATTATCGTTGAAAGAAGAAAGAAAATCACAATATTGATACATGCTTTATTTAATTCTTTGTGAGCTTTCGGCTTACATCAGCGATTATCAAAGATGAAAATAGTTTTGGTTGTAACGGGCAGTTCGCGGACGTACGATAGTAGTCGTTGTTTATTTTGTTTGTGTGGAGGATTGGCGAATACGTGCGTGCATGCTGGAAGCGAAAATTGCACAACAACTTGTGGCGTCCCACACGACCACCCGAGAATGTGGGCGAGAAGTATTAAGTATGGAAAGCCATTGGGATAACCAATCGCTTCTGTTATCTATTATAGGCATTTGAGTATGTGTGGGGCGATTTCGTAGTTGATTTTGTTCAGGTTAGGTATCAACGGTTTTATAAACATGGCTTCGACTATTTTTAGTTTTTGTTTATTGTTTTCATGTTTAAGTATGGTGGACGAGGTTTTCACACAAACAAAATAGACGACTACTACTATGGTTCGTCCGCGAACTGCCCGTTACAACCAACACTATTTTCATCTTTGCTAATGGCTGATGTACGCCAAAAGCTCAGAAATAAAAACACGTATCAATATTGTGATATTCTTTCCCCTTTCAACGATAATGCTATTAAGCTTCTGCTTATCAAACGATATGAAAAAATGTACATAAAATAAATCGACCAAACTTGTCTATATTATTTAATGAAACATGCATAAATGAAAAAATGCTGCCTATATATATATATATATATATATATATATATATATATATATATATATAAGTGACGAGGGTGGACGTTGTGTAAGTATTTGTTTGTTTGATAGATTCGACTTAGCGTCTGCATTTTGCGGTCTAGCTCGACCGGAGTTGCGCTCAGATGTAAATCAAAATTTTAAAGCGCCAGCAACACCTTAAAATTTTTCAGAAAGCAAAAATTAGGGGTAGAAAAATATATATTATCGCCCCACAAAGTCAGGGATCAGTTTATGTATTGATTATAATATCGATCACCCCCATTTTATATTATCTATCTCTATATATTGCCCCTCCCACCCTAATCCAATAGAGACATTCTACATCTGCTCTGTTTTCGTATCTAAATGTAAACAAAGAGAAATTATTGACGAAATCCGTTACGAAATGGATTACCTCCGACATGTTTTAAACTTATTTGTTAAATTAAATAAATTAAAACTGTGTAGGAGTTCAGAGTTAATCCATCATGTAACGGATTTCGTCAAATTTCGTGAATATATATTTTTTTCTCTCTCCACACACACACACACACACACACACACACACACACACACACACACACACACGAGTGAGTACTAAAAACCTCTCAGCCCTACTGAATTGCTAAAAATTAACCAACTCGCAATTTGATCGGGGGAATTACATCTGGCTCGAGCAGAGTGCTTAAATTTAGTATTAAAAGACTTTTGTCTTAGTAATTTGTTTCTCTTTTACTTAAATAGCAATTTATAAAACAATTTTTTTTTATTAAAAGGTACATATCAAGATATATATATATATATATATATATATATATATATATATATATATATCTTAGAAAATGATATGTACGTTTATATATATGTATCATAAATCCCTGTTGTACATTTGAAAAACGTTTGAAAAATCAGTTATTATAAATCACCTGAAGAGTTGAAAGGTTGCAACCTAGGTGGCAAAAATAACTCATTTGCAAATGAAAAATACTCAAAAGCTTTACAATATAAATATATTGAGATCTAATTTATTGCAACTGGGTACTGCGCTAATTTAATTATGACACAAAACTAGTTATTATATATAAAGCTATTCCGCTCACGTTTGTCAAAGTATTTTATTGGGAGAACATAACGTAAAATGTAAGAGCTTTTGAAAAATGAAATGGTCCATGACGGGAAATGGTGAATGAACTGCTAGAAACTGATCCATAGCAAGACCAAGCAAACACTCTCGCTGTTTACACAACGATGGTCTGAAAGACCCGATGTAAACAGAATCCAGCAACTTCAAATGAAAAAATGTGAATTGGATAATACGGAAAACCAATTCACATCAAATTCCATGGTACGCTTTCTATTCTTTAGAAGTTGTTCACAGATTAAGGAATAGTATGTGTTGTGGACAAGTTCATATTGTTTCCAGGTATGGTTCCTGATTTTCAGTGGAACGTGCTGTTTGATTCTATTCTCAAACCGTCGAGTGCTTCTGCCAATGTAACAGTTACGTAGGCAGAACCACCCAACAGCTGTTCTGTACTACAGAAAAATTCGTTATATATTTCGTCCTCGATTTTACCTATAAACTTAGACAAAAAAAAATTCTTGGAAGATCCTAGCAATAATGCATTTACTACTTCATTAATATAAAAGAAAACATGAGTAAATACTCTTACCACCTTAATTTTATAAGTCACTGTTCTCTTAGATATAAAATAAGTGTTACCCAAAATTTCCTTTTGAGGGCACAAGAGACTTTACCTTTCGCCCGCTTTTCTTTAAAGAACTTAATAACGGGAAACAAACGCGTATTAGTAATGGTTTTCCTAACCGCCTTATCTTCTTAGATAATTATAGATTACCATATTATACTTTTTCTTTCAAAGACAACCAATAGCAACAGCAAATAGACAGAAAAAATAATAACATTATCATTTTCTACAAAAAGTATATGCATACTAACTACAAATAGAATGAATCTTCACTTAGAAACATTATAAATACACAATTCCAGTTGACAAAAACGATATTAAATTATTTATTACAAAAAATTTAAACCACTAACCTCATTGTTAAAAATAATAATTCACCAGCAATATCTCAATGACAGAGAGCCACGGGGTACGGAGTTCGAATTCCAGTTGAATTCCTTGAATTCAGTTACACAAAAATCCCCTTAGAAAAGGTATTAATCCGTTTCTTCCCTCTAGTTATGGATCAAATAACAGAACAGACTGGGTTCTATAGCCTTGGCTGGCAACCAGTCTACCCCAGAGAACAATTGCAAACTACTGCGGGATAATCTTCTGCCCAGTCAGTCATGTCTCATTCAAGAAATGATCGCCCAAAGCGTGTATCACGTATGGCACTTAACTGACCGATTCTCGATTATTCGAAATTCGTAAATAATTATATTGGATATACTACATGTTTAACAAGAAGTCTTTCATAGCGATACAAGGAGTCTCATGTAGCGACACAAATAGGATTATGGACACTTAATGTATTAAAGAAAAGATAAATAATATTAATTATAATAATGACAATAAATCCACACTTAAAAAAAAACCTTGACGGCTTTTCACACTTTTTTCACCTATACCAATTTCTTTCGTTGGAACAACCCCTATTTCTGACTCAATATATATATATATATATATGTTTTTATCTGTGTTGTCTAAGAGCCGTTCAAGGACTTTGTTTAAGATATAATTTTTGTCTATTTCAATCTTTTCTCTAAGGTCCACGAATATTGTTAGTTTTATATGATACACAACATCGCTTAAGTGTCGTGCATATGTAAAAGTGTAAAAGTTTCGAAAGTCAAATTTGACTTTCCCTTAAGTGTATATATATATATATATATATATATATATATATATATATATATATATATATATTAACCATCCGATTGCGGTACATAGAACACTATTGTCCTATCTGGTCTGGCGCCCCTGCTGTTCATTTCAGGATTCTCGAAAGGCTCCAAAGAAGAATCTGTTATGTGATTGGTCTCGAACTGGCATATAAACATGGTTGATATATATATATATATATATATATATATATATATATATATATATATATATATATATGCATTTTTCCTGTGGAAAGCGTCTTTGAAAATCACAACGAAACGGAAGAAAAACAGTCTCTTACAGTTTTTTTTTTATTTTATCCCTGAATAGAAATTAGAGTAAAATGCTTGCTGATTTTGCGACCCGCGTGCCCCTCAGGACATAACTAAACATATCCACCCATCAGACAGGTGGGTGACGCGATCGGACACTATGTAATCATACACATTTGTTTCCTTTTTGTTGAGAGTGACTGTCTGTTTGATAGAATTGAACTGGAACTAACTCCTTTTCACCATGACAAACGCTTTAACAATGTCCGTTTCTTTTAAGATAAATAGTAAAAAAAAAAAAAAAAATAAAGAAAACGATTAAAAAAAGCCAAACACTAAAACAACGGAAATTATAAAAAAATTATAAAACAAAACAATTCTATTGCTACGAGACGCTAAATGATGATTTATTCAAAACATTAATTTTAGATATTTTATTTTTGACTAGATATTCGGATGAGATCAATCCGTATTTTATTTTATCCCTTATTGTAAGTTACAATAAGAGGTAAAAATGAAAGAAAAATCGTTTCTAGAGCTAGCAAATTATGAATTTTATTTCACCAGTCCATCAGTTCACTTTCTAGATATCTTAAACAGGAATTTTCAGGTCATATCAGAAGATGTATCTCGTTTTAGATATATAACTCTTCTCTTTACTCGCAGCCCAATAATCGACTAGTCCAACTTGTTTTCTTTTGTAGCTCTAGTAAATTATAAATACTATTCCATCAGTCTATCAGTTTACTTTCTAGATATTTTAAACAGTAATTTTGGCGTATTTGCATCTGGCCCCTTATTCAAGAAAGTAACATTTGTTGGTAACTTGCAAAAATTAACTTTCTTAGATTTTGAAACGGGTTTTATTTTACTTTTACTCACAGTTTTATTAACTAAAAACTAACGTTTTGTTATTCATTTTTTCTAATATAAATGGTCAATCAGCTAGTCGGATTGACAAATCGGAAAGCCTAGTCCCAATTTCAGTCAAATTCATTATAATCACATACGTGCTAATACCCTTGGGAAAGAGACGAATCTACTAATAGAAGACAGTGATCCTGCTTTCCCTCCTGAGGTTAATGTACGGATGATGAGTGGGGATAGGCTGACGACATAGATATTCATAGTTGGGGTCGCTTTGTTTTGTTTTTTTGGGGGGATGATTTGTTGCTCTTATTTTAGTCTTTTTCAAGTTTTCTTTAGTTCTTACGATGACATCTTCCTTGGAAACTCCAAGAATGGCTTTATTCAAAAATTTCGCAAAGAATTCAGTAGTTGAATAATCCTGAACAAATAATTTGCTTCTAAGTTTTCCAAGAAACATTCGGCATTCATTGACTGTCGGTTGAATTATATAAAATATTTCTCTTAAAGTAAATTTTCAGGAAAATAGAACTCTCAAGTCCAGTAGCTCTTATTGCTTCTTCCAGTATTGATGGGGCTTACTTTTTGTTGGAAGTAACACCCTCGCCTTTTGTTTGGAGTAGCGTAGAAAGTCAAGTCTTTGATTGTGTCATTACCTTTTCTTCCAGCTACACCTGCTAATTGTTTTAGTTTATTCACGGTAAACCTTTCCAAAACAGAAACTATAAACTATGTAGCTTGTATTTGATTTTAATTATATTTCAATTAAGTAATTAATCATTTATATGCATCTCTTTTCACCCTCGACCCTATAGCCTTGGGTGGCAACTAGTCTTGCACGTGGAAAATCTGAATTCAAAACACTTGCTGTTATGTAGGCTCTGCCTACGATCCCAAACTGTAATGAAAGCAGGGATTGCGCAAACTCTGAACCCGTCATAAACATTTGCGATGTAAAATTAGTAAATACTGAACATTCCGATACCTCGGTGTATGGATGAAATTTAGTAGAGGAGAAAATGGAGTTAGCTTTACCCAACCCAGCAAATTGCTACGAACCAATACAGCAACCTGAAAACATGTCATGTTGAGAGCTTCATATGGATGTCATGCTTAGCGCCAATGCATCCAAAAATATCGAAAGTGTCAGCTGTATAAAACCGATTTCTCGGATCAATGGTTAAAAATTGCATTGAGTAAACAAAACTTGTATGTCTCAGCAAATAGCATCCTTCTTCAGACCTTGTAGATTGACACTCCGTGATCACAAACAAAAGAACGGTGCCAAATAACAGAAACATTACTTGAGGAATATTGAGAATTTTCAATGATATCAATAACTAAAATGATTAGCAGATGTAACGCAAAGATAAGATAATGACACCATCAAAGATTTGACATTCTACGCTACTCCAAACAAAAGGCGAGTATGTTACTCTAAAAAATGTAAGCCCAATCCATACGGGAAAGAGCGATAAGAACTACTGGAGGTACTTCCGGTTTATCTCCACTCCAATTTTGTAAAAAAAATATTTGAATTACCGAAAACTAGAATCATTTGTGAAGATTAAATATAATACAATAAAACATGAACACTACACAATTTGGGGATTTGGTGGAATGTGTCGTGAGACTAAAGAATGTTTCATGTATGCAATACCAGACCGGAGTGCAGCAACACTGACGCCTATAATCAAGCATTCGGTTCGGCTTGGCTCCACAGTAATCACAGACGAGTGGAGGGGATACCATCAAGTGAGGAATTTTACCCATTTCACAGTGAATCACATCTTGAATTTTATAGATCCACTAACTGGCGTCCCCACGCAACACATCGGACGAATGTGGAGGGCCGCCAAGTTCAGGAATAAGCGACAGAACGGCACTCACCGAACAATGCTGGACTCCTACCTCTGGGAGTTTATGTGGCGGCAGAGACTGCAAAGTACTGATCCCTTTCTTCGAATTCTTTCCGACATCGCTCAGTTTTGGCCTCCCAACTGACTTTTTTTTTCTAAATGGACACTTGTTACGTGTTATACCAGGAAGTACCCTACTGGACATGAAAGTCCAATTTTCCTGAAAAATTACTTCAAGAGAAATATTTTATATAATTTAACCAACAATGACTTTGGTTGTTTAGTCAATGAATGCCGAATGGTTCCTTATAAAGAACGGTCAGTTACCTTGAGTCTACAAGCAACCTCCTAGAAAGGCGTCCATTTGGTGGTGGTATCTTACATCTCTGAGAGTAACGCAGATGACATGAGTAATGCAGATGATTCTAGGCCTCACCAACAAGGCAACAAAATAGGTTGAAATCTGACTGGCTCCTTTCTATCTTTAGGTAATCATTACTTCAAACAAAAGGCTTCGAAGGACGCCCGTAACAATATTGAAAAAAGCAATAACAGCTACTAAACTTAAGAAATCTATGGTCACGAAAAATTACTTTAAACGAAATATTTTATAACTTTCAACCGAACAATGACACTGGCTGCTTGTCAATGAATTTCTAATGTTTCCTTATAAGGAAACGGCTTAAATGTTATTACCGTCTATGTCTGTATTTTTAAACGTACTCTGCGCATTTCATTTAGAACATCTTGGAAAGAAATTACACGTCTGTTTCTGAGATGTCGACAACATCGTAGACTCTAACAAGTAGAAATAAGTCTATGAAAACTGTGCGAGGAAGATTTTGACGGTACGGATGAGAGGACTAAAAAACAATACATTAAATTCGTGTTAAAATTCCACATTCAGTCAGACAACACCAAAATCAACAAAGGACTTCTTCAGAAGACAATCTTTTCAAAACAAAAGTGCTTGCATATCAGTACACACGTGCGCACACACTGAAACATATATGCACATGTAGATATGTCCACACAAGAATATATATATATATATATTCCTCCTTTGTTACGTATCTCTCCCTTCTCTCTCTCTCTCTCTCTCTATATATATATATATGTGTGTGTGTGTCTGTTTGTGTGTGTGTGTTTGTGTGTGTGTGTGCATGTGTATGTGTGTGTCTGTAAATCGTTTTCATATGAGTGTCTCTGTAAAAGGAGAAAATGAAAAGAAAAAATATTCTTATTTTTTCATTTTCTTCCTTCACATATACACTCATATGAAAATGATTTAAAGACAGACAGACAGACAGACACATATTTTTATATGTATATAAAGAGAGCAAGAGAGAGAGAGAGAGAGAATGGAGAGATAGACAACGAAGTAGAAATATATATATATATATTAGTGTAGACATATCTATATATATATATATATATACATGTGTATATGCACGCATTTTCACACACATATACTTTTTTATTGTTAATAAAACAGTTCTCGATGTAATATAACAGAATCATTAATAAATATAAATATTATCTTGCGTCTATAACAGAACTCAGAATTTCAAGCCCTCTGCAAAAATCAGGTACTTAATATTTGTTTTTTTATATATTTAATTTTTCTGTTTTCAAAAATGTCTGGTTCTGGGTATGACGGTAAACTGGATCCGATAGCAAGACTTCTGACGGAGAGGTTATGAAGAGTATGGAACTACTTCTTAATTGTTGTTGTTCCCAGGTCCACCCTGACCCGGAGTGGTAACACCTGTTAGGGTCCCAGCTATAGAAAAATAATTAACCCCCCAAACTGTGGTCAAAACACTAAGAAAGTATTCAAATAGATTTTTATAAAGTGTATCCATAAAAATAGACTTTTATAAACTATATCCATAAAAATTTATAGAAAAATATACGTTTTTGAAGAAAAAAACTATTGCCAGCAGTGCATTTTTGAATACAAAACTAGAATACATCTTCATTTTTTTAAAATAAAAAAAATTCATCAAAATAGAACAAAATCAACCTTCTCACTATAACTGAACATTAAAAAATATCTTAAAACCCCACCTTTTTGGCATTCTGCTCCGATGAACTTAGATCACTGGTGCCCCCTAAATACGAATTTGCACAAGATACTAGATTAGCAACTAGATCCCACCCTTTTACAGTGAAACCGATAAAATGCAGCCGTAACTTCTACTCCAACAGTTTCTTTCCTCGCACTTCCCGACTGTGGAATTCTCTTCCAAACGATTGCTTCCCCGACGGCTACAATCTCCAGGAGTTTAAATGTAAGGTCAATAGACACCTCCTAACACACTAACCTGCTCCCATTCTATCAACCACTCTTCCCATCTGCCCGACCCTCATCCTCGCTATCCTTACTCATCTGTCACCTTTCTCCTGACATTCTCTATGTCTATCCACTCCTTCTCTTTACCTTCCCCTATGTAGCCCCATGCGCAATAGTGGCAGTGGAATGCCTTGCTTGGGGTGAGATGATTAAAAAAAAAAAAATTAAATACTCCACAGATGTTGATATGCTGTTAAACAAAACTCAAACTCAAATTCAAAAGTTTCCCCTATTACTTGAGTTGGTAGATAATCTAAATTAGATTGATTATGTAAATTGTGTAGGTTTCTGTGTTGGTGGTTAGAGTCTTTGTTGACGTATTTCTATTCGTACGAATCTTTGGTATATGGTTTATACTGGCCATTATCCAGGTCAAAGTTTACATATATATAAAGGTCATAGAAAAAAGCAAACGTAAGTTTATAATACTCAGATAAAAGTAAAGATAATAAAACATAATAATAAACGCAACAAACATCTGAAGAATTTTCCTGAATTTAACTCCCAAGCATTTCAACTATTCCTCTACACTAAAAAAGATTTTCAACAAAAACGATGTTAAGGTTAGTTATAGTTGCGTTAAGAACATCGATAATTATATATCACAACATAATATGAAATATTAAAATAAACAGATATAAACATAATATCAGCGCTACAAAAAAAATGTAACTGCCGAAAAAATTAAACCTGTCCACTAAACGGTCAGTGCATGAACGAAAGTATAATTTACAGAGATAACGTTCATTCCGATGGCGAGGTTAAATATTATTTTGGCTCAATTAAACCCAATAGAAATACCGGTATTACAATCATCAAATTACTTTAAACAATAGCAAATACAGTAAAAGCAATGTCATCTTCAATTATTTATGACAGTTAAAGAACAACAGCAAAAACCCAATTATATAATCGCAAAAAAATAATAATTCTAATAATGGAATAAAAATAGATGTAATTTATGCCTTTTAGAAAAATATGTTTTCTTAAAACAGTTAAATATCCCTCATTTGGTAAACAAAAGAAGTGAATTGATGACAACATGTAGACATAGAAATAAATATCTGCTCAAATACGTTGATCCGGATTAACAAAGATTTTACTATGTGAACTTTTTTACATCATTCTTTTTTTTACTTTTATTGTTAATGTCTTTTGTTTTCCGCTAAAATGAAAACAAGAAATCACCCTTGACCAAGGAGCACAAAATATATAGCTTCTTCTCTAGAAGTATTCTACCTGTTAATTTAAATTTTAACTAACTTATAACGATTTACTTTCCAATTTCACGTTAAAGTTTTATCCCAAATCAAATTAAACTATATAATTAAAAAAATAAAAAATAGCATCCCTACATTGTAGTATATAGCTCTCATGAACAACACGAGAACCAAAAATTCTAAATCCCGTAACGGTCAGTTCATAATAAACATCTAATGATTGCATAAAGCAGGAAACTCCAAGTCGTGCTATAGACGTGTATATATATATATATATATATATACGAAATTGTACGAATTCCATTACGTAATGAATTAACTCCAACATACTTTTCATTTATTTGTTTAAACATTATTCTTAATGGATGCGATGACCAGCGTAATAAAAATGTCCAAATGTTGGACAATTTTTGTCTTTATTTTCACCAGAAAATCGTATTTCAGCTTTAATTTCTGGTGAAAATAAAGACAAAAATTGTCCAACATTTGGACATTTTTATTACGCTGGTCATTGATCTAAGCTTCCGGCTTACATAAGCTATATTCAGAGTGGATGTAGGAACATTAACACAAATATATTCACTACTAAAGGTGATTTTATGTTATGTAGACATAAATGATTGCAATCCGACGATAACGGTCACGGAATAGCATTCGCAGGTTATAAATTAGTGATGTGGTTCTATGACGTCATAAGAGAGGCCAAAATATCAACAAAAACATATTCTAGATGCAGTATAATGTGTTGTGACTAGTTTGAAATGTGATTTTATTGAGTGTGGGTCGCTTTTCTTTAATGTAGATGGCCTCCATATCTGAAGGTCTTTTTTACTCTGCGTATGTGTGAGTATTGTTGTAATCGACTGATCATTGTTATTGAAAATAATGTCAGTTCCACTCACAAATGCCCATTTATTTTTAGAGTTATTCAAAGTTATAAATTAGTTACCTTCTATCAGATGGGCAGTCAGAGTTTGATCAAAAGTGAGATCGACTGTTAGATACTGGTCAACCTTATGTTTGGAGGATTTGGTTGTTTTTTTTTAGAAGCATATCAATACCTCTATGAGTTATTTAATGCTAATATCTAAATATCTTGAACTCAATTTTATAGCATTAATTAAATATATTCTGAACGCAATAGTATGCTTTCAACTACAGATAAAATGTATTGTTGGTCATTTTACTATAAAATGTATTGTTGGTTATTTTATTATAAAATGTATTACCGGTTCTTTTGCTCTAAAATGCATTGTTAGTCAATTTGCTATAAAATGTATTGTTGGCCATTTTTATAAAATGCATTATTGTTCATTTTTATAAAATGTATTGTTTTTATTGTGCTATAAAATGTATTCTTGGTAATTTGATTATGAAATACATTTAGTCATTTTATTATAAAATATATTTTTGGTCATTATGCTATAAAATGTATTGCTAGTCATCTTGCTATAAAGTATATTGTTGATAATTCTACTATAAAATGTATGGCTGGTATATCTAAATATAAAATGTATCGCCCATCATTTTGCTTTAAAATTGTATTGTTGGCAATTTTTTACTATAAATAGGTATTGTTTGTATTTTTCATATAAACATGATTACTGGTATTTTTATTATAAAATGTATTTTTATATTTGCATACTGTTTTTGCATACTGTTTTTTTCAATTTTTTGCATGGTCGTTCAAACTTTGCCCATAGCTTGGACCCTAATAGGTGTTACCACTTCGAATCAAAAGAGACTTGGAAAAACAGCAATTAAAAAGTGATTCTACACTCCTAAAAGCCCCCTCTCTTCCGATCACAGACCTTGCTGCCGGATGTAATTAATCGTCAAACCCAGAAATTACGTTTAATAATTAAAAGTAGTAAGTCGTACTGAGAGCAGTTTTAAAGTGGTGACTGTTAAACTATTAGCTTTATTTTGTTCTAAATTATATAAATCTGTCTTGAAAAGCGCATACGGCTCTTCATAAAAGAGTATTGGTGTACTGTTTAATAAGTAATGGCTGGTTTATACAAGAAAAGGCAAGAGAAGAATGGAAATACAGGTGTGGAGACAGTTGTGAAGGTAAAGTGAGAAAGGAAAGAACAAGATACACGGGGTAATGTAGAAAGGACGAGGGAAGGACTAGAGTCAACTGGGTAAGAAATGGGAATTGACATTGCATTTAAATTCCTGGAGGTTGTAGCCGTCAAAAAAGCAAGTATACGGAAGGGAATTCCACATGCAGTAGGTGCGAGAAAAGAAGCTGATGGAGTAGAATCGTTGGGTGCATTTGGTACATTTAACTGTAAAAAAAGTGGGACTTTGTTGCCAGTCTGATTGCTCGAGTAAATTCTTGTGTAAGGGGCACCAGTGACCTAAGTTCATCGGAGCAGAAGCCATGAAAATATTTGTAGAAGAGAGAGAGAGAGAGAGAGAGAGAGAGAGAGAGAGAGAGAGAGAGGAGAAGTCACATCCCGCCGGTGAGAAAGTGGCTGGAGTCGAGCTGCCAGGTCGAGACCAATCACATTACAGATTCTTCTTTGGAGCCTATCGAGAACACTGAAATGAACAGCAGGGGCCCCTGACCAGGTATGACAACAGTATTCTATGCACTGCAATCGGATGGTTGATTGATAGTATGCGAGCTGTTCAGCGGCAGAATGCTCTCTCAAGGATTACAGATATTGCCCAGATTATAATTTGATGCTCACTGATCTCTTTGAAAAACATTACTAATTCCCGCTGAAACAAGAGAATGATGTAAATTTAATGAAGGATAACGCGCATCCCAGGGTACCACTTGGACGACAATTTAGTTATATTTGTTCTAAGTCAAAGCGCTTGAGAGACAACTTTTATTTTTGAGCTCTGTATAAAATGAACAGCTCTGGCAAAGCCTACCTGTTGTTCATACTAAAACTATGCTGAGCAAAACTTAGTTACGTTTTGAGGTGGAGAGCATATTATCTGGCGTGATCAGCACTTTGAACAAAGTGCTAGTATGCTCAAAGATGAGGATTTGCAACTTTATGCTAGCCTAACAACGAATGGTTTCCGAACAGTTTCATCTACAGTATTTACATTATTCGAACTATTGTCCTCATCTTTGTTACCATTTGTACGACGTTTCGGCCGTTGTATGCTCCGGCCTTCGTTAGGTCCGTTTATTACGATCATTATTCTTGTTTCCTTGCTTAGAGACTCTTTTGGTAGTCATGAGTTATTTTCCTTTAACCTTTACTTTTTCACCACTGCTGTAGCATGGTATTGAACTCACAACTTATAGGGTCAAGTCACATGAACCAGCCAATTTACAGACACATGGCCCAGTGGATATACACTTGGATTAGTTCCTGTGACTTGACCCAACAAGTGAATTCAGTATCAGGCTACAACAGTGGTGAACAAGTAACTTTCAGAGTTAGAGGGAGATAACTCATGACTACCAGAAGAAGAAAATAAGAATGATATACCCAGTGATTGTAATAAAGGGTTCTGTTCAAAATTCCTAGCATTGAAGAAGGCCAGCGCGTAAAACGGCCGAAACGTCGTACAAATGGCAATAAAGATGAGGACAATAGTCCGAATAATATAAATACTGTAAATACTACCTTATCTCAGATATATAGACAAAGACAGTTTCATCTACAAATTAAACTCACAAGGTATGTGTCGACCTGTGGTAGGGTTTAGGGGTATGTCTCAAATAGTGCTGCACACGATGAGTTCTCTACCCAGACCGATAATATCGTTACTACTTAACAAAACTGTTTAATATTTCCTTTTCTGTGCGCCTTGTTCCATTGGCGATCATGGCTCTCCACAATTTTCTGTCCTTTATCGTTCTTAATAAATTTTGTCTTTTTGTTATCTCTCCTAAGCTTTGTCCCACCGTCTATTTACTGGAGATCTCTATGTAGGTCACACGTTTTGTGCTTAGTCACTCTTGACTTCAATCTGTCCTTTGCGTATCAAAGTCTTCTTTCCATTATGTATCCTAGAAATTTCAAGTGTCCTTTTTGCTTGCATTTTCTCAAAAATTTCGTTATTGCTCACATGTTTAGTCCACGGTATCTACAGCATCCGTCAGGATTATTTTTTGAGATTTTTATTGAAACACCACCCAGGCTAGCTGGCCGTTGACACGTCCTTCACTCATTGAAAAGTCTTATTTTTCACCCTACAGATCTTCTAATGCAGGCTGTGTTCGACTTAAGACAGTATTCCATTTTAGCTATCATTGTGTAAGTCGTTTCTGATGTAAATCCATCCTGTAATTAATCGTAGTAATACTGCTATTTATTATCCGTCTGTTATTTTCCCTTTTTTCATTTTTTGATGAGCAAATATAAGCAGTAATAAAAGATAGTTTATTGACATACGTTCCTTGTGAAATATGCGAAAGTGCTAACTAATACTTTATGCTTTAAAACATTGGTTCTCTAGTATCCTACATTTCTATTAAACTAGTAAAGGGATCAGAGTTAATTTAAAAAATTGATGTCATGAGTTGACGTTTTTGCTAAATTACCCCAGGACCAATCACCGAAGTTGAACTGTAAAGGGAAAAACTAAGACTTTGATCTGTAGATTTGGGCTTTATTTCATTGTTGAAAAAGTATTAAAAAATGTCTAAAATTATAAATATATAATGAAAAAAAAGCCCAGTTTGTTTTTTTATCCTTGTTAAAATTTTAACCCCCCACTAAAGCTTTTAAGTACCCGCTGCACCCCTAAGAAAACACGGTGCCCACACCACCATTGCAAGATATTATAAAACCAAAACATTTATTTAAGAATTAAAGTTGTCTCGTCAGACATAAACTCTCATATGAAAGTCATGTATGGTGTTGAACTCCTTGAGAAATGCTAAATTATCAGCTATATACAACCGTTATCACAGATCAATAATTAAAATAGTTTCGATGTGAATGTTTCATAAACACTTTAAAACACAGTTTGCTGCTGTAAAATATATTTTCTTTTAAAGATTAGCTGCTTCATTTGCGTAAGAATAGCATTCTAGAAGTGCGTGTCTTTCTATTAAGTGAGTGCCATATAGTACTTCTTGGTATTATCTATAGAATTTTGGTATTATTTATTATTCATGCCTTAACGTTACATTTCATGTTTTCATGACTTTTACTTATCTACAAAATATATTAAGTACGTTTATTCTTAAATTGGATAATATTTCATTGATTTGTTTTTATGTATAATGCTTCTGGTAGTCGTTCTTTAGAGTTTGTTATACATTTTTTAATCATTTTCATAAAGATTTATCGTTTTTCTTTTCTTATGTTATATTTTTATGCTGGTTGGCAATACGCGATTTAATTATATTAGGAAATAAATGGCACGTTAATCAGCGCGCTAATATAGTGTTTGCTTAGCCAATATATATGTTATTTGAATTATTATTATTATTAGCGACACTCTTCAAGTGCGTAATAGAATTTATAAACAACATTGGTTTCTGAGTTTATGTAGTGATCATGCTGAAGAATTTTATCAATTTTTATCAATGATAGACATCCTTTTTTATCAATGATAGACATCCTGTTCAAGCATAACTGAAGATAAAAGATTACATAATAAGAAACAGTTTTTTATGAATATGTGGCGAAGATAACAGTTGGCTCGAGACTTGAATGAGTTAAAATTCTAGTGATCGTGGAAGTATCCTCTTGGGGGTCGATTTCACAAAACAGCAGTTTGTGGGGCAGAAGCTACTTGAGTGGAACTTATATCTCACAAAAGAAATTCGAAGGAAATGAGTTTTCAGTTATTTATTGAAACTAATTATTTGCCCTAACCCTAATCATTGCGCCAAAACTAAACTGACACCTTAACCCTTACCACACAGTTATAAGACTTCTTATAATACGCTTTCTTAAAGATAAGTCACATACTATACCAGTAATAGAATTTCGAAGTCAACTTTCAAACGACAGGCCATACACCATAGGCGAGAGAAAAACTACTTGAGTGGAACTTACATCTCAACAAAGAAATGCGAAGGGAATGAGTATTCGGCTATTCATTGAAGTTAATTATTTTCCCAAACTCTAATTCTAAACATGCCCCAATCTTAACCAGTGATAGAATTTCGTAAACCACTTTCAAAAGGTAGGCCACATACAATACCGGCACAGACTTCGTTTTGTCCCAAACATTTAACTTTACTCAGTTTGATTCAACTGTCAACGGATTTCTTTTTACTTGTTCTTTGACTGCAACCATGAGGTTTTGTTTAAAAAGGTTTATTTACTTGTTCTTTGACTGCACCCATGAGGTTTTGTTTAAAAAGGTTTATTTTTTAATGCGAAAGTGATGTAGCAAACTAATAAAATAGCGTGGAAGAACCAGTGCTTCTTAATTGTGTACACGATGCTAAGATTCCAGGTGGTCCATATTCAGTCAGTTAAGTGCCATACGTGATACACGCTTGGGCGATCATGTCTCGAAAGAGACATGACTGACTGGGCAGAAGATTATCCCGCAGTAGGTTGCCATTGCTTTCTGCGGTAGACTGGTTGCCGACCAAGGCTATAGAACCCAATCTGTCCGGTTATTTGACTCATGTCTTGAAAGGGAAGAAATGTATTATATTATTTAGTAGTAATTAATGGGGGGGTCAGTTTATTACTTCATAGCAATAGAAAACCGATCCCCTATTTTATGACCAGTGGAAGTCTTAATCATGATCTCAACTATTATATTCAGTCAGTCAGTGATGTGCCATACGTGATACCTCGCTTGGGGGATCATGTCTCGAAAGTGACATGACTGACTGGGCAGAAGATTATCCAGCAGTAGGTTGCCATTGCTTTCTACAGTAGACTGGTTGCCGACCAAAGCTATAGAACCCAATCTGTCCTGTTATTTAACCCATAACTGGAGGGAAGAGACGGATTAATACCTTTCCCAAGGGTATTTGCGCATAAGTGAATGCAATGAATTCAGCTGGAATTCGAACTCGGCTCCCCGATTTCTCGTTCCGAGCCGATATCCAATGCACCACAACGCACATCCATATTAAACGGCTAAAAAGATTCTTTCACGATTTTTTCCTTTTTTTTTTTAAATATAGAAGTGAGAACTTTTAAAAATATATTTGTAAGGGTATTTTTCAAAACACTATAGGCGGAATATAATAGAAACAAGGGCTACTTAACCCATGCACACTGAGATTTCTTTTCTTCATTCAGAATTTTAAAAGTCGTCAAGGGCCAACAGAACAAAATAACAGCGACGTTTTAAGCTGATTTTTAAATATACTTATCTTTTTATCTGTGTGTCTGTCAGGCCGTCTGTCTATCTACTTGCAGACACAAGCACACACACTCATGCACACACATACACACACACATATAATAAATGAAATTCATATGAGAATTTTTATTGCATAGTCATATATTAGTTGGGATCAAATCTGGATCGGAATACGACAGAATGATAAGATAAAGAACAAATAGGAAACATTTCTCAATCTAACATGCTTCAATTTTATTAAAGCTTCGTCAGAGATTTCTACGAAGCGTAAATAAAAGTGAAACCAGATAGATTGATTAACGTTTTGTATTTGTTCTTTACCGTATCACACACACACACACACACACACACACACACACACACACACACACACACACACACAGACACACACACAGACACACAGACACACACACACACACACACACATACACACACACACGCACACGCACACACACACACACACACACATATATATATATTTTCTAAATATATGCTATTAAATATAAGAGACAATGAATGTCTATTATGTTTAATCATGAGCCGTTCTAAACGTCGTATTTTTGCTTTAATTTCAGTTGAAAATAAAGACAAAAATTCTCCAATTTTGCATAACGTTGTGTAATATAGATTTGGAAGAAGATATAATTTGTGTGCGTTGAAGTAAGTTTTTTATAACAGCTAACTTATATCGTTGGGGGCATTCAAATAATTATCCAAATGTTGGAGAATTTTTGTCTTTATTTTCAACTGAAATTAATTTGATGCACTCATAGACAAAGACATAAGAAACGATATTCAGAAGCTTCAGGGTTGCAGTTCTTACAATAGTGCAGAAAATCGATAATATATATATAAAAAAGGCAAGATGTTTGTGTGTGTGTCTGTTTATCTGCCTGTATGTCTGTATATTTTTTCAGCCTTTTTATTTTAGTTTTTGCTTCGGGTTCGGCTCTAAGTAGGTATAATTGTAGTTCTTAGTCTCAGCCATGATACCATTTACTCAGATGACTTATTTAACCTTGAAAATTCAGTTTACGACGAAAAAAACTTATTTGATATCGATACTAGAAAATCAAAATTTGACTTACATCCATTCATTTTTCTTTCAGTCTACGGTTTCGCTTTAACTGGAAACAACTATTGCTTTTTCGTCTTTCGTGCCAACGTCCAACGTCCAGGATCATGGATTAGTTTTAAAGCTTTCATTACACCCGAGCAACGCCGGGCTATACTGCTAGTATATATATAAGATAGAATCCTAGGTACTTGGCAAGATACATTCCACAGCAGATTAAATGCAATGAGAACTCAATGCTAAGATTTAACAGCGTATTATAATAAAGAACATAAGTTGGATGTTTTTATAAACCCATTGGCGATATATTATTTCGTGTCTCTCTTATAGACCGCTTCTTAGACCAAATTCATAAAGCAATGAATGGGTCAAATTATCAAGAAAAAAGTCAAGTAAAAAAGAAAGAAAAAAAAGAAAAAAGTGAAGAAAAATAAGCGAAAGGAGGTTAACTAAACAATGTTAGATGTTAGCGTTTTCTGACTTCCTTAACGACTGTCTTTGTAAATCTAAGACAAGGCTGTCTTGTCGTCTAGATATAATATAGATGCTAATATCTAACACCGTTAAGTTATCATTCTTTTCCCTAATTGTTTTCTTCTTTTTCTTTTTCTTTTTTCTTCTTTCTTTTTTACTAGATTTTTTCTGGATAATTTTGTTGTATGAATTTGGTCTGAGGAGCGGTCTATAAGAGAACTGCGAAATATTATATTACCAGTGCGTTTATAAAAACATCCAACTTATGTTCTTTATATATATATATATATATATATGTGTGTGTGTGTGTGTGTGTGTGTGTGTGTGTGTGTGTGTGTGTGTGTGAATACAAAAATAAATACACCTTCATTAAATATGACATAAAAAAATTTACCGATCAATTTCTGAAAAAGGATTAATGGAAGCATTTAATTTTGCTAAAAGGTACGTAAAAATACCATCTGAACATATTGATATAATCCTACATTGCCGCGAATCAATACTTTTTCACAAAGGTAAAGCAAGGATCAAAAAATTAAACAACGGTATATTTGATGTCCCACAATGATCGTATGTTGGAACAGAAATTTCAGAATTGATTGGCATATACATTTTAAATAAAATCAACAAAATAATCCATATAGACAACCACGGATTATATAGAGATGGCGGATTAATGATAGCACCCGACAACAAAAGTGAAAATGATAAAATAAGAAAAGAGATTTTCAAACTATTCAAAAAACTAGATTTTGCTATAATAGTAGAAACAAATAGAAAAGTGGTACAATATTTAGATGTGGAATTTAATTTACAAACTGGCAATGTCTCGCATACATGAAAACAAACACTAAGTTAACATAGATAAAGACAAAATCCAACCATCCAAAAAGTATAATTAAACAGATTCACAAAGGAATACAACACAGACTATCAAATAACTCGTCAAACAAAATAATATTGGATGAAAAGAAAAATATCTATGAAGATGCACGAAGAAAATCTGACTATTAAAACATTTTACAATATAATTCTAGACCAAACAGACAAACAAAAAACGATAATAGAAAACGAAACATTATCTGGTTCAACCCACCATTTGATTTTGAGGTAAAGACCAAAATCTTTTAAACTGATAGATAGACACTTTCCAAAAGGATAAAAACTAAACACAATTTTTGAACAGAAACACAATCAAGCTAAGTTATAGTTGCACTAGTAATATAGATAGTTTCATAAAAAAATGCCAGAAATTGAAATAGAATTAATAATAAAGAATGCAATTGCAGGGACAAAAATAAATGTCCACTTCAATGACTTTGCAACACAAAAGAAATCATTTACAAGGCAAAGATACATGAGTTAAATGGCCCAAATAAAATATATTTGGGCTCAACCAAAGACACATTTTAAGACCAGGTGGTTCAATCACAGTTCCACATTCAAAATAGAAAGCTTAAAAACTGAACAAATTTGGCTAGCATTAAAACCAAAATATGGAAAAGACCCAAACATAACGTTGAGTATTGTAAAAACAGCCAAGCCTTACAACGGTGGCAAAATATGTAGACTGTGCCAAGAAGAAAAGTTGGAGATTATGCTATCCCCAACAAAGGCAAACTGTTGAATGAAAGAAAAGAAATTATGACTAAGTGTAACCATAATAAAAAATACCTTTTAGATTCATACAACCATGGATGAAAACGTCATAATTCCTTGTATTTTTAAAAATTGCGCGTTCAAAAATTCCCTGCCACGTGAGCGTTAAAAAAAAACACCATTACGTGAACGTTCTTAAAGAAACGGTAAACGGTACAATCGCAAATCGCCTGAAGACACCACTCATGGTAGAAAACTAGGTCGCGTAATAACTCGTTTACAAATGGAATATATATATATATATATATATATATATATATATATATATAGTACTAAGCAAGTTATGAAAATTTTGCTAAAGTATTATTTCTAGTACGACAAATACTTCTAAATAAAAGGTCCGAAATAATATCCGTATATATTAGCCACAGAAGAAAATATTTTTCAAGCTCGTACAAACCCGGATGAAATCATTTCCAATAACAACCACTCTCTTATTTAGAACTTCAGGTTATGACCGTATAAAAGCATTAACCGTTAAGCAATTAATCAATACAAATCCCCTGACATGTAACTGAAAAGAAATATACTGAGAGATGCCCTGTCCCGAAGAATAGTGTCTCGAGGCCGTGCCACCCCATTGCACCAGAGGGGTGGACCGGTGGTCGCCATCGGGGCTATCGCGACCGGCCAGTTTGCACACGTTCGGGCTCCCCACATTAAACCTTAACCTTGTGTCGTATTCACGTCTTAAGGGGGGAGGCGCAAATAAATACTCTACAAAGGTCGAAGCCATGTTAGCGTAATCGGCTGATCTCTTCTCTTTTTCTATGTGCCTTGTTCTTTCAGGACGTAGGCGATCATGGCTTTTCATGTCTCTCTATCCCTGGTGGCTCCCCTAGCACGCTTTCTTCTGTTACACTACACAACCCTCGTTACGTCATCCATCTGATCAGGCCCTTCAAATATGTTATCTACTGCTTTCCCCTGTCTCTTCTTCCCTCTATCTGGCATGTTAGTATCAAGTACTCCAAGCCCTCCTTCCTCATTGCCTGTCCCAGGAACTTTAGCTGTCTCTTCCTGATGCTTACTATTAATTTCCTTTTTGTGTCCATCCTTTCCAAAACCTCATCATTGCTCCCATGCTTCATCCATGATATCCGCAACATCCTTCTGTAGAACCACATTTCAATTACTTCAAGTTTTTCCTTCATCTTTGATGATATTTTCCAGCAGTCACTGCCATATTGAAGAACTGGCATCACATAGCAAGCCAGTACTCTGTTCTTTGTCTCTGGCGAATTCTTAATACTTTACTCAACTTCTGGAAGGCATCTTCCGCCATGCCAATTCGCCTTTGGATCTCTGTGTCGCACTTTCCGTTTCATTTTAGAACACTTCCCAGGTTTCTAAATTTTTTTTTATACCTGCTTGATTTTAGTATCCTCCACCTGTATTTGGCATTTTGTGTTGCTCTTTTTCTGATGATCATGCATTCGGTTTACTTGCAGTTTATTTATAGTCCTTCCTTGTCACTCTTTTCAGCTACCTTCTGTAGTTCTTGTAGTTTCCTTTCTGTGTCTGCTATCAGCACTGTATCATCTGCGTACCTTATGTTGTTCAGATTGTGGCCTCTGATGACAAGTCCCAGCATAACATTCAGGGTCCTCAGAATAGTCTTGCTATACAAGTTGATCTCCCCAACTTAAATATATATGTGTCTTTATGTGAATGTATGTTTTCATGTGAGTGTTTGTAAATATACCTAAACTCTAAAAGTCGTTCGTTATTTTGTCAATTCTACATTACTAACGAAGGTTGTTTTTATTCTGCTCAAAATAAAATAAAATAAAAAACAAATTTTCAATTTTCACAAAGTAAATGTGTCTTTCCACTGGTTGCTTTTATCAGTAAGATTTTGTAGTATATCCTTGGGAATCTTATTTTAAGAAATCTTCATGTCTGTTTTGTTTACAATACGTGTTAGTCTTTGAAACCAAAAATCGTATCAGAATATATTTGACGTATATAGCACCGTTGACGTCAGTCACCGCCTACGTTACTTCTCTATATGTATCTCTTTGCATATCGTTAGTGCTCATCTCGGATAGACGAATTGTTACTCGACCAAAACTACCACTGCTGACATCATCCTTCGACGACCTTACTATTCCTTAGTCAAAAGCATATTAGAGTAAAACTAGAATTCTGCCTTTCACAGATTGTTAGAGATCACAAATAATATTTGGGATTCGGCCATTGATATTCATAATCTTGTGTCAAATTCTCTATGAACAGACGAATGAAATAATTCAATTTACAAAAGTTAACTGCTTAGTTTTACTCAGTAACAACTTTGAAATTCGTAAACATTCTAAATTAAGAATATAATTTAACTACAAAGAATTAATTAGAAATAATCATGGCTTATTATACCTACTTCAGCGGAATAAAATAAGATTGTAAATTTTAAATCTTTTTATTCTCTAAATAATGAGCCGCGTTCATACTTATGGTCGCTATGCAAAAATCAACCTAAAGAAGGACGGATTTTGTCAGGTTATCCTGAAGAATTTTATGGGTTGCTCTTACAACTCGTGTCTTGACTTGTCGTCATGGAGGCTTACCCCTTCAGTAATATATTTTGTTTGGCGCATAATTAAAAATATACCGTAAATTGCGACGTACACGCCTATAAAATTATTTCAAATGTAGGGGTCGGCTTATATCGTGGGTATAAGATGCAAACCTTTACCACAAATTTATAAACAAGCGGGACAGGACTTCAGTGGCGTAAATAGTGCACCGTAATGTTGAAGTGTAAGTATTAGTTTGCACTACTTACTCCCACGGAAACTGAAGGTCAGTCAGTAAAGTGACATACGTGATACACGCTTGGGCGATCATGTCTCGAAAGAGACATGACTGACTGGGCAGAAGATTATCCCGCAGTAGGTTGCCATTGCTTTCTGCAGTAGACTGGTTGCCGGCCAAGGCTATAGAACCCAATCTGTCCTGTTATTTAACCCATAACTGGAAGGAAGAGACGGATTAATACCTTTCCCAAGGGTATTTGCGCGTAAGTGAATGCAATGTAAGTGAAACTGAAGGTATTTAGGATAAAAACACAGAAATTAATATAAAATAATAAAACATAAAATATCATGTTCAACCGCTGATGCACTAAAAATAAATACTGACCGAAGCGCCGTTTAACACAGGCGGCCATGAAGAATATTTACCTTACTCCCCCACTGGAGCGAGATATGACATAAGGGCTTTTTTTAAGGTGGGGACCCGACCACGTACGGACGAGCTCAGGGACAAAAATTCCCTAGTCCCCTCAAACGCCGGTTGAACTAGCCCCGGTGACGAGCACCTGGTCCTCTCCTCTGCTGCAATGGGGTGGCGCGGCCACGGTACACTGTTCCCCGGGACAGGGCATTTTTCTCAGAAGCAACCCTGTCCTCGCAGACGGAGCTTCAACTGAGCCGCACTCTGTCTTCGAGGACAGAGACGCAGCTGAGAGATGATTAGAATCCTCCACCTGATTTACATCAGGTATATATCAGGTGGCCATTAAGACTGTAGCTATAGTGAGATGGTTAATGTTTATTAATTCGGCCTTGTGTCATACATAACAGAAATCCATACAACTTACAGATTTATTCGTTATCATCATCAGAAGGTTATCAGCAGGTTGGTTGGAATGTGTATATTTGTGGAATAGTGGAAGAATAAAAATATGCATTTTGAATGTTAAAATAGAAATTTATTAAAAGGAAAGAATAACAAGAATTGTAGAAGTTAATGTTCGATGAAAGACAAGTATGAGTGAAATATATCAAGAGTTGTAGAAATGTTCGTAGCAGTAATTTGTTGGAAAGAGTTTATGCGTACGTATGTAAGTATGTATGAGCGTTTGTGTGGTAAGCATGTCTTTGAAGAAGAAGTAAAAGGAATAAGCACACGAAAATGAAGGAGAAAGAGAACGAATGTGCGACGCAACCGGGTCGACTTGAAGTTTCTCCCCTTAAAATTTAGTGTGTCGTTTCGCTGCTTCCATCTGACTGTCTGGCTGACACTGACTTGAGCCGTTTATAGTCATTTAGATTTTTCGCACTGGATCGCTAAGTCTTTTTGATCTTACAAATAGCTTCTATTGACTAGAAATCAATTTAACATCTACTCGCAAAATCCGTTTTCGACTTTTTCTTTAAGCACATGGTCAATCCTTTGTCTATTTGGGAAAAACCAGGATTTCACACGTCATTGGGAATTATTGTAAAAGTGAGATATAAAAAAAAGGTTGCTTTTAATTCCTTATTTCCTATTCACCACAAAGACAACTAATACTTTATAGGAGTTGATGTTGATTTTTATGTGCTTATCAGTAGACTATGCGAATTTTAAATGTTCGCTATGTTCTACCGATACAATATACGGTACCTACCGATCTGTGCGTTGTGGTGCAGCGGAACAACAAATTGGGGAACCGAGTTCGAATTCCAGTTGAATCCATTGCATGCACTTACGCAAAAATACCCTTGGGAAAGGTATTAATCCGTCTCTTCCCTCCAGTTATGGGTTAAATAATAGGACAGATTGGGTTTTATAGCCTTGGTTGGCAACCAGTCTACCACAGAAAGCAATGGCAACCTACTGCGGAATAATGTTCTGCCCAGTCAGTCATGTCTCTTTCGATGATCGCCTAAAGAGTGTATGGCACTCAACTGACTGACCGATCTGTATTGTAGGCTGTTTGTTATACAACGCATATAGAAAGATATGATGGTTAGTGTCTCAATCTGCAGATAAGCGGTCTGACCTTATGTAGTTTGAACACAAGTTCATCTCACTTCATTTACTGATAGGCCCAAATTTAGGGTCACTGGTATTTTACCGTATGTTTGGGGATCGATCTATACAGTAACCCAGAAGTCTGAGTTAAAATTCTTTAGATCGACTTATTCCCCAGGTTGTCTTGTACGCCGCAATTTTAATGACTATTAAAATTTTTTTCACGATTCGGCCGTATTCAAAATAGACCCTTGCCTAGTCTCAGGTTTTTTCACAAAGTCCGTTAAGTCAAGTCCGAACTCAATTTTTTACCTTTCTTTCCGAACGACCTGAATGTAACTGTTATTTTGTGTAAGTTCTTTCAACTCAAGTAGATAAATACTTATTTTCTCATGACTGACTGGGCAAAAGATTTTCTCGCTGTAGACTGGTTGCCAATAAGCCTATAGAACTCAATCTGCTTTGTTATTTAATCCATAACTAACGAGAAGTTAATACCTTTTCCAAGGTAAGTAAACGCAGGGAATTCAACTGGAATTCGAACTCGGCTCTCCGAGTTTTCGTTCCGAGCCGATATCCACTGCCCCACAAACACATCTGAAATGCGTATAAAGAATGACATATTTACTCAGATAAATATTGCTAAATAACGCCTGTTCCAAGGTAAACCGCTTAAACGTTGGAGTAAAACTTGCGCCATAATCGGATGATATATAATTCAAGTGTTCTCTGGTGAATATAAGTCTAATGAATTTACCAGGAAATACCAAATTCTCGTCTCAGTCTAACCAAACAGATTAAAATATTTTATTGACTGGTTTTCCAAACGTATGATGTCTGACCGGAATGTAACCAACCATTTTGAACATCCGGTTTATTCAGAAAGAAAGAAAGAAAGAAAGAGGGAAGATAGAAGATTTTTATATTTCCTGTCCGATACATCATAAATAATGGACTATTTCTTTTTGATCGCGTGGAAAGACGGAAAAAGATATTAGAGATGATATTAATTTGATTTCAGTGAGAAAATGAATGAAAGAAAGAAGAGAAGAAAGAAACGCTAAACTTTTCTTTCACTGAAATGGAAATGGTTGTCAATTTCAAATTTCTTCATTTTTACTCCCCTCTGTGTTTGTTATTGCAGTATTTTATTAAAGTTGTTAAGCTCAAATATTTAACTAACTTGGGGAAATTCTACAGAATTGTCGTAGAACTGGCCGTGAACTGCTTATTTAATGATTAACTTTAGAATTAAGATTTATCAGAAAATTCAACTTGAAATTTTCACGGGTATTTCTAGTTAATAATATTGAATTTTTATTAGATGAATGTCGACCGTTTTTAATTTGTGAATATAATTTCTTTCATCTTATTTCTGTTTATTAGTATTATTATTAGTAATATAATCTTAAATATTTTATTATAGTTTATTAATTTTTAACTATCATTTTACTTTTCTTATTTCTATTGCTTCATTTCTATGAAAATATTTCTTTTGAAATAATTTCACTCCAGGCAAGAAAATAAAGCCACTAAATGCAAGGGATTACTCAACTGAGTATGGAAGAATACTATTAAGGAGTTAGAACTAAAAAATAAAAACCGAATTAAGAAAAGAAAAAATGAAGTTTTACATTTCTCCTAATTTTTTGAAAAGCTGACTGAAAAACAAGAAAAAAAAATGAAATGTGCAACAGAAAATTTTCTTTAACCCTCTAGGGCCATTCGTATCATATTAGTGGGGGATCTGTTTATTACTTCATAACAATATAGAACTGATCCCCCACTTTATGACAAGTAGAAGCCTTAACCCTCTAGGGCCATTCGTATCATATTTGATACAGTATGAAAACAAGCCTTGAAAGAAATATTTTCCTGAAAAATTTTTAAAGAGAAATATTTTATAAATTTCAAATGAAAGCAGTACTGACTGCTCAGTCAATGAATACCAAATGTTTCCTTATAGGGAAATACCAAATGTTTCCTTATAGGGAAATACTGTATCAAATATTATACGAATGGCCCTAGAGGGTTAATAGATAGATAGATAGACAGACAGACAGACCGAGATTAACCCTCTAGGGCCATTCGTATCATATTTGATACAGTATGAAAACAAGCCTTGAAAGAAATATTTTCCTGAAAAATTTTTAAAGAGAAATATTTTATAAATTTCAAATGAAAGCAGTACTGACTGCTCAGTCAATGAATACCAAATGTTTCCTTATAGGGAAATACCAAATGTTTCCTTATAGGGAAATATTGTATCAAATATGATACGAATGGCCCTAGAGGGTTAATTATCTGTCAATATTTCTGAGATGACATAGTATTTGCATTATTTACACTGCTCGGACTGTTGATATAGGGACTTGAGAGTTTTGAGTTCAATACCTAACTACAGCAGTATTAAATAAATAAATAACAAATAATTTAGAACCTTGAGTTAAAAGGAGAAAGACTCACAGATTTCCAGACATAATTTTCTATCTATTTATTCAGATTTTTCTCGACATCTACTAAGATCGTCCGTCTCTACAGCTATTATTAATCTGTCGCACGCTTATATCTATATCGTGAGTACAGAATACATTTATTATGACTGTTATGCTTAACCATTTAAACTCAGGAGAAAAACAAACTTGCTTTGCCACATGAAATAAAACTCAGTGTTTTTTTTTTTATAATCATTTCACCCCGAGCAAGGCGGAAACGCCACTGATGTGCAGGGGGTTACATAAATGTAAAAATATTAATTAGAAAAGAGTGAGGAGTACAAACTAGTTAGAAAGGAACAATAGAAAGCTGAGAAAGCAGGTGCGATGACAGACACATAGGTGGAGAGAAAGGGAAGGTTATACAGGGGAGGGGAGAGAGCTAGAGGCCAGTGGTTAGTAGATGAGTATTGACTTTGCATTTAAATTTCTGGAGGTTGTAGTCGTTAAGAAAGCAAGAATACGGGAGTTAGTTCCACAGGCGGGAAGTGCGAGAGAGTAGAATTGTCGTTTGCATTTGGCTAACCTGACTGTGAATGGGTGGGACCCAGTTGCCAGTCTAGTTGCACGGGTAAACACCTGTTGAGGAGGCATCAGTGACTTAAGCTCATCCGAGCAGAAGCCATGAGAGTATTTGATCTTTTATAGTTATCATAACCTGTCAATTTTTTAAAACTTTCGACAGAGCTTGTTTTTCGAACCAGTAAAACGTCTGAGATCGACGGCGAATATTAACTGATGCATCTTAACTTCTTCATTATTTCCTGATGAAGTCAAATGCCTTGATCTCGTTGTAGCGACTATTCGGTGAGGAACTTTCTTAATAGGTGCTTATGACGTCAAGCATAATCTTAGACATTAATGAATTCTTCTCAAAATTTTTCACTAGTAAGAGATACAATTCTATTTCCTGCCTTCAATTTGTATTTGATAGTCTCGCCTATTTTATCACATTCTGCGCATCTTTCGCATAACAGGATTAATATTGAGTCAGTCAGTTAAGTGCCATCCGCGATACACGCTTGGGTGATCATGTCTCGGAAGAGACATGACTGACTGGGAAGATTATCCCGGATGCCATTGCTTTCTGAGGTAGACTGGTTGCCAGCCAAGACTATAGAACCCAATCTGTCCTGTTATTTAACCCGTAACTGGAGGGAATAGACTTATTAATACCTTTCCCAATAGTATTTGCGCGTAAGTGAATGCAACGAATTCAACTGGAATTCGAATTCGGCTCCTCGATTTCTCGTTCTGAGCCGATATCCACTGCACCACAATGCACATCCATCCGAGCTTTGATTACAAAAAATAGATCAATGAATTGGATCGAAATCCCTTTAAAGATACATTTCCCTAAAAATGAAACTATTCTTCAATCTTACTTATAATCACAAAGAACGGAAGAAAAATATAGAATTCCTTCTTTTTTTAATCATTTACCCCTAAGCAAGACGGGGTCGTCACTAGTTCGTGTGGGGGTTACAGTCATGGAAATGACTGGGTACAGTGGGTATTGAATAAAGGATAAAAGATGAACAAGATTCAAGATAAAATATGGCAATTGACATTGCATTTACATTTTTGGAAATTTTAGGTATCAGGGTAGCAAATAAATGGAAGGGTGTTTCATAGGCGGGAAGTACGAGAAAAGAAACTTTGGCAGCAGAAGTGGTTGTAGAATTTAACTCTTTCAACAGTAAAAGGGTGGGACCTAGATGCCAATCTAGTAGCACGCTTAAATTCACGTGGACGGAGCACCAGAGAAAAAAATCTCGTCAGAGCAGACACCATGAAAATATTTGTAGAAAAGACACGTCGGTGAAAAAGTGACTGAAGTCGAGATATCAAGGATTGATTACATGGCAAATCCTTCTTTGGATCTTGTCGATAACCTTGAGATGAGTAGCAGGAGCGCCCGACCAGATATCGCAACAGTATTCAATACATTGACGAATAGTATATTTACGAATATCCAAGATGGATTCAGACGAGATAAACTTCCTGGCCCAACACAGTGACCCAACCTTCGTAGCAGTAGATGCAGCTATAGATTCGATATAGTCGTTCCCCTTCATGTCGGTTGAAAAAGGAGGCCAAAGAAGTGCAATGTGCTCCTCTCAAAGAGGCTAGCATCAGCTATGTCGATGGTGGGCAGGAAAGTTTCTCTATGGTGGTTAAAGAAGAGTAATTTTTATTTGGAAGCACTGGAATTTACAAACAATTCTGTGTCCCAGTTAGCTACTGATTGGAGGTCTATTTCAAGAGCAGAAGCCAGGTTTACTTTGTCAGTCTCGGCAGATTTCCTATTCAGACGCGAGTAAATGGTGGTGTCATCTGCATAAATACCTACTTGGGAACTAATTTTACCATGAAGATCACTAGGATGATCAGAAACAGCGTAGAACCTATGATAAATCCTTGAAGGACATCTGCATTCGTGTGAAAGAATCTAGAAGCCTGCTCAGTCAAAACGACCTTCATTTCACAATTTGATAGGATTGATTGGATTAAATCAAACAGTTGTCCAGTAAAGCTAAACCCTCTTAAACGCTATCTGCAGGAAATTTTCCGAAATATTTAAAAAAAACTATACTTTATAAAATTGAAAATATGGTTCTTCTTTCATGTGCTATCTCTTTCCAGAACGTAGTCGTGACTCTCCACAACTTCTTATCTTTTGTATTCCTAAGTAATGTTTGCTTCTGTTTCTTTACTATCCTTCTTAACTCCAGATCTGCCAACGATTAGTACAAGATTATCGGTTATGTTAATCGCTACTTTCCTAATCCCTCTTACGCTTATTTTATTCAGTGAGTGTCAAATCATTCATACACACTTTGCTCCGATGTCGCTTTCTGATTAAAAAAAAGTTTTATTAACATTAATCTGATTAAAAAAAAGTTTTTCTTAACATTAATCCGTTTTTCCGGCACGTATTCTCAGCATCCTTCTGCAGTGCTACCGCGCTATTATCGTAATTTTCCTCTTCATTTGTGAAAAAGTTTTACAGCCTCATATAGGAGGGAGCGCCTACACATGGTGTATTTGTCAGTAAGCTTGTCTCGCTAAAACAATTACGACTGAGTAGTGAATTCGAGCCTCACTGGGTGTCACATATTTTCAGCCTTGTGCCCTATTTAAGCTTAAAACATCATTATCAAATAAGAGAATTTATGTTACATAAGCGTTGTCTTTGTTTTAAATACATGTTCCTGTTTCTTTGCTTAGATTCCGGAAAGCATTTCTGCTATTCCAACCCGACTACCGTCACATTTTCCATCGCCTGTCATAATAATTCCCAGATAAATATGTTTATTTTAATATCTCAAATTCATAACTAGCATCTTGATTTGTCTTACTTGTTATCGACAATACATACTAACTTCTTACAGTTGATAATTAGTCCTTTCTTCACACTTTCATTTAATACCTTCTCTAGAAAGCCCTTCAGTATTCTTTCTGTACTTACCATCAACGCGGTATCATCTGCGCATATTATATTTATAAGATTGTACTCACCGATAATAATTCCTGGAATAAATTTTACTAGTTCTCTTACGATCGTCCCTCTATATAGGTTAAACAAATCTGATAAGAAGATGCATCTGTTTTTAATCTCACTTTCTATTTTTGAGTAGTAGCTCTACGAAGTACCTTAGAGAAATGGATAGCAGCTCAGATTGAGAAATCAGAGAGCCGAGTTTGAAGTCCAGTTGAGTTCATTGCATTCACTTAAGTGTTAGAGATTAATGGGTGCATCTCTTATCTGCCCAGCTAATTTTCTCCCTTTCTTCTATCGTCTTGTCTAGACGGTCCTGTAGTTTTTTTTGCGTGTCGTTCGTCTAAACGTGTTATCCGCGTGTCTTATTTTGTTAAAATGACGACCACCAATAATAAATCCTGGTTGGGGTAGGGGAGGGGTCCGCGGCTCCGTTAAGATAGCGTAATAGTATCAAATGTAAATGAAAGTTTTACTTATCTGTTCTTTATCGAAGTTTCACAGATATAGCATCAGCTCGCCAAAAGGAATGATCAGTAAAATGGAATTCATTTTCAGAAATCATATTTTTCTTCATATTATTTCCTGAAAACCATTTTTTTCTAAAAATTCCTTAGATCATATATATTCTTCAAAATATGATTTCTGTAAATAAATTATTAAGTCCCATAACGCTTGTATAGTATATCCGTGAAACTCCAAGTCGGTACAGATAAGTTGAAGATTTAATTTTATTTCTTGCTTTATTTCTGTGTTTCTTCTCAGATCTATCTATCTATCTATCTATCTATCTATCTATCTATCTATCTATCTATCTATCTATCTAGTACTGGCAATTGAAAGATGCAAATAAAACTCGTATAGTTAAATGGAAAATATTAACAAAAGCTAGAACATGTAAAATGTTACATGAAATATGTTTCCTTTGCTTACAAGAAAAAATCCATATAATTAGGTTGCAAAAGGCTAGTTTGTTGACGCAACGTAATGAAATCACAAATTTATGCCACCATAGAAATTTCCACACTTTTAAATATATCTAAAATTTTCTCAGCATATTTACTATTTGCTCTTATCTATAAATTTACTCCTTCTTTAATTATATGCCTAAAATTTAACTTATTTAACTTATATTTTCTCATCTGTTATCTCGTACTTATGTTTCTATAACATCACTTATGTTCTTTCTATGCCATTTGGGTTTTTTATATCAACAAAACCCTTTGAGGATTTTTTTTTAATTTGATGTTTTGATTTTTTTAATTTTATTCTTATCTTGTATATTTTTATGTTTTATTTTTTCCAACTCTTCGCTTTCTATATTCTATGCTATTGTTTAATTTAGGTACCGCCAGTCATTTTCGATATCAAACATTTAAACTGAATTTTTAAAAATGAAAATATTTTCTTGAAACTTTTATTTTAGTTTTAACTGAAAGCTAAATGATTAAATTTACTATTTCAAGAAAGCAAAATACACTGGTTTATTTCAAACAGAATTTATATTGATTGGAATATAAAAGTTGAGAATTTTTCAATTTTTGAATTTTGCTGCCATTTTTGAGCGATCGATATTTGTAAACAAAAAGTTAATTTTCTATTTTAAAAATCTTGCAAAAAAATATACATCTGTGACATATTATTTTTTGAAAATTAGCAAATTTTATGTTAAATTAATCTGATATACACAATTATTACTTATTTATAGAGTGAAATTTGGAATAAAACTATTTCTTAATCATAGATTTGAACTTTTTAACCTGTCCGCCGTATATCAAACATGCTGTCAGGCGGCTGATTAGAGATAAGATAAAAGTGTATGGCGTTCACAAAATTGTACAAATTCTTTTCAGGTAAGGGAGGACACTCTGACCTTTTAACTTGCACATAGAAATTACCATACAAAAAAAAAACTTCAAACACACACACACACACACACACACACACACACACACACACACACACACACACACACACACACACACACACACACAAATTAAATTATTTCAAAATATGAACGCTAAACGATTTGTATTAAACTTTCAATTTTCGATTGGCAATATAATCTTCAATTATTAACTTAAGAATCTAACTGCAACAAATACTTGAAGTATTTAAAAATAATATTGAAATTTTATAAATTATTATAATTTTAAAAATGAAAACAATTATTTTAACATTTTATTAGACATCGAAAAATGTTTTTTTCTTCAGACTATAATGTCCTTAATTTGTATTATTTATTCAAGCAATTGAAAGCTTAACAGATTAAATAATATCAGAGTTTTATTGCATTTTTATTTTACACTTCGGAGCAGATTTTTGGATACAGAGGCTAAATGATTTATATTCCCCAATGAGTCCTGCATTCAACTAATAAAAACATAGACCGCAACAAAGTAAAATTTATTAAAATTTCATGGATTTACATGGAGGGTGGGTAACAGAGGTAAAAAAATATTTTACCAAGATTTTTTAAAAAGAATAATTTAAAAAATAATTTCATTCATTTATGAATGAGTACTGAATGTTTCTTTAAAATCCGACATTTATTTGATTTTTACGAGGATTTCCAAATTAATGTGTTTGTCACCGGAAAAAAAGTGAGTGACGTAATTTTACGTTTTCTATTGTAAAATCTTGTAACGTTTTGGTTACCCGCTAACTCAAATCAAAACAAAAGTTTCTGCCAAAATTTCAAACATGTTAGAAGGGATTAAAAAATTATAAAAAATAATTTCAAATTATTTGATCATACCTCTTAATAATAATATGAATATTTTGATGGAAAAAGTTCGTTTTTATTAAGTTTGGGGCCTTTATTTTATTTATACTATGCTGTTTTTTAGCGATTTAGTGAAGGTCAATCAGTTAAGTGCCATACGCTTGGGCGATCATGTCTCGAAAGAGACATGACTGACTGGGCAGAAGATTATCCCGCAGTAGGTTGCCATTGCTTTCTGCGGTAGACTGGTTGCCAGCCAAGGCTATAGAACCCAATCTGTCCTGTTATTTAACCCATAACTGGAAGGAAGAGACGGATTAATACCTTTCCCAAGGGTATTTGCGCGTAAGTGAATGCAATGAATTACAACTGGAATTCGAACTCGGCTATCCGATTTCTTGTTCCGAGCCGATATCCACTGTACCACCACCCACATCCTTTTGTGAAGGTACATAGTCTTATTTCTTTCCGGTTTAAACTTTAACATATCTAATCTTCTTTGGCAAAACACTGATACATTTTGTATATGAATTCACATAAACAATTCTTTTAAAATGTTACAACCACGCACCCCACTGTATTCATCTCATTTTATGGCCTTCTATATTTTTAGTTTAATTTTATTTATACATATACATTTTTTCTTTATAATCGTGTCACTCCAAGCAAGGCATTTTACTGCCACTCTTGAGCAGGGGGTTACATAAGAAGAAAGTTATGAGAAAGAGTGACAGGAAGTGGGTAAAAGAAGGATGAGAATACTGATGAGAGTGGAGTGGACGGAGAAAGGAGCTTGAGAGAGAGGATGCAAGTTAGTGTGATAGGAGATGACTTTACTTGAAGATTGAATTCTTGAAAATTGTAGCTGTCGGGAAAGTAAGTAAAGAGAAGTGAATTCCACAGGCGGGAAGTGTGAGAACAGAAGCTGATGGAGTAGAATTTGCGTTTACAATTTATTGGTTTCACAAGAAAAATGTGGGACATATTTGCTACTCTTGTGGCTCGAGTAAATTCATATATAGTGGGTACCACTGAGCTAAGTTCCCCGGGGCAGAAGCCGTGAATGTATTTGCAGAAGAGACACAGGGAAGCCACATTGCGCCGGTGAGAAAGTGACTGTATCCGAGCTGCCAAGTAGGGATCAGTCACATTACAGATTCTCCGTTGGATTTTGTCAAGGACCCTTGGTGGATAGCAGAAGCACCACAACAGATATGGCAGCAGTAGTTAATGCATAAGTTTATATATGTGCAGGATTGTTTCATACGGGAAAACTTCCTGGCCCTCCAGAGAGAACCGACCTTCTTAGCAGTGGATTCTATATAGTCACTCCACTTGAGGTCTGTTGTGATTATTAACCCGAGGAGGAGCAGTGTTTTACTTTGAGAGAGATTTGCCTATCCATGCTGATGGGGGAGGGGGGGGCTAGGAGCGAGTGGACAATAAATAGCAGCTTCGTTTTGGAAGCATTAAAAAAGGCCATTTCTTACCCCAGTCCACCACGGATTGGAGGTCCTTTTCAAGCTCGGCATCGAGGTTTATTTTGTCAGCCTCGGCAGATTTTCGATCGTGGCGAGTGTAAACCGTAGTGTCGTCAGCGTATAATATATATATATATATATATAACCAGGTAAATTAACCACATTTTAATTGTCTGAAATGTTTAAAGCATGAAAACACCGAAACTTTATAGCTATTAAATTGCAGGATGCCATTGTTATATCTATGCTCCACTTTCAGATTGAGCACTTTTAAAATAAAATATTTAACAGTAGGATGTACTTCCATTAGTATTAACAATATATATATATAAAAAGTACGTTCACAAACTTTAGGGTGAGTTCCTCACACAAATAAGTTCCACCGGACCCGCCATTACATTGTAATAAACCATTCAAATTCTCTCTGTGTTCCATTAGCGAGAATGAAATTCCACTCGAACAGTTTCTTCTTGCAAACCATCGCTCTGTGGAATAGAATCCCAACAGGATTTTTTCCTAATAACTACAACCGTAACCTGTTCAAGTCTAGAGTCAACCCTTATTTTCTCCTCCTATCCATTGACGTAATATCCTACCTGATGTTAGATAGATTTTCAGATATATAGATACTGAGAGAGAGGAAGAGAATGATAGAAAGTGGAAATGACGGATAGAAAACGGAAGAGGTCTGGGATAGCGAATACAATTCTCATCTTGCTTATTAATATATGCACGGAATGCAGACGAACTGGTGGGTGGGAGATGGTTTTGTGTAAAGAACAGGTGTAGGTGCAGATGTTGCCATTTGGATAAGTAACAATAACGGATATAAAACATCCAACACGGCACAAACTTTCCATTCTCTGTTAAGTTATCAGAATATCGGCTGTTTCATTCAATCAGGAAATGATCCAAGAAATGGCTTCTGGAATCGGAGAAAAAAAGAGAGAAAGAGTCTGTTATTTCACTATTATTATTAATATTATTATTATTTTGTATTAAAAAACTACTTATTTTCTTTTTTTTTTCATCTTATATATAACACACCCAGAAATAGCTGGGTGGTAAAAGCTGGAGATGAAAATAAAATCGTTTATTTCTTTTCAGTTCACGTTTAGAGCTATCAAAAAATTCTTTGTTTTCTTCTAACCCAAGTATTTTCAATTTTTTCTGAGATCATTTTCAGTCTTAAATTACAAAGACAGACTTATTGTAAATGCAATACAATTAGATACCTCCAATATTTCGGCATAAATTTTCGATACCTAAGTTTAAAATGATATTTTTTAAATTGAAAAAAACATTCTTGAATATTTCATTTTAGATTTAATTAAAAGTTTAATGATTAAATTTATTATTTCCGTTAAGTAAAAAATTCTGGCGTATTTCAGATAGAAATTATATAGATTGGAATGTCACATAAAATTTGTATTCTTAAAATTTTCTTAAAAGCGGTCATTTTCTTAATTTTAAGATATTTGCAAACAAACAAAAATTCATGGATTTTAAAAATATTTCAAAAGATTTCTGACACTGTTTTAGTAAAATTAGAAAATTGGAAGTTAAATTAATCTGATTTTAAAGAAATATTACTTACATATAGCATAAAAAATAATATACAACTAACTATTAACGATTGGTCGTGTTCATCTGATCGAACCTTTGACGGACTGTTGAATGACGAAGCGATGATAGCTTCGACGCATAACCATAAATGCAATTTTCATAAATCTAAGAGAAGGAACAAAACTCTTAAATTACGTAACCTTTTCATAATAATGGCAGTTTTAGTCAACAATTCATAAAAATAAGGAACGTATGAAGTAAATAAAAATTATTTTAAAGACAGATGGCACTACTACGTTTAATGCTCATTGCACTTTTGGATCCGTACTTTTCGTTTCCACTTAATTATTGCATAACCTCCAGGGAACACCGCAATACAAAATTTTACACGATTTTAAACTATTATAAATTATTATAATTAAAATGTAAAAAATGTTTAAAATTCTTATAAAAATTCATTATTCATCAAAAAATTTTTATTTCTTCAGACAATAATGTCCTTAATATTTCTTATTTACAAAAGCAATTAAAAGCTTGTCTAATTAAGTAATGTCATAGTTTTATTGGATTTTTTTCAGTTCAGAGCAGATTTTTATTTAGATGGCACTAATTGGAAAACAAAAAAAAAATACGTGATTTACAATCTTCAAGTACTCCTACTTTTAACAAAAAAAATGTCACGGAACACGAAGGTTATGTTCAAAATTTCATGAAATTAAGTAAGTGGGGGTAACACAGTTAAAAAAATCTTTTAACAATATTTTCTAAAAATAAACTTTTAAAATATAACTTCATTCATTTGTAAATAAGTCCTGAAAATTTCATTAAAACCGTACTATTATTTGATTATTACAAGAATTTCCAAATAAACGTATTTTCTACGGAAAAAAACGCGCAAAAAAAAAAATCAATGTTAAAAGTTAGAGAAGGGGATGACGTAAACAAAACAACATTTCAACCAAAATTTCGAACGTGTTAGAAAGGATTAAAAAATTTCAAATAATAATTAAAAAAAAACTTTGGTCTTTCATCTTAATAATAACTTCAACATTTTGACGATAAAACTTTATTTTCGTTAAGTTTGTGGCCTTTTTCATTACGCAATACTGTTTTTCCCGCGAAATAGTGATGGTACCTAGATAAAATCTGCATTCTGATGTGATGTTGATTTTTAAACTACACGCGCGAACAATCTCTGCTATCGTTATTTTTGACTAGCAGTATAGTATTTTTTAAAGGAGAGTTCTCTAACGGTGTTGCGTGATGCACGCGGCGGGAGTCCTGTGAGTGTCTGCCCTTTTTTTTTAATTCTTTCAAAAATCCATTTCCACTGTTAAATAGTGTAAGGTTGATAGGAGAAAAGTATAACTAGGAGCTTTTGATATTGTTGTTTCAAAAAGCAATATATATATATATATATATATATATATATATATATATATATATATATATATTAAAAAAGGATTAATTCAAAGATGTTGAATGGCCATTTCGATATGAAGATCCCCACGGGGGACAACACATCACCTCAGCAACAGAAAAATCCTCTGTTGCTGAGGTGATGTGTTGTCCCCCGTGGGGATCTTCATATCGAAATGGCCATTCAACATCTTTGAATTAATCCTTTTTTAATATATATTTGCTCTGTAATATTTTATTACATGGAGCTCTCTTCCTGTATCATTTTTTAATATTAAAATAAAATTTTTAATATTAATTAGGATCGGTTTTTTGGAATTTACCTTCCTGCTTTTTTCCCTTGGATTGAAGTATCTGAATTAAAATATATATATATATATATATATATATATATATATATATATATATATATATCCAACTGAATAAATATATATAATCTGGGTGTGTATCTTTGTATACTTCTATCCACTTGGCCATTTGGATTGATTCCAATCACCTGAAGAAAGCCATGCATGCAACGACCGAAACATTGAGAATATGACAACAAAGGTGAGGGCAACAGTCAATGTAAACAGTGTAAATAATTACAATACCTCATTTCATAACTATAGATAGATAATGAAGATATTCTGCCTAATTACACACTCCTGACTTAACACCCAGTGATCTTCTTCTGTGTCACGTCTACGATATTAAGCTAGATACTTTGGAAGAACATGAAGGACGAATACATGAAGTTATGTCTTCAATACAACACGAGTTCCTGGTTAAATCAGATGATGTGATTTCTGGGATGCCCGAGAAGCTGATAGTGAAATCTGGTTCCTATATCAAATTTTAAATAATACCTCATGCTAAGCGTTTTCCTCTCATATCAAGTCTTGTCAAAATTATAGTTAATAAATAAGTTGTAAGTATTTTAAAATGAGGTTGAGTAAATTTTGTCCCTTGACCCGAGTGTTTACTCTCAGGTTCTCCACGTTAATTGAGTTTGTTTCGCATCCCGCCTGAGTGGGTGTGGGGGGCGTGGTTAAAGACACATGCGTGCCGTTCTCTACTCTGCAGACTAGCGCAAGCTTAGTGCCCGACCCGCGCAAGCAGGGGCTGGGTAAATTTCGTCCTTTGTTCCGAGTGTATATGCTCGGGTTCACATGTTAAATAACTAACCTTGTGTCACATCCCAACTAAGGTGATGGGGGCATAAGTAAATATCCAATCGTTCTGCTCTACACGCCACAGACTAGTTAAGACAAGCTCAGTGCCCGAGCACTCGTGTGCTGGGGCTGGGTAAATTTTGAACCTTGAACCGAGTCTATGCGGTCAGGTCTCCACGTTAAATAACTGATCTTTTGTCACATCTCGACTCAGTATTAGAAGTGGCATGGGTAATGTAAAGCTTTTCAAAACCAGGTCAATAAGATCAAAGTGAAGTTTCTGTTCTTGCAGCAGTCGACTGCCAGCTCACGTCTACAGCCATCAGCAGCAATTCCATCTAGCCAGCAATTATCATTTTCTGCTTGCTATTAGCTGTCGCCCCAGTCGGCACCTAACTCTTGTTGCTTCAGCCATCTGCAGTAGGACTCCAGCTCTTGCCGCTTCAGCCAATTCTAACAGGCTTCCATTGCCAGCCCTCCTCGCTAGCTGCAACAATATACAATAAACTGTTCTTTTTCAGGACAACTTCCTTCAGCAACAACAAAACTGTCCTTTTCAAGCGAATGATCTTCACCGATTACAAAAGTGTGGTTTTCACTGACCCCTAAACTCTCCTTCTCAGGGCAACACATTTCTCACCCTCTTCATGAGCTTGCTGTTGATCTGGATGTGGGTCAAATAACAGGACAGATTGGGTTCTATAGCCTTGGCTGGCAACCAGTATACCGCATTAAGTAATGGCAACCTACTGAGGAATATTCTTCTACCCAGTCAGTCATGTTTCGAAAGAGTCATGATCGCCCAAGCGTGTATCATGTATGGCACTTAACTGACTGACATGAGCATGTAGAATTATTTTTGGCCTAGTTCACTGTAAAAATATTTTGTGGATTTATTCTCTTTAATAAAAATAAATTTAACAAAATATTTTTTTCTCAAATCTTCACTTTTTTGTTGTTGTGTTTCATCATTCAATATCTGTTTGCGGGCTACCATATTTGCTTTTCATGAGACAACAATAACAGATTTGAATTGCTTGGTAGGTGGAACCATATCGTATTTCCTAAATGCGGTAGTGGTCAGCGTGTTATGTTAAGTAAAAACCAGGATTTCGAATAATGATTTGAAAGGCAGGCAAACGCCTCTCATTTAGCAAGCGGCTGAGACGGAAGGGTTAAAGAAGCAAAAATGATGTTCTGGTGTTGGTTTAGGAAAATTTCCAAGCTTAGTTTTTCTTTAATCACGAATTCTGTTTAACTGAAATGTATACCGTAAATATACACAGGGTGTCCATAAAGTTTGTGTGCACTTTTAAATATTTGTGAGAGAAATAATTTGTAAAAAAGATTGTAAAGAAGTACATCTATATTTTTGGGGGTTTATTGAAATTTTATTTAAGTTTTCACATGCACTATAAAGGGCAATACGATTTTGCAGTTCACGAAAAATATTTGACAACTGATTTACAGTAATGTCTGAAATTACATTAGTTATTTTAGCTTTCAAATCTTCTAATGAACTAACTTTAGTTGTATATACAATTGTTTTCACATGAAAAAAAAATCTAATGGAGTCAAATCTGGCAAACGTGTAGGCCAATAAAAAGATCCACTCCTTCCGATCTATCTGTTAGAAAATTCCTGATGTAGAAACGCAGATCAAAGTGACAAGGAGCTTGTTGAAACACAGTATTATTTTTCAAGTTTAATTGTTCAAGCTCATTTTTTTACAGATTATTTCTATCACAAATACAAATAAAGTTATAAATTTTTAAAAGTGCACACGAACTTTATGGACACCCTGTATAAAAAAAACTTGTCGATAGTTTATCAGCTAAGAATATTTTCCCCGAATCGTTAAATGTTTCTTATAGTGATTCCGAGGAGTATTATCAGTAATCAAGCATTATTATTATTATTATTATTATTATTATTATTATTAATCCTGAAATTTCGACTGTCATGTTGAATAGGTGTTGTCCTTGTTTTTAACATCTATTTGAGCATAAAATGAACTCATATTCTACTGTTAAAAATATTAGGTAAATGGTTGATTTGTTGTACCCCTGCAGTAAGTATCTGACTCCTATTACTCTGTATTTACAACAGCTAGATTAAACCAAAAATGTAGTATTATTGCCATATCTAAGCTGGTGCTGCCTAGTCTCTACTTGCCTGTCTCGATAGAATCCAAAAGCGTATCCACGTCCTTGTGGGTGACGAATTATTTTTCACTCTTTCCCACAGACGAAACGTTGTTCTATCGTTGTTTCTATGTCATGCTACGTCTATGGCATTAACTTCCTCTGTTGTTATTTCCATGACATGTGTTGTGACGAGCTACATTCCTTCGTCACACTACTCCTGATCTTTGCAAATAGGTCCCAACATACCGGGTACACATCCCCATTCACTTTGTGTTCCCATAGTAAGAAGTAAGTTCCATTCTGATAGCTTCTTCCTATTAGCTAGTTTATGGAAAAGAATCCCGACAGAATGTTTTCACAACCGCTACAATCTTGACCTTTTCAAGTCTAAGTTTAGCCGGTATTTTTCCAGTATAACCCATTGAACTACACTTTTTGGCATTTTTTACGCTCATACAACGCATTAGCTCTACCTTAAGTGACTCCTGGGACTTGTTTTGAGTGAACATTAGTGTGCATATATACACAAGCCTCCAATGGAGGAACTAATACTCCGTTAAAGAATTTATATCCATTAATTAATTTGTATGTTTATTAGTTAATTATCGTTATTATTATAATCTATAGACTAAACTATCGCCCGGTTCACACTCCACCCACATCTATTGAACAGGTGAAGAGGCTCACCCCTTGGTTCCTGTTTAGGATGCGGTTTCCGGTTTTCTCTTTTCCAATCTTTTCACTCTTTTCTTTATTTTTTTCAATTGGAGTAGATAGACTAAACTATCGCCCGGTTCACACTCCACCCACATCTATTGAACAGGGGAATAGGCTCACCCCTTGTTTCCTGTTTAGGATGCGGTTTCCGGTTTTCTCTTTTCCAACCATTTCACTCTTTTCTTTTTTTCTTTTTATTTTTTCAATTGGAGTAGATAGATTAAACTATCGCCCGGTTCACATTCCATCCACGTCTATTGAACAGGTGAAGAGGCTCATCCCTTGTTCCCTGTTTAGGATGTGGTTTTCGGCTTTCTCTTTTCCATTCTTTTTACTCTTACGTAGCCCGCTGCGCATCAGTGGCGTTATCGCCTTGCTTGGGGTGATATGATTAAAAAAAAATCTTATTAATTATTATTAACATTATTATTATTATTATTTATAAGTTTTATGAAATAGTATTATTGCTATCGTTAAGAATAATAATTAGCACTGATCCCCGTTTTTTTTTTTCTACCGTTAGAACTAATATAAAAAGCTGATAATTTAATTCTTCTAGTTAAAATACGGGCCCAAAATTTACTGTCACGTATTTGAGCATGGCCAACTAAAAGCTCAGGCCAAGATCGTCTTATCGCTTGGGATAAAAATACAACCTTCCGTAGAAGCTAACACTGTAAATCTAACCCCCTCACCTACGTTTTTTTCTCCTGTCCGCCCATGATTCTTTTTGTCGAGATAAATCTAACCCATTCATTGTTGTGAGGAATTTGGTCTGAAGAACGGTCTGTAAGAGCTCCGCGAAATAAGCTATTATCAATGGATTTATAAAAGCATCCAACTTATTTTCACACACACACAAACACACACACACACACACACACACACACACACACACACACACATATATATATATATATATATATATATATATGTATATATATATATAAATGAATAAGGAACGAAGAAAATATTTACAATGTTTAAAATATTAATTTAAAACAGTGCTCAATATAAAAATAGAGCAATGAATTTTTAATATAAATTATACTTTAGAGCATGTACAAACTACAATCTTCTACAAAAGTGTATATTATGTTTGAAAGAACAATGTCTCATCAGGTATTTACTAATGATAGTAATAAGCATTATTTTTTAAAAGAATATTGATGAAAATTCACTTTCTTTTTATTGGCAAAATTTTTCGTACGAGTTAAAGAGGATAGGAAAGTTAAGAAAACAAAAAGAGAAATCAAAAAAAGGAGAAAGAGAAGGACACACAGGAAATAAAAACAAAGAGGAAAACAAGAGAGAAAGAAACCAGAGGACAAAAACGGCCTCTGGAGAAGTAAACCCCAGTTTTAGGTAGGAAGTAATGTATAAACTAATACAGACATCGGTCACGCGAGGTCTGGGCTAAACAAAGAAGAAAAAGTGAGAAAATGCACAGAGGGAAGAAAGTGGTGGGGGAGACAACAAGAGCTGCAAAGAAATAGGAAATATATATGGGTCTACACCGTCTAAAATGACGGGTAGATATTTCTATCGATATGCTGTCTGATGATAGCAACATATGTCTTAGTGTATCTACTATTGAGTATCATACATAGAGACATAAAAAAAAAATAATACAAACAGCAGGATCAATATATACAAATCACCCCCAGAAATTTAAATGCAAAGTCAATACTCATCTACTAACCACTGGACTCTAGCTCTCTCCCCACCCCTGTATAACCTTCCCTTTCTCTCCACCTATGTATCTGTCATCGCACCTGCTTTCTATTGTTCCTTTCTAACTAGTTTGTACTCCTCACTCTTTTCTAATTAATCTTTTTACATTTATGTAACCCCCTGCACATCAGTGGCGTTTCCGCCTTGCTCGGGGTGAAATGATTAAAAAAATAAAAATAAAAATAAAAATACACAACAGTCTTTGTTATAATAGCGAATATATATATATATATATATATATATATATATATATATATATTTCACTACTCAGTGACATAATTATTTAAAGAAAAAAAAACTAAAATAATAACGCACTGTCAATGAGCAAGCACGTGGCAAGAATGTTCATAGCTGGTAGTAAAGTTTAATAACTGGTAGTAAAGATAATGAACTGAGCTAACGTCGCCTCTCTATTTTCTCTCTAAAGAAATGATCCGACGCACATGATCATGACAGGAAGTGTATATATATATATATATTTGCTTAAAGATTATTTTTTAATGAATACTCGCATTTGAGTGAAGAGACTGTTTTTTCTATAATCAAACAGTACATTTTAATTATCTACTAGCCGAGATGTTCGAGAAATCATGTTTGGAAAATATCTGGAAGATATTCCAGCAGGATTCGAACCTGCATACTCCCTTATAATGATACTCCCTTACACCGGGAAGATGCCACTATTACATCCGGTGTCTCTTATTACTAAACCACAGAAGATATGGTAACCCAAGTCCGAATTAAGCCTTTTCAATAGATATTCTCCTGATTTCTTTTCGAATCATTTATCTCTGCTCGTGGTCGTATCCTAATGTAAACAAACGCAATCGAAGATAATATTACGAAATGATACGAAAATTTACGAAATTGCTGTTAACCGACATATTTATTTAAATTTATTTGTTTAAATATTTTTTTAATGGATATTCTTATTTGAGTTAATAGTCTGGTTTTTTTTTGTTTTTTTTAACTAAACAGTACATTTTAATTATTTACCGGCCTAAATGCTAGAAAAATCTTCTTTGGAAAACATCTATCTTCAACTATCTTTTTCGAAACTTAGTGAACTTGAACAAGTTAGTCCGATTGCCACGGTGACGGTTGTTGCACGTTCGATTATGCTGCCTGCTCGCCTTCCTCCTCTCAACTAATATTGCGAAGCTAATTCGTGTAACAATTTTTGCTTTTTTCTATAAATTCATTCACAACCAAACCAAAATGGTTTTATCACATTGGGAAGGCGAAGAAAATAGGAATATATCACTTTAATTCCATTTTCGAATTTTAATTTTTTCGAATTTTTCAAAAGTTCTAAAACCGAGTTCAGCTAACGTTCAATTCGATGTCGAGATCGGACGCGAGTCAAACGACCAGTATACTCCCAAATAGCAGGGAGATGTTACCATAAGATCTGGTGTGTATAACATTCAACCACACAAAATACTATGGTAACTAAAGTCTGAATTAAGCTTTTTAAATAGATATTCTCTTGATTTCAAAAATATAATTTTTTTCACTGTTTTCAAAAATTCTAATTTTCACTTACTCTCGTATATATATTTCTACGGCTAATTATAATGGTGAAATATCCGTTTCCAAACTGAAAACAGTCGACATTCATTGATCAAACAATTCGTGTTACTGTTTGTTGAAATGTTTAAATTCTTTCTCTTAAATCGTTTTTTTAAGGAAAGTAAGGAGAGCCTGGAGAACCGGATACTGACTGGACAGATAGAAGGAAGGAGAGACAGAGGAAGGCAGCGGATAACATATTTGCAGGGCCTGATCAGGTGGATGACGGAACGGGGGTTGCCAGGAGCAACAGGAGCAAACATACTAATAGCCACAAGGGATAGGGAGACGTGGAGAGCCATGATCGACTACGTCCTGAAGGGACAGGGCACATAGAAGAAGAAGTAATTGAGAGCCGAGTTCGAAATTCATTGCATTCACATACGGGCAAAAACCCTTGGGAATACTTCTCAGCTATGGGTTGAATAGCAGGACAGATTGGGTTCTACAGCCCTCGTTGGCAACCAATCTACCGCAGAAAGAAATGGCAACATACTGCGGGAAAATCTTCTGCCTAGTCATTCATGGATCGAAAGTGACATGATCGCCCAAGTTTGTATCACGTATGGCACTTAACTAACTGAGTTATTAGAAAAACAAAAAATCGATAGGGCGTGTCACAAGTGGAAGGTGCGAGAAAGAAAGCTGTTAGAATAGAAGAGGAGTTGCGTCAAGCTAGTTCTACAGAAAACGGTGAAACCTAATTGCCAGTCAAGTAGTACATTTAATTTCAGGTTTTCAGGATACCAGAAAAAAAAATCCCCATAAAATATGCCTCTCTAACTCGAGTGGATCTTTTACAACTTCATTGTAAAAAAAGAAAATTATTTTTTCACGATGAAGCACATGAAAAAGTTTCTTTAAAATTTTAAACTTGACGCATAAATTTGTCAAAAAAAATAGTAAATTTATTTAATAAGGAAGGCAAGTGTTTCGGTCGGCTAAGAAGAAAGTAACGGACGAATTATTAATCTGTTTTGTTTGCTTAGGACGCAGGCGAATGATATTAAACAAAACAATGTCTATGGGAAAATGTATATGGGAAATGTGCCAAATTCTTTTTGGATAAAACAAGTTTTCATTAAAAAAAAAAAAAAACCTGGATAGGAGCCCACAGCTTACCACCCACATATTACAAAAAATATATATGTAAGATCAATGGTGAAAAAGTAACCAGTAACGAAAAAATATGAAGATTTCTGTGGAAAATAGTATATAGTGGAGCACGATGTTGTATTGTATAGTGCACAAATTGAGTTGGGTTCGTTATATACACTAACTACACTTACCACCCCAGCTATGGGTAAATAGCAGGCTAAGTCTTTTAGCCTTTGGTGGCAACTGGTTTAGGAAAAGGTCAGCTCTGAATTCAAACTCTCCAACGATGGTTTAAATAGCTTCACCAACCCGCCATTGACCAAGCGTGGAGGAATTCAACAAGAGTGGAGAAGTTTCGGTAGATTAGATTAGATGTGGCACAAAACCAAAAGTATGAGGTACCCAGTGAGGATCGAACTCACAACTCAGTTGTAATAGGTTCAAGCGAAAAACCCATCCAAACTTACATCACCCAGTACTTCTAAGCGGTCACCCATCTAGGTAATGACCAAGCTCGAAGTTGCTTAACTTCGGTAATCGTACGAAAACCGGTGTTTCAACGTGATGTGGCCGTAAATTCTGGATATGGATAATATATGAAAATAGACGTATAGCTCATTGATCATAGTGTTTCGAGAATGAAATATAGCAAGGGTAATTTTTTAAGAAGGTAAAAGGATGTTGCGGATATCATGGATCGAGCATATGCGCAACGATGAGGTTTTAGAAAGGATGGAAACGAAAAACAAATTAATACTCAGCGTCAGAAAACGACAGCTACATTTACTGGGACAGGTAATGAAGAAAGAAGGCTTGGATAATCTGATACTCACAGGTCAGATAGCGTGAAAGAGAGACTAGAGAAAGCAGTGGGTAACATACTTGACAGAGCGGGATTTGGGTGGAGTAACAGGAGAAAGCTTGCTAAGAGCCACCATGGATAGGGAGACATTGAAGGCCATGATCGTCTACGTCCTGAAGGGACATGGCACATAGAAGAAGAAGATTTCTTAATAATATCTACCTGTGGAGGTCATCCTATTGGCTAGTGTCTAGAAAACATGACATCTTGATCCAAACTTTTTTTTAATGGAACTGTGTAGGGCAGTTAACCAATCCCTGTTACAGACGCTCTCTTAGGCACATTTGTGCTTCTCCAATAGCAGCAGTGCCTACCTGTAGTTTACACTGCTACTATTATGAGCAGACCTTGTTTACAGATTGTGAGAGATCGGGCATTATCTGGCGTGAGCAACAGTTTCAAACCGACCATTAGGATTAAAACCTTAGGGACGGTGACATGTGATTTTATGCGCGCATATCCATCGATGAATTCCGAAAAGTTCAAGTGAAGTCGACAAGTTCTCTTGTCGTTCATTTCACACTCCTCTACGATCTTTTGAACAGGAGTAGAGTTTGATACCAAGTTTTTTTCATATTTGAGATTGGATTTCCGGGATGCTGGGTATGATGGTAAAGTGCATCTGGCAGCAAGTCCTCTGATTAGGAGGTTGCGAGAAGCATGGAGCAACCTCTTAATTGCTGTTGTTCCCAGATCCACCCTGAACCGGAGTAGTAACACCTGTTAGGGTCCCAGCTATGAGTAAATAGTTAACCTCCAAAAGGGAGTCAAAACAATATGAAAGTATAAAAATACACTTTTATAGAAATGTATACTTAAAAATAGATTTTTATAGAAAAATATACATTTTTGAAGGATAAATTATTAACAACAATACATTTTTGAAGGAGACAAATTATTCCAAAAAACATTTTTGAATGAAGAAAATTATAGCTGTAATACATTTTTGAAGGAAAAAAATATTACCAGCAATACATTTTCAATTTTCTAAAAAAAAAAAATTTAATCAAAATCTGAGTAAATCAACCTTTTCACTATAATCGAACATGATAAAAATACCTTAAAGCCCCACCTTTTTAACATTAAATAACCCACAGAGGTTGATATGCCGTTAAACAAACCTCAAAATCAAAACCCGTCGATACAACAAGGAGTCAGATACTTTTTGAAGCGATACCTTAAACTCATTTTAAAGTTTTTTCTAGTCTTTCAGTTCCAGTAGCTCGCTGAATGTTAGTGGTGTTATCCCCTTGCTTGGTGTGAATTTATTAAAAAAAATATTAATTACATCCAATCACATAAATTCAGTCTGAAATTCTGTGGACATTATGGCCACAGTTTACAAGATATTGAATTTCGTCTCCCAAAACTAATCAATAATTAATAACTTGTTGGGATGTAATGTTTAATTAAAATTCAGTTTCAATATTCAAATATTTTTTTCTTCATTAATTCACTCAAAGCAAGCCGCCTGGAACCGGCACAATAAAGCATTGGTTCAACTACACGGTTCATTTTTTTCACATAGCATCGTGGGTATGTAACCCTTAAAACCTTTTCTCTCTGCATTGGCTTCTTTTAATATCGAAGCATTATTTTAATATTTTTAAGGTAGCCACCTCTGTATACATTTATTTTACTATTGTATCTCTCAATGTAAAACCAATTTCACCACGTGTTTACACACTGTTTAAAAAGGATAACTTTCTTCCTTTCTGAGAACTTATACCAAAACATTGTAACGCAGTCCTGTCAAAATAACTTGATATTTTCTGTTGGGGATCATCCCTTTTTACAAATAAGAATGGACTCGCCTGATGTGTACATATCATCCTGCCTATATAGAGAACGGCAGAGTAGTAGCAGCAGTTTGTATTTACTAGCCTTCCCACGCAAGGCCAGATGTAACAGATATAGCCGGGCCAAAAAATGTCTGTCTATTTTTCCCCAGTCGTGGTTCTACCCTTCAGCGGAACCACGACTGGGTTTGCGCTCTCTGCTCGGAAGCAGAGAGCGCTCTCTACCCGAAGACAGAGAGCTGACAGTGTCATAGAAAAGTCAGGTAAATGCCTAAGACTTTTTCACTACAAGACTGTATATATTGATTCTACTAATAGTATTCCTAGTATTCTTGAATTGACTAACCCGTGTTCCAGTTTGTATATTTTTGTTCAATATAGCTTACATTTTCTCTCTCCATATCTGTTTTTGTTAATATTATTTTGTGTGGTTTCTCAACCGGAATCCACAACACTTTCCTTAGCTATGAAGACCCTCGATTTAACTTATGTTCCCTTTGCGTTTACATTCAATATTTGTCTATATTTCTGAGATGAGGTATTGTAATTATTTGTATTATTTACACTGTTCGGTTGATTTTCCTCCTTTTTATTGTCATATTCACGACGTTGTATGCTCCACCCTTCTACAGATGATATTCGTTAGAATTTCGAACTGAACCTTTTATTTCGTCCACCAAGGTACATTGTGGTATATGGCTCATATAAAAGCGTTGACTGAAGTATTCCAGGGATTTATGAGCTCTGGCCACAGCAGGGGTGAACAAAAACTTGGAGAGTTGAGTTACGAAAAGGATATAACTGAAACCCTAATATCTAAAAACAGCATTGCACGAGGAACTAGTACAATCTACCCCGGTGAATGATCTGAAAGGTTAGGTTAGAAATTCTAACGTCTACCTCATCTCAAAAATATAGACAAATCCTGAAGAAGGCCAGATCGTAGAACAGCTAAAACATTGTGAATATGACAAGAAAGATGAGGAAAACAGTTCAAACAATGTAAATGATATAAATAGTTACATTACCTCATTTCAGAAATACAGACGAATGATGTTTAATAAATAAAATCAATTGTTCTCGTGCAATCATAACCTCAGCTTCTATCTTTTTTTCATCAGTATATTTAATAACGCGATAGACTTGAAACAACCGACTTTTAATATAGCTTGCGTTTGGCCATTCCGTTGCTTTTATCCAGTTTCGACTATGATTAATTTAGAAGGAATGGCAGAAGTAAATAAGTCATCAGAGACGAAAAAAAAAAAAAAAAAGAGGAAAAAAAGTAAAAAACATAAAAAATAAATATTTCCCAGGATACCTTGATATTAAGGGGTATTATGAATACACATTACGCACTCTCACCGGATATGACACACGTAATGATGGGAATGGAGTAGGCAAAACTAATTAGATTACAAAATACTTATATATATATACATACATATATAAATACATATATGTTTGTATATCTGTACGTATATATTCAGGAGAACTCAATCTTTCACACACACGCACACACACAAATATATATATATATATATATATATATATATATATATATATATATATCAGCATGCAGTGTGGGTATAGAAGAATCCAAAGAAGTATCCTGTACATAAAGTGGTAGGATAACTCTCTAAGAGAGCTCTAAATATATATGTATATAAATACATATAGGGCAAATATAAGAAAATTTAAGGCAGATACGTTATTTCATGGTAAATCGGAATTAAGGGCTTATTTCAGGCGAACCATCATCAGCTTCCGTCTTAATTGTACAAAGGATTTTACACGAATGACATTCACAAAGACCTAAAAATAAAAAAAAAACGAATAAAAATAACTGTCGCTCCCTTAAAAGAGAAAATTTAAGAAAAACTACATCCAGTTCGGCGAACACACACACATATTCATACTTAAGCATATATATACGCAATATAAAATCAGAGGACACGCGTAGCTGCGGATGACAACAAAAGTTCATCAATACATTCAACCTGACAGTTGGATTGCAAACCTGTAGATTTGAAACGTAAAGAAAGTGGGTGAGGTGTGTGTGTGTGTGTGTGTGTGTGTGTGTGTGTGTGTGTGTGAGAGAGAGAGAGAGAGCGTTAAAAAGAAAGGGTAAGTAACTTAAAGCGTAAACGAAAAGGGAAGAAGAAAGAAGAGAAGAATAAATTTAAAATAGAAAGAAAAGATGATAGGAGAAAATAAGAAAATAAAAATAAATAAATATTATAAATTAACGGTGAAAGGATAAGAAATTGGAGTCTAAAATATTAAAAATATATTTAAGAGATAATCCGTTAATCTGTTGTGATCACAAAATACTCACACTATAGAAACAAAATTATATTAATTATAAAATCAACAAAACAAATATAATACAATATAAAATTAAAATATTAAAAAGAAAATTTAATTTAAAAGTAAACCTAATTATTCTATTTAAATTTAGTTGTTTAAACTTAATTATTTAGTTTAAAAATAAATTTACATATTACTAGTAAAAGAATAAGAAATTGGGAATTTAAAAAAAACTAAGAAAATTAAACAATTAAGATATAATAGTTAATCAATTCGCTTTAATTATAATTACCACCACACCACTATATAATCAAAATTATACTAATTATTCGGTTAAAAATACAATAATAATAATAATAATAATAATACCATAATGTAGGGAAGTTTTTCGGTCAACAGTACAGTTATAATACCGTATAACTTTAGTACTGTAAAAAATACATATACATGTACACATACAACTCTCTCTCTCTCTCTCACACACACACACGTAAATGCGTACACACATACCCGCATACACATATATATGTATAGCCATATATGTACACGTACACAGATACATATACACACATACGAACACACACATATATATATACTTAAACATCAGCAAAAACAAATATGTAAGCAATGCCATACTCATATAAAAACCCGTGTATAGGAAAAAAATCTCGACATATATAACAATGGTTTACAATTAAACAATATATATTTCGTTGAATAGTGTGATGTGTGTAAAGTCTTCAGAGGAATAAATGAGGGGCTAAATATTTAACATAGTTTAAACCGGCTCCTGTGTCGACATTTAAAAATTAGTTCTCTCCTCAGATTCAGCAGATCCAATTGGTTTTTTGTGTTTTACAATAATGATCTTTTCATCCAGGCATAAGTGACAGCACTCTTTGAAGCTAGTGGGTGTGTTGGATTTTTTAATGATATTCCATTTAATCATGGGGGTTAGATTATTGTCTTTTTCAGTGACTAGAGATATTTTGATAGAGCTGTTTGGTTTCTTAGTTCAGGGTTGGAAAAGGAGTGTGTGTGATTGGTTGGAATTAATATTAGTTTTCTTAAAGTTTTAATTTTTGCTTTAATTGAAAACCAATGGACGAAATTTACTACTTCCAGTAAGCAAAATATTTTGGTGTATTTGAAATAGAAATTATACTGATTAGAATCTGAATTTTTTGAGAGATTTTAAAATTTAACATTTTTTTTGTAACAGGCAGGAAACTGTGACTTTTAATGTAAACAGAAAATAACATACTTAAAAAAATTTCCTATACACAAAAAATTTTTTTTGAATTATTTTGAAAATCTTTTGACTCGAAGATTTTTATTAAACATTTCAATTTTCGATTAGTAAATATATTCTTTATTTAATAACTTAATAACTTGACCGCGACAAGGTTTTGAAGAATTTTAAAAATATTTTATAACTTTATAAATTATTAGAAAAAAAAAAATGAAAACAAATTTTGTAAAATTTATTATACATCAAAAATTCATATTCATCGAATTTTTTTTTCTTTAAACGATAATGTCCTTAATATATAGTTTTTAAAAGCTTATCTAATTAAATAATTTCATAGCTTTAATGAAATTTTTATTTTACTATTCGGAGTAGATTTTCGAAAAAAAAACTGCCTTTTATATAAAAAACAAACATAGGTTATTTACATTCGTCAAAGACGTATATTTTCCCAAGATTTCTCGATTATTCAGGACAGTCAACACTACATCATAACGGTGTCCTCACGAATATTCGAAGTCGGTATGGACCTACTCAGTTAAAGTCACAAATTCTTTGCATTAAATTGACGGCCATATATATATATTGATGTACCAACTGTTGAGTATCTTACATTAAGACATAACATACATGTATTTATAAATACCCAACAGTATTAGAAAGAATATATATATATATATATATATTCAAACAATTCCTTTCAAATTGTCGGTTGTTTATAAACAAGTTTCGTTAAAATTCGTTAATTTCCGTAACATGTTTACATTTGTTGACATTACGATACATTTCAGAGCAGATATGGTTGTTTGCGATGAATGGAAAATTGTGTTACATAGGCTTGATTAAAACCTCGTTTAGACTATAGGCCATTCGTGGTCGAGCGGTCTAAGAAGTTGCCAGATCAAATGGTAGCTTCCCCTACGTAAATAGCGGTCGCAGGTGCGAATCCTGCCGAATGGCACACATTTTCGTATTAACAATTCATCGTAAATAATCAGGCCGGTAGATGTAAATATATAATACTGTTTAATTAATTAAAAAAACAGAATATCTACTTAAATACGAGTATCGATAAAAAACAATGTTCAAACAATTCATTATATATATATATATATATATATATATATATATATATATATACATATATATATACTGAAAAATACATCTTAGGTTCATACAACCATGGATGAGAAAACGTTACAATTTCTTGTAATTTTGGAGATTGTGCGTTCAAAAATTCCATGCCATGTGAACGTTAAAAAAACCGTTACGTGAGAGTTCTTAAAAACAGTAAACGGTAAAATCAGTTATAGAAAATCACCTGAAGACACCACTCATGGTAGAAATCTAGGTAGTGTAATAACTTGTTTATAAATGGAATATATATATATATATATATACATATATTTCCATTTATATATATATATATATATATATATATATATATATATATATATATGTTGTAGTGGGGATACCAGTGAACTAAGTTCGTCACAGCAGAAGCCATGAAAATATTTTTAGAAGAGACAGAAAGAAGCCACATCTTGCTGGCGAGAAAGTGGCTGGAGTCGAGCTGTCAGTTCGAAACCTATCACATTACAGTTTATCCTATTAACATTCAATGTTGAGTTATTATACACGTTTTCAAGAAAAATGAAACGATTCGACCCAACGAAGAATACACCAAAATACTTAATGCTAGGTATATATGTGTGTTTTCTTCACTACTCGCTGACATAATTGTGGAAAAAAATAATAATGCACTGATAAAGAGCAAACACGCGGCAAGACCTTTAATAACTGGTAGTAAAGAACAACAGTTCAATCCGATCTCACTTAAATACACATAGGTCCTGAAATACGTGATGTGTGTTTAAATGAGAGCGGATGGGACTGTTCTAGAACTTGGATTGTTGAAGAACAAATTTGTATTGTTGAGGAACAAATTGTTAAACAATTACACTGGCCACAAAATTGACGAGAAGATTGAGCCTGCACCTTTCCTTCAAGAATTTCATCCGATCTCATTTAAACACACATCGAGATCATCCAGGACCTATCGGTGACATCCTCGTTGATAATACATATATAATAGCACCATCCACATGCAAAACAAGATTAAAAATAATGGAGGCATTTTAATAAACAAGAGAAATCCTACACTTAATACCATCAATTATGATTACAGTAACAATGTGCTTACCGTGTCCGGAAGTTGACATGCACATAGCTCTATTTATATAAACTTTACACATATTTATTTACAAGTAAAACAAAATTATTTCTTGACAATGGCTAGAAGTATAGCCGAAAGCGCTCAAAAATACAAGATTTGATAACACTCATATAATTTGAGCTCTGAAAAGAAAAAAATCATAAAAACACATGAACAATTATATAAAAAAATCCTAATGATAATGACATGTCTGTCATTTTTAATGAAACATGCATATATATATATATATATATATATATATATATATATATACTAGGAGTATAGACCGGAGTTGCTCGGGTGTAATGAAAGCTTTAAAAATAATCCATGGTCCTGGGCCTCAGACAATTTGGACGTTGGTACGAAAGACTAAAAAGCAATGGTAGTTTCCAGCTAAAGCGAAACCCCAGACTGAAAGAAAAATGAATGGATGGAAGTCAAATTTTCATTTCCTGGTATCGATATCAAATAAATTTTGTTCGTCGTAAACTGAATTTTGAAGGCTAAATAAGTCCTCTGAGTAAATGGTATCATGGTTGAGACTAAGAACTACAATTAAACCTACTTAGAGCCAAACCTGAAGCAAAAACTAAAAGGGCTGAAAAAATACAGACATACTGGCAGATAAACTGACACACACAAACATCTTGCCTTTTATATATATATATATATTATCGATTTTCTGCACTATTGTAAGAACTGCAACCTTGAAACTTCTGAATATCGTTTCTTATGTCTTTGTCTATGAGTGTATCAAATTTGATTAAAATCGGACCACTCATCTATAACCCGATTTTTTTATTATCGATTTTCGATATTTATCGGGAGTACCTCGACACAAAACCTAACTAAGAACACTCGCAGACGCTTATAGTACAACTGTGTAAATTTTCCAGAAAATCGGTTCAGCCGTTTCGGAGTTTATAGGTAACGGACACACAGACACACATACACACACAGACAAAGTTCCACTTATAAATAAGTTTAGATATGGTGTGATTGGTAAATCGTCGTCATTATATATTTTTAATTCAACACTGAATTATTGCGACCCTTCGTTTCATATTTAGGGTCATTTTCAGACAGAAAATAGATATGCATACACCCACATCTATACATACACAGACAAGCATATAAAAGAATTACTAATGCATAGTTTAACTGTGGTACAAGGCCGAACGTAAGGAACACCCACTGTGGCTCTAACTCAGCCATGACTGATTAAAATTATCTAACAGTTAGCTTAAATGTGGCACGAACCTAAAGTGTGTAGCATCCGGTGATAATCAAACTCACTACTCGATTGTAACTCATTTAGAGTAACAATATTGCTTAGTGAGCTTGAGTAAATGGATGGCGGAACAAGGTTTCGCAGAAATAACAAAAAGACAACATTTATTAAAAACTACAAAAACCAGATAATTGTGGAGAGTCATGAGGTGACACCGTACATATAAATGAATAATCATAATCCATTGAATATCAGCAAGAAAGAGATATTTAGGTTAGAGAAAAATAAAATAAAATTACGGCAAACATTTATAATTTAAATGCACTACTTATTACTTTACTGTAGAAATTATTTGAAAAACTGTAAATCCTTCCTTTATGGTACTGAGACTTCATGAATTTAAGCGCTGAACTAGGTTGGCGGTAAGGTCTCATCCTTTTACAGCTGAAATGACTAGATGTAACCGTGAGTTATATGCTAACAGATTAGCTTCTTGTAGTTGTGGAACTCTTTTCCGGCTTCTTGTTTCCCTGGCAAAATCTCATCATTTTACACTTGAAATGACAACCATTAGAAACAAAGAAGAGAGTACTAGATTGCTATGTGATGTCAGTTGTTCAATATGGCAGTGAATGCTGGACAATATTCTCAAAGGTTAAAGGAAAAACTTGAAGCAGCTGAAATGTGATTCTACAGAAGGATGCTGTGGATATCGTGGACCGAGTATGTGAGCAATGATGAGGTGTTGGAAAGGATGGAAGCAAGAAGGAAATTAATAATGAGCATCAGAAAGAGACAACTAAAGAAAGGAGGGCTTGGAGAACCTGATACTAACAGGTCAGATAGAGGGTAAGAAAGAGACAGGGGAAAGCAGCGGATAATATATTTGAAGGGTCTGAGCAGGTGGATGACAGAACGGGGGTTGCGTGGTGTTAGAAAGTGTGCTCAGAGCCACCAGAGATAGGGAGACATGGAATACCATGATCGCCTACGTCCTGAAATTGCAAGGCACACAGAAAAAGAAGATGTAACCGTAAGTTATATATATATATAGTAGTAAGCTAACAGTTTCGTTTCTCGTACTTCTCGCTTGTGGAACTCTCTTTCGGCTTCTTGCTTCCCAGTCAAGTTTCATCTTCAAAAATTTAAATGCAATAGGAGTCGTTATCTTTAGTCTTCTTAAATTCTCTTCTATTATTGTTCTCTTTCTTTAATAATGTTTTATTCTCCTATTCTGTCACGTCCACTTGCGTCGAAGTGTCTTTATTTCCTAGATTGGTATGAAATGATATGAATTTATGCCACTGATTCGCAGGGAATACATGTGAGGAGAGCGAAAAGAAAGAGATACAAGATACGGAGGATGTCGAAGAAAGGATAAGAGAAAGATAGGCAGGGCGTCACGTGAGAGTAGAGCGAGAAGGAAGAAGAACATGATATGGAGGTATCGGCGAAAGAATAAGAGAAGGATGGGCATCAAGGAGATAAAGGATGGCAGCTGACGTTGCACTTAAACTCCTGGCGATTATAACTGTCAGGAAAGCAAGTATACGAAACAGACTTCCACAGGCGGGAAGTACATGAGAAGGAACTATTTAAGTAGAAGAGGTGGTTACATTTGACTGTTTTGGCTATAAAAGGGTGAGGCCTAGCTGTAGTAGCTCGAGTAAATTCGTGCAGAGGGGAGCACATGAAAGATAAGATTGTCAAAGCAGAAGCCGTGAAAATATTTGTAGAAAAGGCAGAAAGAAGTCACATCCAGTCGGTGAGAAAGTGACTGAAGTCGAGCTGTCAAATCAGAATCAGTCATATTGTAGTTCCCCCTTTGAATTTTGTCGAGAACCCTAAGACGAATAGCAGAAGCGCTTAACTAGATATTGCACGGACGAATGGTAGATTATATGTGCAGGATGGATTCTGACGATAAAATTTCTGGTCTGACACAGTGACCTGACCTTCCTAGCAGTAACTGTAGTTATTGATCCGACATAGTCGTTCCACTTGAGGTCGGCTGAGAGAGTGACTGAATAGGTGCAGCATATTGCTTTCTGGGAGATTAACGTGATCCATATTGATGGGAAGTCAGAGAGTTTGTTAAAGAAGACCAGCGTCGTTTTGAAAGCATTACATTTTACGAGCCATTTCTTGCTTCTCTTTACCAAAGATAGCAGCAGCGGCAAATTTACTTTGCAAGCTTTGGCAAATTTTCTATTGAGTCGGGTGCAAATGATGGTGTTAGCGTAGATGCCTACTTGTGAAAGATCATTGACGAAGATCAGTAAAAGTGTAGGACCTAGGATAGAGCCTTGAGCGACACCTACGTTTATGTGATATTATCTGGAAGCATGCCTATTCAATATAACCTTCATTACGCAATTTAACAAGATTCGATTAGATCAAACAAGCGCTTATTTATACCATAGCCATGTAGTTTGCGCAGAAGATCAGCATGCTAAAACGCTTTGAAGATATTCAAGGTAACAGCTCGAGCTTCGAAGGCCTGGTATATGTATTCGGTGATGGTCGTTAACTTATAAGGAGTAGACCTGGCGAAGCAGAAGCGTTGCTGTCTGTCAGAGAAAAGATTGCGGTATTTGAGATGCTGTACCACTTCAGCATTGATAATAGCCTCGAACACTTTGCCAAAAATTGTTAGGAGGCTGACAGAGCAATATTTAGAGATTTGAGGATTCTCTAAAGTTTTAAAAACTGGAACTACAGAAGCGTACTTCCAACAAGCAGGAAAGCAAGAAGCAGAGAGGCAATAGTTGTAGAATTTGGAGAGGGCAGTTCAGGGACACATTTCGTTAGGACGACGACTAGGATTCTGTCACCTACACTTGCCTTATGTGGTCAACCTTAGAAATTATGTTTGAGACCAGAGAGGGGGTTATGTAGACGTCATTCAGTTGAGCCTCAGTCCTAGGTGAGAAGTCGAGTGTGGGTATTCCAGACGAGTCAGATGTGGTGTTGAATAAAGGAGAGATCGAGGGTTTGCTGCTGTTTAACCCACTTTTGAAAAGCCGCCTGTAGTCTTTGGAACCAAACTTGCGGGCTGCTATATGCTTCTTCAATGTCCTAAAACTTTTTTTTCTAAAAGTAATCTTCTCAAGTAGACTAGCGGTTATATCTTTTTCTAGTATAAATGGGAGTTTCCTACCTAGCATTGTGTTTAATGTAGTGGGAACAATTAGTATCTACATTATATGATTATTACTGGTAAGTTCTGAGAGAGTAAGACCCAGAATTGCCCTGCGTCGAGAATTCTTCATCTTTTATGGGCCGTGTCGTAGCTGCACTTATATATATTGAAAGGTCTTAATATAACAAAACACAGAAGAATTGAGAGACAAGGCATATCGTGCAAATCCCAAAATGCGATTAATTCAGTCACAACGATTGCAAATGTGTATGCCATGTGTGAAAAAAGATTCCACATTCTGAATCGGCCACATCAGTCAGCTCCTGACTCAGCGCAGCTGCAGTACCAACCAGAGCAGAAGTGCTAACCATCATCATCAACAACAATACGCGTCATTAATGGAACGAATATAAACACTCCGCTTGGGGGATCTCAACTCTCGATTTCCCGCTTTTTAGTATGTCTCGTTTTCTATGCTCATTATTTATTTGTTTGGTCTTCGTTTGCTTTGCAGCTAAATGTCATTCGGACAAGCAGAGCCCCGATCAGTTGCCGCCGGAAAAGGCTGAGTTTTAATGTCTGATTAATGCTTGAGAGTTGCTGAGCGTTGGTCATGACGTCATGTCTTATTATTAATCGGTTTGCTACGAAGCAACACTCTAATTCTCAAACAATTTATCTTCTCTGTCGTTCTCTTGAAATACACACACAAAAAGATTCATGTAAACGTGCACACACACACACACACACACACACACACACACACACACACACACACACACACATATATATATATATGTACATGAGTTGAATATATGGATCAGAATCCGACAAGATGAATAGAATAAATAAAGAACAAGTAGGAAAAAAAGTGTCTTTAATTTATCGTGTTTAACTTATAACAAGCTTCTTCAGAGATTTAATAAGGACCAATGATTTAAATTTAGGTATATTTATTAATATATGCCTAACACCAGAACTCAATGTGCGATATATGTACAATTTTATATATATATATATATATATATGTGTGTGTGTGTGTGTGTGTGTGTGTGTGTGTGTGTGTGTGTGTGTGTGTGTGTGCTTACATTATTTACATTGTTAGGGCTGTTGTCTTCATTTTTACATTTATACTTCCGACGCTTCGGGTCGTTGTGCACTACATTACATCAATTAACATTCTCCATAATTTACTTTAATGATCAGTTAACTTGAAGTATATTGAAGAGAGGCTTTAACTTTAAAAATTCTGACAAACAAATGACATTTTTACTTCTCTGTATAAAAATTTATTACAAAAATAATCTTTACATTTGCCCTGATAACGTCCCTTGGTGGACGAAACGTATCGGCTTAAACGAGATTTTTTCCTATTGTCTTTTCATGGATATATTTTTTGTTATACCCCTTATATATATATATATATATATATATATATATATATATAAGAGTGTGTGTGTGTGTGTGTGTGTCTGTATGAATAAAGACAAAAAAACTTATTTTACCCAACACGTTTCGTCATCCAGTAGCAAATGTAAGATGTTTCTGCATCATTTCTCTTATTTTTAACTTCAACTCTCTAAGTTTTTAATTACCTCTGCTATAGCCAGATATTGAACTCACAGTTCTTTGGGTCAAGTCACTGTATCTAACCAACGATTTTACCTACTGAGCTAGTATTAAATTAAATGCAAAACTAACTCAAATTTATTGACTGCATTTGTCTATATATATGAGATGAGAGATTGCAATTATTTACATTGTTCGGAGTGTTGTCCTCATCTTTGTCGCCATATTTATCTTTAATGTTTGTCTATATTTCTAAGATGAGAAATTATAATTATTTATACTATTTACATTGTTGGGACTGTTGTCCTCATCTTTATTGCCATATTCAAATTCCAAATTTATCAATTGTATATCTGAGATGAGGTACGGAAATTATTTACACTATTTGCATTGTTAGTAATGTTGTCCTCATCTTTGTTGCCATATTCATATTTCATATTAATCAAAATATCTGAGATGAGGTATTGTAATTATTTACACTATTTAGATTGTTCGGAAAGTTGTCCTCATCTTTGTTGCCATAATCACATTCAATATTTGTCTATATATCTGAGATGAAAGATTGTAGTTATTAAAACTATTTACATTATTCGGACACATGGTCTAATGGAATAAATGCGTTGGCTGGATCCAGTAACTTGAAGAGTTGTAAGTTAAAATAGAGTTGAATTAAAGGTGATAACTAATACTGGAATATCTGAAAGAAGTATGGCTTATGGAACTAGGACAGCCTACCTTGGTGAACGAACTAAAGGGTTCGGTTTGAAATTCCAATCACCTGAAGAAGGTCGAAGCATTCAACGGCCGAGACGTCGGGAATATAACAACAAAGATGAAGACAAATATGAAAGCAGCTTACTTAATGTGAATGAATAGCTGGTCAGGGACATGGAGTGATGGTGAAGTCTTTAAAATTGCTGAGTGTTACAAGAGACAAGAAAATGTGGAGAGCCATAATCACAAACATGCTTAAAAGACACGGTACTTAAATGACTTGCACATCTTCAGTTCACTGTTCTTCCTCTTTTACTTTCTCTTCGTGCCGTGTCCTTTCAGGACGTTGGAGATCATGGCTCTCCACAATTTTCTCCCTTTTGTAGCTTTTAAATGTTGTCTTATTTTGATATCTCCTAAACCCTGTTCTCCATTCATTTACTAGATAAGTTTCTCTGACCCTCTTGCTTCCAATCTAACTTGTGAGTATTAAATTCTCCAAGCCCTCATTATGTATTCCAGAAGTTTCACCGGTCTCTTGTTGTTTAGTATCTTCTTCTTCTTCTTCTTCTTCTTTAAATCCTTCTTCTTCTTCTTCTTCTTCTTCTTCTTCTTTATCATTTTCTTCTTTTGTATTTTCTTCTTCTTTGTCTTCTTTTTCTTCTTTTTCTGTATCTTCTTCTTCTTCTGTATATTCTTCTTCTTCTTCCTTTGCATCTTCTTTTTCTTTATCGTCTTCTTCTTCTTCTGTATCTTCCTTTTCTTCTTCTTTATATTCTTTTTCTTCTGTGTCTTCTTCTTTTTTGTACCTTCGTCTTCTTTATCTTTTTTCCTCTTTTCCTTCTTCTGTATAATCTTCTTCTTTATTTTCTTCCTCTTCTGTATCGTCTTCTTCTTTATCTTCTTTTTCTTCTGTATCTTCTTCTCCTTCCTTTTCTTCTCCTTTATTTTCTTCTTCTTCTTCATTTGTATGTCCATTCTTTTCTTCTTCTGTATCTTCTTTTTCTTCTTCTTCTTCTATATTTTTTCTTCTTTATTTTTTGTGTATCTTCTTTTTCTTTTTCTTCTTTTCTTCTGTATCTTCTTGTTCTTCTTTATTTTCTTTTTCTTTTTCTTCTTCATCTTCTTCTTTTGTGTCTTTTTTTTCTTCTTCTGTATCTTCTTCTACTTCTTTATCTTCTTCTGTATCTTTTTCTTTTTTCTTCTTCTTCTTTTCCTGTATCGTCTTCTTTTTTTTCTATATCTTTTTCTTCTGTGTTCTTCTTTTCCTTCTTTTTTTCTTCTTCTTTTTCTTTCTCTTCTTCTTCTGTATATTCTTCTTTTTCTTCTTTTTCCACTCCTCTGCTGCATTTTCTTCTTCTTCTTCTTCTTCTTCTTCTTCTTTAGTATCTTTTTTCTTCTTTTTCGTCTATATCTTCTTCTTTTTCTGTATCTTCTTCTAAATCTTGTTTTCTTTCGTATCTTCTTTTTTATCTTCTTTTTCTTTATCTTCTTGCCTGCCTTATGTTTCTTCAGAGCGTAGGCTATCATGGTCTGCTACATCACCCTAACGTTGTAGATCTTAATACCGCTTCTCCTGTTATCCTACTCAACCGCCGCTCCGTCAACCATCTACTCAAGTCTATCAAGTATGTTACGCGTTGCTTTCCCTTGTCTCTCTTTCCATCTATCCATCCCGTGGGCATCAGATTCTTCAAACCCTCCTTCCTCACAACTGTCTTTTTCTCATGTTGAGTATCAGTTTCCTTTCCGTGTCGATTCGAGATGTTATGTATAAATGTCCTTTTTGTTTCATTTTCTCTAGAGCTTCGTCGTTTTTCAGCATCCTTCAGTGGAACCCCATGTTTGTTGCTTCAAGTCTCTTCTTCATCTTTGATCAAATGTTTCAGCATATATAAGGACTGATATTACATAAATCTATACTCTTTTATTTGATTCTAATCAAATTTTCCTGTTTACTAATAGTTTCCTTAGTTTTTCGAAAACTCTTTAGCTATTTCAACGCGTCTTCTGCATCCTATGTTTCATTTCATAAATGTTTATGGGAGTTTAATATAATGCCATTGTTTACAGGCAAATCGTATAACCCAATTTAATTAGGTCTTAAGTTCGAGTTACAGTAGCGCTGAAAATATGTAGCCTTGTGTCAAACGTAGCTAAGCTTTATATCTCTGTGTAAAACGCTTTTTTCTAGTTCTTGCCTTCTCACGTTCTGTATCTTTCATGACCCGGACCTATCTTTTCTCGTAATTTCATTGTTGGTGACATTTTCATTTCAATTGAAATCTAAACCCGGGTGTTTTTTTTTATTCATTTATTTTCCTTTTTAACATTTTCCTTTTATTTTATTTTATTTTTCTGAGAATGGAACGAGCATTTGTTCAATTTCCTGTTAATATTTATACATTCAAATTTTGCAGCAAGCAAAATTCTTCCAGCGGTTATTATATGAGACAAATTTCGCCCTCATGAGTATGCGTATGTGTGTGGTTCAATTTACAAACGCTGACGAATTCGATGATCGAAATATCAAGAGAATTGCCAAACCTCTATCCAAATCTATAAAAATACTGACAGACGAAAAAGCTGATCGTATCTTTCAAATCCGTTTTGGATTTGAAAGTTACGATCAGCTTTTTCGTCTATCAATATTTATATCGTTTTTTTAAATAAATAAGACAGCGTTCCACTGGTTTATACTTAATATTATAACATAGTTACATGCACTTTTTCACTGAAAAAAACAATATGATGAAAAAGTCTCAAACCTAACAAAAACAAAAATTTATAGGCAAAATGTTTATCTTCTTATTAAGAGAAAAGATGAAAGATTTCTTTTATTATTGTATTAATTTTTTTAATCCCTTCTGGCACGTTTGAAATTTTGGTTAGATATTTTTTTTATATCTGCGGTCGACGTAATATTTACGGTTTGCGTTTAAGCGCATTTTTCGGTGAAAAACACCTTGAATTGTAAATTCTTGCAAAATTCAAATAGTTGTCGGATTTTAATGAAACTTTTCAGTATTGTTCACAAAATAATGAAATTATTTTTGAATTCCTTTTTTTCTTTTCTTTTCTTTCACATATGTTACTCCTACTTAGTTAATTTCGTAAAATTTCGATAAACGAACTTTTGATCCGAAAATTTGTTATTAGTTAAAAGTAAGACTCCTTGCAGAATGTAAACAATTTTATTTTAAACTAGTACTCATTTCCGAAAGTCTGTTCCGAATCGTGAAATAAAAACGCAATAAAACTACAACATTGTTTAATTAAACATTAAATTAGGCTTTTAATTGTTTTTTATAAATAAGATATAAGGGTACTACTGTCTAATGCAAAACAAATTTCGATTAATAAAAATTTTTACAGGAATTGTTTGCATTGTTTTTTTTTATTTTAATCATAATAGTGCATAATATATATATATATATATATATATATATATATGCGTGTGTGTGTGTGTGTGTGTGTTTGTGTGTGTGTGTGTGTGTGAAAAGTGTATGTATATAATTATAAATATCAATATATATATATATATATATATATATATATATATATACAATTTGTTATATATATTATATTGTTTACATATTATATATGCGTGGTACTTATTTAAAAGCGTTCAATATCAGTGATAGAGCAGACATATTCATATAGATAGGTGTGAGTTTTAATTGTTTTTTATAAATAGGATATAAGGGTACTACTGTCTAAACTCACACCTATATATATATATATATATATATATATATATATATATATATTTTAATTTTGTGCATATATAGGATATAAGGGTACTACTGTCTAAACTCACACCTATATATATATATATATATATATATATATATATATATATTTTAATTGTGCATATATAGGATATAAGGGTACTACTGTCTAAACTCACACCTATATATATATATATATATATATATATATATATATATATATATATATATATATATTTTATTGTGCATTCCTTTCATCCGGTTAGAGCTATTAAGTATACATTAATAAATATACATTACTCACCGGCAGCACGACCCGGAGTTTCATGCACAACACAATCTTCATGTGCTGGATAAAGCCTGATCATTACATAATTTAAATTTTAGTAAATATATCTGGTTAACGCAACGCTGGGGTAGTCCATAAATTATACGGGTAGCATTCACCAACTTAAAAGAAGAGCTCGTCCAAAAGAGATGCAGGAGATTCCGAAGTCGTCTGGAAACCAATGGAGATTTTATTGAATAAACTTACTCATGACTATTTTGAGATATTTTTGTACAATTTTTGTTAATATATCTGTTAAAATCAGATGTCAGTTTTATTAACATTTTTGCGTAATTGAGACGACAATTTATTTGTCGCACCCTATATATATATATATATATATATATATATATGATTTTAACAGATAGATTAACAAAAATTGTCCAAAATATCTCGAAATAGTAAAGAGTAAATTATCGCAACGGACGCTTCTAGTTTAAATTTTAAAATCATTTGTTTCTAATGAGAGACCGAGGCCGGTCTGAAATATCAAATATATATACATATATATATATATATATATATATATATATATATATATATATATATAATAATAGAAATAAATAAATACTGTCAAAAAAATACATTTTTAACTTACAACTTTTTAGTACTTTTTCTTATACATATTAAGACAGTATACGTGGATTATCATTATGCTATATATATATATATAATTTTTTTTTAATCATTTCACCCCGAGCAAGGCGGAAACGCCTCTGATGTGCAGGGGGCTACATAAATGTAAAAAGATTAATTAGAAATGAGTGAGGAGTACAAACTAGTTAGAAAGGAACAATAGAAAGCTGAGAAAGCAGGTGCGATGACAGATACATAGGTGGAGAGAAAGAGAAGGTTATACGGGGATGGGGAGAGAGCTAGAGTCCAGTGGTTAGTAGATGAGTATTGACTTTGCATTTAAATTTCTGGAGGTTGTAGCCGTCAGGAAAGCAAGAATACGGGAGCGAGTTCCAGAGGCGGGAAGTGCGAGAGAAGAAGCTGCAGGAGTAGAATTGTCGTTTGCATTTGGCTAAGCTGACTGTGAATGGGTGGGATGTGTGTGTGTGTGTGTGTGTGTGTGTGTGTGTGTGTGTGTGTGTGTGTGTGTGTGTTTAGCCAGCATATCTTCATTCAAACATGTTTCATTGAATAATATAGGCATTATATCTATTCATTTTTGCCATGAACATTACCATTTCTCTAATCTGTTTCTTGATATTAAGATGAAATTCATCAAGTAAGGTGCCGTAGTTTTTACCTTCCCAAGTACTTTCAATTTCGACCAAAATCATCCGTAGTTGTGAATTATAACACAAGGTTAATAAAATAAAAGTTTACGCGTGTTTAGAAAAATCACCAATCACAGCAAAATGTAGACTTTGTTGTTAATTTTATAATGTGCGTTATGATGCAGTGGATTTCAGCTCTGAAAAAGAAATCAGAGAGACAATTTGTAATTCTCCCTCCAGTTATGGATTAAATAGCAGGACAGATATGTTGGTAACCAATCTACCACAGAAAAAAAATTCAAATTCATGGATCCAAACAGACATGATCGCTCAAGTGTTTCATGTATGTGTTACATGTATGACACTTAACTAATTGTTATCTCCTCGGTAAAGGGTTTGCGTAGGGTCAACACCTACCGGTAAGAAGAAAGATAACAGAAGCACCGTCGATATCCTATGTTCTACTTGGAGCGATGGGGTCTAAGATATATATATATATATATATATATATATATATATATATATATATTTCACTTCTCAGGGCTTATATTTTCCAGCTGTTGTGTCCACGTTTTATTCTAGGAGTTTGGTGTAATTTAATATTTTGGTATGTAAGTTGTTCTGCAGATGAATAATTGCTTTTGTTGTGTTGAGTTATTTTAATATTGTATTATTTGCAGGTGGCTGATTTTCTTGTTATTGTGCAGGTGGACAACAACAGAAGAATGAAAAATTAGCCCTGAGAAGGAAAGAGATCTTAATGGTGCTTTCACGACACTTCGAAGTCGGCATGACTGGAATAACACTGCCCAGCTAAAAAACAAACTTCTCCACATTAACACACACTCTCTCTATCTCGATATTAAACACTGTATGTTAAAAAACTAGGTTGCCTAAAATGCTTTATATATATATATATATATATATATATTAAACAATAAATTTAGAATCACCTTATATGAGAAATAGTCTATTTTTATGCCGACATTTAAACACTAATTCATTCTTCTCATTCAATCAAAGTCAACTATTGAATCAGAGGAATGAATTAGTGTTTAAATGTCGGCATAAAAACAAATTTATATTCCCATACGACAAGTTTAAGTCTATTAGCTACTATATTTCATTTTCTCACTCCTCTCTAATTCTTCTAATGCCGAAACCCCCAAATTAATGTCTTAAGTTAAAATTAACACCTTAATTCGGTGATTTATTTAATATATCATTTCTTCTCTTTAAGACAAGTGCATCATTTTAAATAGTTTATAATTTTCAATAATATATTACTAGGATAAACTATATATATATATATATATATATATATATATATATAATTCTAGTCAAGCATTAAAATAATGGAGATATTAAAACTTTTAAAATGCGAGTATTTAATACTATTACATTTACAACAAATTCAGCAGCAGAATTCTTTTATATTTCGTGTCTCTTCAGGACGTAGGCGATCATGGTCCTCCACATCTTCATATCCCTTGTAGCACTTAACACCTTTTCTTTGACATTTCTCCCAAACTCTGCTCTGCTATCCATTTGCTCAAGACCCATTCAATTATGTGTTGCGTTGTTTTCCCCCGTTTTGCTTTCCCTCTTTCCGTCCTGTGGGTATCAGATTCTCTAAGCTTTTCTTACTCAATACGTGCCCCAGAAACTTCAGCTGTCTCATCTTGATGTTAAGTATAAATTTCCCTTTTCGTTTCCATGTTCTCCAAAACTTTGTCGTTGATCACATGTTCGATCGATGGGCGGACCTGAAGGAGACTACCACCACCTTTAAATTTGTTGTTTTTCAATTTTTTAAAAATATTTTTTCAGTGCAATCTTATCAAATACACCCTAAACCTTCCGACTGACAAAAAAAAAATAATTTGGAAAAAATTCAATATTTAAACAATTTTAGTGTGTGTGGGGTGGCTCAGTTTTTCATACAAATTTATAGTAAATCGATCCTCCATTTTGGAACCACTCACCGGCACGACATTACCATCCCTGTAAATTTCTTGATTATCATTTTTTTCAGTGCAATTTTATTGATTAAACCCTAAAGTTTCCGATTGACAAAAATAAGTGTAAAAATTTAAACTATTTTAGGGGCGTGCTCAGATTTTCATACAACCTTATCGTAAATCGATCCTGTGCAATTAACTTTTTTGCTTACGCATATTCAACTACTGAATCCTTTGCGAAATTTTTGAATAAAGCCATTCTTAGAGTTTCCGAGGAAGATGCTATCGTAAAAACTAAAGAAAACTTGAAAAAGACAAAAACAGGAGCAACAACTCGTTCCAAAAAAACCAAAACAAAGCGACCTCGACGCGAGTGGTTCCAAAATGGAGGATCGATTTATTATAACGTTGTATGAAAAACTGAGCCCCCCTAAAATTGTTTAAATATTGAAAATTCTCCAATTTCCAATTTTTTTTTTTTGATAATCGGAAACTTTATGTAATAATCGATAAGACTGCGCTGAAAAAAAGTTGAAAAAAAAATGAGAAACAACAAATTTAAAGGTGGTGGTAGTTTCCTTCAGGTCCGCTGATCCATGATATCCTCAATATGCTGCTTTTGGAGTTTGGAAGTTTTCCTTCATCTTTGAGGAGATTGTCCAGAGTTCGCCCCCACATAGAAGGACAAATATCACATAAAAGTCTAGTACACTTTTTGTTTCCAACGAAATTATCCTGTCTTTTAAGACTCTGCAGAAAGAACTTGTCAGAAAAGCTATTAAAACATTATAATTTAATAATAAACACTAAGATTCAGCATTTAAATTGCTTTCTGGGATTTGTTATTTGCTGTTTATAGAATCTAATTCATAATTAATAAGTAATTCTAACTATACTGTATATAAAGGATTTTTCTGAGTTTATTCTAGTGACACTTAAAATAAAATATGGTGAACATCTATTATAAATTACCATTAATTAATATATAATTATCCTTTTTAAGTAACATTCCGAGTATAATAATAATCACACGACATTGTTTAATAAATCAAGACATTTTTATCATTTAATCTCAAGTAAAGAAGAAAGCCACTAGAATGAAGTGTGTAAAATTTAAATCCTTATTTTAATGCTTGACTAGAGTTTATATATATATATATATATATATATATATATATATATATATATATACACAATGGTGTATAAAAGCATAATATCACTACACAAAAGTAAATGCTTGAACAGCGTTTTTTAAATCTACGTGTTCTTTCACTTTTTTGTAATATATATATATATATATATATATATATATATATGTATATATGTATAAACAAATGAATTATATATAATTTATTTCTTTAGACATTATTCTTATATATATATATATTAGTAGATGCTCTGTTTTTATTATTAAACAGTATATTTATTTATATCTACCGGGCTGAATAATCGAGAAATCTTGTTCGAAAAAAATGCGTTTTCCTGTAGGATTCGAACTTACGTCCCCTAGAGTAAACCATCATTATATCATAGACCGCTCGACAACGTAGGACTTCCCGATTAAACAAAGATCTTTTGAATGTATACCATTTCTAATTCTTGAAATGTATATATCTGGTTTGTTTCGTATCTAAGACAAAGACAATTTATTTAGTAAATAAATTAATTCTGATATATTGTTAATCTACCTGTTTAGACATTATTTTTAATGAATACTCATATTTGAACAGCTGCCCAGAGTATCAATTAAAAATAATATTTAACAAATAAATTAAATATATGTCGTATTACATCTAATTTCTGTTGAGCACGATGGAGGAATGGTATACTTCAGAAAAATAGTAGCTACTCAAGCATCTACGCATCGTTCATTCAGTAATGAATTTAAAAACTCTCGGCTACTGTGGTGTGTTCACATTGTATATAACACACTAAAGTCCGCCTTCCTTTACATCTATAGCTCAGAGGTAGAATCGCCGACTGATGTCAATTCGGTCGGGTTTCAATCCTTGCTAGAAACAATAGGCTGCCTAACCGTATTGATGAGCTGTGGTACAGCGAAACAGATCTGTCTGCGAATGACAATATATATATATATATGTATGTATATATATATATATATTGTTATACAAACAACAAAAAACAATAACTAACAAAATTAAGGAAAAATTAAACATAAAACCCATATAAATATACGATATAAAATTAAAAAATAAAAGTTTAGATATAAATACAAATATACAAATACTCAATCATGACAACAAACAAAAAAATAAAAAATAATAACAAAATATATAAATAATTTAAATATAAAAATAAAATATATACATACACTCAAACACGACAAAAATAGAATTTAAAACAAAGCCCACAAACACAATTATACGCAAAAATATCTAACCATAAGCCAGAAAAATCCCGCCACGCGACACAACATGCCAACAGATTATGAAAAAGCTTAAACCAATAAAAGAGGTCAATGCAACAAAAGAGTCCAACCCAGTTATATAGCAATTAAACAACCTCCCTTAACACGTACACTAAAATAAAAACAACAAGCAATAAAAATAAAAATTTATTAAACACCCTCGAAATAAAAAAGAAAAATAAACAAAAAAAAAATGAAAAACTGGTAAATAACGGCAAAGTAACCCTGTCGAGTGAGAATGTTATAACGGTTTCCTCACAAAACTTCACAGTTGGCATGAGGCTGATCGCTTAAAGGGACAAACGCATTGTGCTTTAACACGATATATATAGAGAGAGACATATATATATATCGTGTTAAATTGTAATGGTGCTTAGTGTCAAAATAGCAGGTTGTTTTTTCGGTGGTTCAAGGTAAGCAAGATTTTTCGATATTTGTTTGTTTATGTACTTTTATTTCAGTTGTTTTTGATAAATATTATAGTCCTGAACATGACAGTAAACTGCATCCGGTAGCAAGGCCTCTGACTGGGAGGTTGTGAGGAGCATGGAACCACCTCTTAATTGCTGTTCTTCTCAGGTACACCCTGACTCGGAGTGGTAGCACCTGTTACGGTCCCAGCTATTGGCAAATAACCCCCCACCAACTGGGTCAAAACACTACGAAAGTATACAAATGCACTTTTCCAGAAATATATACATAAAATAGACATTTCTAGAAAAATATACATTTTTGAAGGAAAAATATTACCACAACACATTTTTAAGGAAAAAATTATTCTCAGCAAAACATTTTTGAAGACCAAAATAGAAGATATTTTTAGTTTTCTAAAATAAAAAGGAATAAAAACAAAAAATTCATTAAAATCTGACTAAATCAACCTTCCCACTATAACCTAACATAAAAATACCTTAAAACCCCACCTTTTTTGGCATTAAATAACACACAGAGGTTGATCTACCGTTAAACAAAACTCAAACTCAAATAAACATTATACGTATAACTTTATATCAACAAATAGAGGTCGAACAATTCTTTTTTTGCTAAAATTAAAAAATAAATACAAGGGTATATTATACCCGGGCCTGACATATAGCTGCTGCCACTATTAAAAACTGCATACGATTTTAATGAAGTACTAACCTTCAAATGGCACGTGACAAATTTGAGCCAAATCAGATTATTAGTTTATAAATTAGTTATTTAAGTGAAGCCACTGTTGCAAATTTTCAAAACAATCGAAAAATCCAGATATCGTGCGTTGATAAAGTATTGCTTTCTGATGGAAAAAATACTATTCAATCAAAGAAATGGCATGATAAGTGTTATTTGGACTCTGCTCCGTTGGAAACAACGGTGAAGAGGTGCTATGTTGACTTCAAACGCAATCGTACAGACACAAATGATGCTGAACATTCAGGTCACCCGAAATCGGCAGTTGTCCCGGAAAACACAAAAAACGACAAACTCGTTTTGGCCGATCGTAAATTGAATTTTCGTGAAATAACGGAGGAGTTGAATATATCTGAAGGCAGTGTATTCTCTATTTCGCATAAACATTTGTGAATGAAAAAGCTGTGTTCAAAGTGGGTGCCGGGTTTGCTCACAGTTGATCAAAAACAAAAACGTGTCAAGGATTCAGATCGTTGTTTCCAACTGTTTCAACGCACCAAGAATAAGTTTTTGAGTAGATATGTGGCAATGGATGAAACGTGGATCCACCACTGAGTGGAGAGCAGAAAGTGAAAGCCGTCGAAAGAAACCAAAGTCATAAACATCAGCAAGCAAGGATTTGGCCTCCAGATTTTGGAATGAGCAAGGTATTTTGTTCATCGATTACCTTGTGAAAGGAAGAACCATCAATAGCTGATATTATATAGCCTTATTGGTGCATTTGAATGAAGAAATCACAAATTAAGAAGAAAGAAGTGATCTTTCACCAAGAAAACGCACATCGTCACAAGTCGATCACATCGATGGCAAAACTACATGAATTGCACTACGGATTGCTTCTGCATCCACTCTTTATCCACTCTATTCTTTAGACCGAGCCCCAAGAGACTACTGGCTCTTTGCAGACCTCAAAAGCATGCTCTAGGGAAAGAGATTTGGCTCCAATGAAGAAGTGATATCGGAAATTGATGCGTATTTTGAGGCTAAAGACATATCGTTCTACAAAAAAGGTATCGAATTGTTGGAGAATTGTTGGAATCAGTGTATCACCCTAGAAGGAGACTATGTTGATGAATAAAGTCGAATTTTGCTTAAAAGTTGTTGGTTTATTAGTTAGGCCCGGTATTTTCTGAGTGATGTGTAAGGAGAGCAAAAGAAAACAGCGAGAAAATGAGAAGCAATATAAAAAGTACAAAAAAAAAACAATAGTTGAGCTAGAACAAAAAAGACAGGAAGGTGTGGAGAGCCGTGATCTCCCAAGTTCTGAAAGGACATTTTAAATAGAAGGTTTTGAGATTTTGAACTATTTCTCCATATACAGGGAGTTTGGGCTAAATTTGGCAGTTTTAATGTTTTTACTCTTTTAAATTGGTTTGGAATATCCGTAAACTGGATCCTGATGGCTACGTGGAGTTGTTGAACACTGTGGTCAAGTAGAGTAAGGTACGTTTTGGCGTTGCCGTTTGGGCGTAGCTGTTTAGGCACGACTGATTTGGCGCCAGCCTATTGAGCAATGGATATTTTGGCGCCAGAACAATTTTTAATTCATAGATGTTGTTTTATTTATAAATCCTAAGAATATTCTTTTAACTATAAATCTGTCTGTATGGAGAAAATTACAATATATCCGTTATTAATTGAAAAATGATATACATATTTAGAAACTGGAAAACTAGCTCTCTCTTTGCTTAGCTGTTTGTTTAGCCTACATACAGAGAGCGCTTATGTTCCTACCAACGTCTGAGTTGAGTCAGTCAGTCAGTCCTTAGCCTCAGTTGAGTTAGCTGCCTCAAGTGTTTCGTTCTTTTACCAGCTCTTTGTATATTTTTTAACTAAAAACTTTCGTTTTATTCATATGATGACTAAAAATGTCTTAATAAAACGTGGTAAAGAAAAGTTTTCTCATAATGGATTCTTATACGTCTTTGACAAAACAAGCAAAGCTGACAGCGAGTTGAAATATTGGCGTTGTAAATCCGACTTTATTGAATGGTTTTTGAATTTATAAACAATTTTTTCCTAATGTTAAAACGCCCGGCTAGCACCAAATCAGCTAGCGCCTAAACTGCCGGACTCAACTGTTAACCGGCGCCCACACGGCCGGGCCCAAACGACGGCGCCCAAGCGGCCGCGCCCAATAGTCCCATTCCGGGTTAAGCATGGTTTGATAGCGTGGTTGATAGAAGACCGTATGAACCGTCAGAAATGGTTGCCAAATAAGTTTTACGACTTCACCATCCCAAAAGTCTGACTGCTTAACTCTCCTTATTGTAATTTCATGGATTATTGTGTGGAGCGCGGTTGAGAAGGATACCAACTGCACTGTCTGTAACACCAAGAGTCAGCTGATTGACAAGATTAAGGAGATGTTTGAGGCTCTCACTAGGGACACCATGAAGGCCGCATTCCAGAATCATCTCACCCCAAGCAAGGCAGGACCACCACTTGTGCGCAGGGTGGGGTACAGTGAGAAAAAAGACAAGATAAAGGGAGTGTCGAAGAAAAAATGAAAAATAGATAGAATTCAAAGAGATAGAAGATGGGAACTGACGTTGCATTTACATTTTTAGAGATTTTAGCTATTAAGAAAACAAGTAAATGAAAGGCAGATCCATAGGCGGGAAGTGCGAGAAAAGAAACTATTAGAGTAGAAGAGATGATTATAATTAACTATTTCAACTCTAAAAGAGTGGGACCTAGATACCACTCTCGTGGCACGCTTAAATTCATGTTGTCGGAACACCAAGAAAATAGCTCGTCAAGGCAACTTCATGAAAAAATTTGTAAAAAGACGGATTTTGGAAAAAAAAGTGACTAAAGTTGAAATGCCAAGGCGGGGTCGATTACATTTCTTTGGATTTTGCCGAGAACCTTAAGATGTATAGCAGGAGCATCCGACCAGATATGGCAACTGCAAGGACGAATAGTAGACTTCTATAAGTTTTAAATTTAAGTTTTGTTTAATGGAATATCAATCTCGGTGGGTTATGGAATGCCAAAAAGTGGGGCTTTGAGGTATTTTTTTTAATATACGGTTATAATGAAAAGGTCGATTTAGTCAGGTTTTAATGAAAATTGTTTGTTTTATTCTTTTTATTTTAGAAAACTCAAATGTTTTCTAGTTTGGTATTCAAAAATATTTTGCTAAAAATAATTTTTTTCCTTCAAAACTGTATTATGGTAATAATTTTTTCTTCAAAAATGTATATTTTTCTATAAAATTCTATTTTATGTATATATTTCTATAAAAGTGTATTTTTATATTTTCATATTGTTTTGACCCCAGTTTGTGGTGGGGTAATTTTTTGCCCATATCTGGGACCCTAACAGGTGCTACGACTCCGGGTCAATGTGGACCTGAGAAGAACAGCAACTGAGATGTGGTTCAATGGTCCTCACAACCTCCCAATCAGAGGCCTTGTTGCCGGATGCAGTTTACCGTCATGCTCAGGACCAACTTCTATAAATGAATTGTCTTCTGATTATTATAACATGTATGCCACATTTTTTTTTCCAATAAAATAATTTCTGGCTTAGATAGATAACTTTGTTTTCTTTTAAAAAAGTACTATCAAATTTAACACGAACACCCGATATGTATTAAATGATACTCTCTTTTTTTTGGGGGGGGGGCTTTTAGCATGGCTTCTCGAATAATAAAGTTTCCTGTCTTTCTCCCGCTGGGACTGGCAGACCACGGCGGTTAGAAATCATTTACTACGCATTTCTTTTTTTAGATTTTTATCGCCTCAACCAAAATACCACCGTTTAACAAAGTAACAGGACTCGGTTTTCAAGTTACAAGTTACACATTAATAGACATGATTGGAAGGACATTGTCGATTCTTATCAAGGATTCTTATCAAGAATTGTACTTTTTGTAATTCATGGTCCAACCAAGTTAATACTGAATACAAATTATACATGAAACAAGAAACAATACTTTATCAGCAGAAACGTTTTATAAGACCGAACGAGGGTGTAGATAAGAAACAAAAACTGTGTGAATTGATGAAAATATTTCTTCTCAGAAACATACAAATCAACACTTCTTTATTGTTTATAATATATATGTGTGTGTGTGTGTGTGTGTGATATTTGTGTACTTTTATACAAGTTTTGTTAAAAACGACTGACAAGGTACCACTGTTAGATTTTCATTTAATTTTTCTTGTGGTATAATTTTATTCTTTTCTAACCAGAAGTCATGTATCGCCCGAGCGCTTTCGGCTATTCTTTTAGCAATTATCAAGGATGATAATGATACAGTCCGCTCTTCAGACCAAAGTTCTTTACAAAATAAATAGGTTAGATTTATCCAGATAATAAGAATAGTAGGAGGACAGGAAAAAATCCCACGATTCTTTTCGTCTGGATAAATCTAACCAATTCATTTTTTTTTTAACAATTTTGGTCTGAAGAGCGGTCAGTAAAAGTCTGCGAAATAAACTATTACCAATGGATTTATAAAAGCATCCAATTTATTTTCATTATAATACTCTGTAAAATTCTAACACTGAGTTCTCATCAGATTAAAATCTCTTGTGGAATCGACCTTACAAAGTACCAAGGATACTACTATATATATATATAAGAGAGAGAGAGAGAAAGAGAGAGAGAGAGAGAGAGAGAGAGAGAGAGAGAGAGTATCCATCTTGCCGGAAGTAAGCAGTCTAGCTCTAAATACCCCACATCTCCTAACGTCAATCCTACTTTTTTATTTTTCAAGGACAACATTCATTTGGATTAGTTAGATTAAACACATCAGTCAGTCAGTTAAGTGCCATACGTGATACACGCTTGGGCAGAAGATTATCCCGCAGTAGGTCGCCATTGCTTTCTGCGATAGACTGGTTGCCGACTAAGGCTATAGAACCCAATCTATCCTGTTATTTAACCCATAACTGGATGGAATAGACGGATTAATACCTTTCCCAAGGGTATTTGCGCGTAATTGAATGCAATGAATTCGGCTGGAATTCGAACTCGGCTCCCCGATTTCTCGTTACGAGCCGATATCCAATGCACATCACATGATCTAAATTTTCTGTCTTCCAGTTGAGTATATGGATTAGAATGTAACAAGATGTCGAATATATTATTTCTCTTCTCTTTCTTCTTCTCTATCAGTTCGTTGGTCTTCAGTCAAAATTTGCGTTTTATTTCATTTTCGTTTAAATTCCTTAAATGATAATGGCTTTCACGTAATTTTTTATTTATTTACTTATTTTTTCATCCTGTCTTTGAATTCCTAAATGAATGTTCGCTCTCATGTGGGACGTTCTAGCTTGTTAGAAAGGTCTCTTGCATTAGGGATTAAATAATTTCTTTTTCTATTTAGATATGTATTTGCTATTTCTTTTCCTAGATGAATGACCCCAACCCCTAACTTCTCTAGCCAGTGTGGCATATATAGTTTAGTTAGTACTAAATTTAATCAATTCGCTAGATTTGGTTTTTTACAAAAACAAGTGAACTTGCCCGTAGAAATGAATCACCATTTTCAATTGGCCTCTCCAATTCTGGGCTGTGATATTTATTCTTTTTCTTCACTTTCTAAGGCCCTATTCCTTCGTTGTTGCCTACTCTCTCCAATAATGGGATGTGTTAGAGCTTTTTGTGTTTGTTTTGTTAGAAACTGCTAGTGCAAGTCCTCTATAGAAACAGTAAGTGATCTTCTGTCTCTTACTAAGTTAAAACTTCGTAAATTTAACTTTAAATAATTCTTTAAATTGGAGTAGGTCGACCCTACTATCGTCTGGTTCACACTCCTCTCACTTTTATTGAACAGGAGTAGAGTCTCATCCCTTGTACCCTGTTTAAGAAGTGGTTCCCCGTTCTCTTTCTCTTCTCAGACATTAGTGTTGGTGCTCCCGCAATTTTTCTGCGATATGTCTGGTCGGTGGCAACGTCTCCTCATTGTGAGGGTACAGGGTTGGCAGTTTTCTAGTTGCTGCTCCCGACTGGAAATTAAAAGCCCTAACACTTGCGAAAGCTGCTCTGATTAACAATTGCATAATATCGGGGTTCTTGCAGTGCCATGGTGCGCATGAATAGGTGTCCCTGCAAGCGCTTTCGATGGTAGAGCCCGAGGCTACACTAAGCTGAGGTTAGTGTCAGCTCCCTTCCTGCACATGTCGTAGTCAGTGACTGTCTTCCACCTCTACTTGAGGTCTCTCCTCACCAAGAACACAAAAATGAACGATAGCATCTCGAAAAACAAAGCTAAACCAGCTAAGCCAAAATCACCTAAACCACTCAGCATTTCTTCACGAACATATGTGCTATGCGTACCAACTTCTCCAGAGTGGAATCTATACTCCTTGAAAAGTCCCTAACACCCTCGCGCTTTTCGAAACTAATCTCAATTTTTCAAGCCACTTTTCTGACTCCTACTGATTTTCGGCAAAGTGTTTGAGGATATCATCGATGCTAAAATATTTCAACATCTCATCGCCCATAAACTAATCTCAGTCAGACAGTATGGCTTCAGCTTTACCTGGTCTACAGCTGATTTGCTAACGACCATCACGGAGTACATATACCAGGCTCTCTATAAAAACGAAGAAGCTCAATCTGTTACCCTGGATATCTCCAAAGCATTTGATAAGGTCTAGCACGCCGGCCTTCCGCGCATAGCAACAGGGCTATATTATCACGGGACGCTAACTAGGGTGACTTCTCTCGAATCTCCTTACGACTAATACATGTGTCTCAGTCTTTCCCTACTAAAATCAGTTAACTACATTTTTTTCTGTCCCGTTTCCCTTCCTCTTCCTACAGCTTCCTGCCAGACAGTATCTCTGACAATATAGATAAGGCTACTTCACCCCACCCTCTCACTAATATATTTGTGTTCGGTGATTTTAATGCCCACCATGCCAAGTTGCTGAAAAACTCTGTCACCGATTCTGCTGGAATTCATGCCATGAACTTTACAATTACTCAATCTCTTACGCAAGTGGTGAATTTTCTCCCAGTATCCGTACAGGACATGCTTCTCTGCTATTTTTCTGCTTCACCTCTCTCTCTGACTTCTGCGAAGCCTTGCAGTTTTGCCCTCTTGGAAACTCCGATCACACTGTTGTTTCCATATTTCTCTCCACTCCCACTCCCTCCAGCAACCTCTACCAGCAGAACTTGTTATTGCTACCTAAGATTCGTTCTGCGATTTCCTACGTGGCGTTCCTTGGGGAAAAAGTGTTTAGCCTTTCTGTTGAGGACTGCGCCTCCGAGGTCTCATCCTAGGTAAAAACTGGCATAGATGCTTTCATCCCGGTTAGAAAGTTTCGACTTAAACCCTATTCGTCCCACTGGTTCTTTCTTGCCTGCTTTACCGACATTGCTCATAGGAATCACTTATTCCGGCTATATCGGAGTTACGCGTCTGACCATAATAGGCACCTATTTGCCTCGGCTCTTAATGTGTGTAAGAGGATCTTAAATGACTAAGCTGTTGTTTGCTGAGAAAATGAAGCAGTGTATAGTAGCCGGCAAGTTCGATTTAAAGACTACTGGTGGCTCTGCAAATGTGTGCTGAACAACAACAAATCCTCCATCCCTCCTTTAACCACATTTGACTCGTCTAGAGTATCCGTACTCGATTTCTCTCTTAAAACTGAGGCTCAACCCAACTGAGAGATGTTTACTTAACATCCTCTCTGGTCTCTAAGATCATTTTAAACTCGACTTCGATCCATAAAGTGAGCAGAGGCGACGGAATCCCGGCCAGAGACTTGAAGAAACGTGTCCCTGAACTCTCCTCTGTCCTCCATAAACTCTATAATTTCTGTGCTTCCAGTTTTTATACCTGATGGAAGTTTTCTTATGTAGTTCCTTTATTTAAGAACTCAGGGGAACTCTCGGATGCTTCTAATTATTGCACTATCAGCCTTCTACTGATTTTCGGTAAAGTGTTCGTGGCTCTCATCAATGCCGAAATAGTTCAACATCTTACCGCCCATAAACTATTTTCGGACAGACAGTATGGCTTCCGCTTTGGCAGGTCAACTTCTGATTTCCTAACGACCATCACCAAATACGTAGACCAGGTCCTCGATAAGAACGACAAAACTCAATCTGTTTCCCCGGATATCACCAAAGCATTTGATAGGGTCTGTGCAAGCCACAGGGCTATGGTATTACTGGACGCTTGCTTGGTTTGATCCAATCGTTCCTATCAAACCGCATAATGAAGGTCGACTTAAATGGGCACGCCTCAAGATCCTATCACAGGAACGCGGGTGTCCCCCAGGACTTCATCCTAGGCCCGAGGTTCTTTCTGATCTTCATCACGACCTCGCTTATGTCATCAAATCCCAAGTAGGCATCTACGCTGACGACACCACCATTTACTCCCGCCTAAGTCAGATATCTGCCAAGGCGGACAAAGATAATCCCGCTGCTGATTTTGAGAAGGCCCTCCAATCTGTGGTGGACTGTGCTAAATGGCTTGTAAACATTAATGCTTCGAAAACAAAGCTGCTCTCCATCAACCACCATAGACAGTCTCTCCTGCACCACATTATCATGGATCTAGCTAACCTCCCCGCAAACAATACACAGCACCTCCTCGGTCTCACTCTTTCATCCGACCTCAAGTAGAACGAATATATTGAATTAATAGCTAAATCTGGTACTAGGAAGGTTGGGTCACTGTATCGGAAATTTTTTCTCACCTGAATCCATCTGGCACATATACAAATTAACCATCCGTCCGTGCATTGAATATTGTTCTCATATCTGGTTAGGCGCCCCTGATATTTATCTCGGGGTTCTCGATAGACTCCGGAAGAGAATCTGCAATATAATCGATTCCGACATGGCAGCTCAACTCCAGCAATTTTTTCACTGACAGGATGTGGCTTCCCTCTGTCTCTTCTACAAATATTTTCATGGCTTCTGCTCCGACGAGCTTAGCTTCCTGGTGCCCTCTCTACAAGAATTTACTCGATCAACCAGAGTGGTTACAAGCTCCCACCCTTTTACAGTCAAAACAACCAAATACAACCGCCACTTGTACTCGAGAACTTCTTTTCTCGTACTTCCCTCCTGTGGAACTCTCTTCCGTATACTTGCTTCTCTGATAGCTACAATCTCCAAGATTTCAACATCAATCGCCATCTCTTATCCCATACTTCTCTTATCCTTTCCTCTTTCCTATGTGACAGGACTCTCTTGGTGTGAAATGATTAAATAAAGTAAAAATACGAAAATAAAGAAAACAGTCCTGTCACTGGTGCACAGAGGGATACATAATAGGAGAGTGAAGGGTTACATAGGAGGAAAGCAAAGACAATTAGGAACCGAAAAGGAACCGGTTACAGTGGGTGTCAGATAAATGGGCAAGAGAAGGGTGGAAATACTGGTGGGAAGAGAGTTGCGTGAGAGTAAAATGAAAAATAAAGAAGAACAAGATAAAGGTGTGTGTTAAGAGGAAAGGACAAGTGAAGTATGAGAGTCACGGGGATAAGAGATGGCGATTGATGTTGAAATCTTGGAGATTGTAGCTATCAGAGAAGCAAGTATATAATTCTGGTCATGAATATTGCTTTTCTTATTCTGATGTTCTTGATAAAGCCTCACTATTCTTGCCCTATTTCCGTTCTTATTCTGCATCGTGCTCTTTTCATTAGGATTCGCATGATTAGTTTAGTCATGCGGCTCATTAATCTAACTGTTCGGTGGAATTTGCATTCATTTACACCTGGTCTCTTAGCTTATTTTATGAAAATGAGGTTCTCCGGTATGTGGTCTCTATTGTATATTTCTGTTTTTACTTCTGTTATCTTGTCGATACAAAGTCGTCTAAGGCTGAGAGCATGTCTGCCCTGCTGCGTTGTTCCTGTTCATTTTCTCCTGTGCTGATCTTACATAAACTTTTAGCACTTCTGACTGTTCTGTATTGTTCAGCGTAGGTTTTTCTCTCATCTTCAAAAACGTTACGTATTCTCTCCACCTTCTTTTTATATTATCAATGATCCTTCGTTTGATTTTATAGAACCTGTTGATTGGCTCTCTTTTGTCCTGTTAAATTTTGTTTTTTATGCTGTTCTGCATATTTTCTATATCTGTGTTGTTCAGTCTCTCTATTTCTTTGCTCTTTGCACAATTCCCTGGCACATTCCTTTTAGTCTACCTACATTTGTTTTTAATTTCGGTGTTTTTTTTAAAATCATTTCACCCCCAAGCAAGTCGGTACCGCCACTGATGTGCAGGGAGCTACATTAGAGAGCAAAAGTTTTAGGCAGGAGGAGAGAGAAGAAAAGGACGAACCAGCTACAGCGAGTGAAAGAGAAAAGGCAAGAGAAGGATATGAACACAGGAGTGAAGACAGTTGCGAAGGTAGAGAGAAAGGAAAAGAACAAGATACACGGGGTGATGTAGAAAGAGTGAAGAGAAAGACGAACCAACTACAGTGGGTGGAAGAGAAAGGGCAAGAGAAGGATGTGAACACAGGAGTGAAGACAGTTGCGAAGGTAGGGAGAAAGGAAAAGAACAAGATACACGGGGTGATGTAGAAAGAGTGAAGAGAAAGACGAACCAACTACAGTGGGTGAAGAGAAAGGGCAAGAGAAGGATGTGAACACAGGAACACAGGAGTGAAGGCAGTTGCGAAGGTAGAGAAAAAGGAAAAGAACAAGATACACGGTGTGATGTAGAAAGGACTGAAGTCAAGTGGATAAGTGATAGGAATTGACATTGCATTTAAATTCCTGGAGGTTGTAGTTGTCAAGAAGGCCAGTAAAGAGAAGGGAGATCCACAGGCGGAAAGTGCGAGAAAAGAAGGTGATGGAGTAGAATTGTCAGCTGCATTTGGTTGATTTAACTTTAAAAGGGTGGGACCTTGTTGCCAGTCTGGTTGCACAGGTTTTTGAGTTCAGTATTTTTTGCCATTACTTGCCGTTGTTTGTTGTTGCTTTTTCATCATCTCTAGAATTTCTCGTGTCTTTCATTCGTTCCTTTCTTATCTAGTTTTCTTTTCGAGCTGATCTCGTTCGCTGAAGTGGCTAGAGTTTCTCTCAGCATGTTCAACTTTGATTTTGTATAATAGTTCAGGTTTATATGTTAATAACACTGTTCTCTTTTTTTTTTTTTCATGTAACTTTGTAACGTAAGACTTTCAGAAATCTATCGTAAGGCAGTTTAGGCGTTACTTTTTTTCTTCTTTCGGTTCTTTGGGTAAACTCTGCTGTCTCACGCAACAGGAAGATGATCACTCTTGCACTTAGCACTTGGCTATGTTTTACAGTGTAAGATTGCGTTTCTAAACGTTTTGTTAATAGTTACATAATAAATCTGGGCTTTTCCATATCCATAAGCGTCTTGGATGCTTCTGATACCAGGTATTTAAGATTACTTGGTTGTTTACTGAGTGCAATCCGACAAATCGTTCACCGCGCTCATATAAAGACCCTTGCCTGAATTTGCCCACTATTTCGTCTTATTTTTTTTTTTCTTAACTGGCATAACAAAATATTGTAATAACAATTATAAAGATGAAAGAAGGCCATCATTTAAAGAAGTAAGCGGGTAAAAATAAAAAAGTTTTAAAACTTACAAGGTTTTTCATTTTACTGAAGCATACTTTAAATAGATGTGAGCGTTGTCACCACATCTATCATCTCTGTTTTTCTTTCTTTCTTCCTTCCTTTCTTTCTGTTATATCGTCGAGGTGAATTACACACAGAGAAGAATAAGTGCGTAATATATTTATTCAGCACAGTATCCGATGCTAACTGATATATACAAAAAATACAAAGCAATAAGTTACAAACAATTAACAATTCAAAAGCTATGAGCAAAAGTGAGAAGGGACTAAATGGTGAATAGCCGACGAAGTAAATCAATCTGAATTTGCTTATCGCAATTTATTAAAAACGACCCTTTAAATACTCTTAGATGCTTTCAGGCTATGAAATAGTCAATAGGTTAGAGTGCTGAAGGGGTGCTAGCTACTCCACAACATTTTCTTTCTTTCTTTCTTTCTTTCTTTTTATTTATGTTTTCTTTTTCTCGCTTAAACTAAAGAACGTTTATGATCATTTCTATCGTTTTCCTTAATCAAAGTGGAATGTTTCATTAATTAGGTAAACATTTTCTCGCTGAATCGTTTGATGTTCACTTCATCAAGCAAAAGTTTTACTCATTGCAGTTGTGGCATCTGTTCACTAAAAGTAAAACTGAAGAAACATCGAAAATCATTGATTAGGGATGAAACAATGAAATCAAGCATTGCTGATCATGTTTGGAGAAGAAAAAATGGTCAGCGACCCATATGGAATTAAGTAAAACCGCTATAGAGAAGAGCACTGGAAAGCCAGACGATTGAAAGAATCAGCACCAGAGGTGGGGGTATAATGGTCGAAATGTTGAGATGATAATAAAAATGATGATAATTTTCTGATGATAAACAATCGAAAAGAAAACATTAATCATTATTATCACTTGTGATATCCCAAGTAGTATATCGAAGTTGTCCTTTAGAACAGAAAAAAGAGTTAATAATGATAAATGAATCATCGGAGTGAAAAATAGATAGATAGATAGATAGATAGAGAGAGAGAGAGAGAGAGAGAGAGAGAGATCCATTAAAAAATGGAAATATATTTAATGAAAATATAGATACTGTTATTGTTTTGCAATATCTTAGTTAAAGTAAATGGTTGAGTGTAAATATACTAATTGTTTTGACAACAGCAATAATAAAAAGACGGAATAAAATCAAACGAAGTTGCTGAATAAATTTGGTGAAATACTACTATTTTTAATCGGTAGTAAACATTTAAAATAATTTAGATTTGATGAAAGCTTTTTGCAACATCAAACAAAGGAAATCTAATTCTAAGTGAATTAATGTTTCAGAATTAATTATTGAATAAATATTAGTTGAAGTGGGTCAATAGCTTAGGTGACGGGGTGTATGAAAAAAATGAGTTCATCGTGAAACAATTACTTCGTTTAACAAGCGGCAAAAGAATTGTGCTAATGAAGTAGTCAGATTTAAACTGACTTACTGTACATGAGAGTACATGTAATCGTCAAAGAAATCAAAGATACGTACTAATGTATTCAGCTTCGAATAGTAAGACTCTGGATGGTAATGGTAACATGATCCGTTTTCTTATAAGGAATTTTCGATATTCAGTGACCGATCTACAAATTAAACAAGAAAAGCCAGTAAAAATTTGTAAAATATTTATCTTCAACTAATTTGTCAGAAAAATAGGTTTCTTAAGTCAGCTAACTGTTTATTATTGATGAGGAGCATTTCATTCCTAAATATTTTTCGAAGTAGTGTGGAACGTCAACAGATTGAACATGTCATTTTTTCTCATAGAGTTAGATGTAGTTTTTTAAATCTTTTCACACCAAGAAAAGCGGTACCGCCAATGATCCGCAGGGGGATACATAAGAGTAAAAGTTTAGAGAGGAAGAGTGTGAAGAGAAAGACAAACCAGTGTCCGAGAAAGGACAAGAGTAGGATGGGAATAGAGGTGTGATGACAGTTGGAAAGTAAGAGTGAGAAAGGAAAAGAACAAGATATAAGGGGTGATGTAGGAACAACTCGTCTCAAGTGGATAAGGTAGCGACATTGCATTTAAATTGCTGGAGGTTGCAACCGTGACGAAATCAAGTAAATGGAAGGGAGTTCCACAGGCGGAAAGTGTGTATTTCTAGGGACACCTGATAGAGGATGTTTTCATTTTATGATGGATTCAGTGTAGCTGCCATCACCATTTTCATTTCAATTCCAGATCAGAGATTCTGATTTGGATTGGTTCATTTTGAGCCCTATTTCTGGGAACACTTGATAGAGAATGTTTTAATATTTATGGTGGATTCAGTGTAGGGGCCATCACTATATTCATTTCAATTTCAGATCTAAGTTTCTGTTTTGAAAATGTTTACCATGAACCATATTTCTGCGGACATTTGATAGAGGTTATTTTCATTTTATGATAGATTCAGAGGAGGTGACATCACTTCATTCATTTCAATAACAGATCATAGTTCTGTTTTGGAAATGTTTACCATCAGCCATATTTCTGGGGACGCTGGATAGAGGATATTTTCATTTTTATGATGGATTCAAAGTAGGTTCCATCACTACTTTCATTTCAAATCCAGTTCATGGTTTCTGTTTTGGAAAGGTTTACCATGAGCCATATTTCTGGGGGCACTTGATAGAGGATGTTTTCTTTTTTATGATGGATTCAGTGTAGGTGCCATCACTAAATTCATTTCAATTCCAGATCATAATTTCCATTTTAAAAATGTCTAATATGAGTCATAATTCTGGGGACACTTGATAGAGTATTTTGTCATTTTTATGATGGATTCAGTGAAGGTGCCATCACTACTTTCATTGCAATTACAAATCAGTTTCTGTTTTGGAAATGTTTATCTTCAGCAGTATTTCTTGGGACACTTGATACAGGATGTTTTTATATTTATGATGGATTCAGTGTAGGTGCCATCAATACATTCATTTAAATTCCAAATTATAGTTTCTGTTTTTGACATGTTTATCTTAAGCACTATTTCTTGGGAAACTTGAAAGAGGATGTTTTCATTTTCATGGTCGATTCAGTGTAAGTACCACCAATACATTCATTTCAATTCCATATCATAGTTTCTGTTTTGGATATATTTACCATGAACCATATTTCTAGGGGCACTTGATAGAGAATGTTTTCATTTTTATGAAGGATTCAGTTTGGGTGCCATCACTAATTTAATTTCAATTCTAGTTAATAGTTTCTGTTTTGGAATTGTTTACCACGAACCATAATTATGGGGTCACTTGCTACATGATATTTTCATGTTTATGATGGATCCAGTGTAAGTACCATCAATACATTTATTTCAATTCGAGATCATAGGTTCTGTTTTGGAAATATTTACAATGAACAATATTTCTAGGGACACTTGATAGAGGATGTCGCAATTTTATGATGGATTCAGTGTAGTTGCCATCACTACTTTCATTACAATTCCAGATCATAGTTTCTGTTTTGGAAATGTTTACCACGAACCATAATTCTGGGGACACTTGATAGAGGATGTTTTCATTTTCATGATAGATTTAGTGAAGTGCCATCTCTACTTCAGTTTGCAGTTCAATTCTAGATCATAGTTTCTGTTTTGGAAAGGATTAACTTGAGCACTATATCTTGGTACACATGATAGAGGATGATTTCATTTTTATGATTGATTCAGTGAAGGTGCCATCTCTACATTCATTTAAATTCCAGATCATAGTATCTGTTTTGGAAATATTTACCATGAGCCATATTTCTGAGGACACTTGATAGATGATGTTTTCAATTTTATGATAGATTCATTTTTATGATGGATTCAGTGTAGGTGCCATCACTATTTTCATCACAATTCCAGATCATAATTTCTGTTTTGGAAATGTTTATTATGAGCCATATTTCTATAGGCACATGATAGAGGATGTTTTCATTTTAATGATGGATTCAGTGTGGGTGCCATCACTACATTCATCTCAATTCCAGATCATAAATTCTTCTTTGAAATGTGTACCATGAGCCATATTACTGGGGACACTTTGTAAAGGTTGTTTTCATTTTAATGATGTATTCAGTATAGGTGCCATCACTACATTTCAATTCCAGATTATAGTTTCTGCTTTAGAAATGTTTACCATGAGCCATTTTACTGGGGACACTTGGTAGAGGATGTTTTGATTTTTATGATGGATTCAGTATAGATGCCATCACTTCATTCATTTCAATTGCAGATCATATTTTTTGTTTTGGAATGGTTTAACATGAGCCATATTTCGGGGACACTTGATAGCGGATGTTTTCATATATATGACAGTTTCAGTTTAGGTACCATCATTACTTTCATTTCAATTCCACATCATAATTTCGGCTTTGGAAATGTTTTACTTCAGCACTATTTCTTCGGACACTTGATAGAAGATATTTTCATTTTTATGATGGATTGAGTGTAGGTGCCATCAATACATTCATTTCAATTCCAGATCATAGTTTTTGTCTTGAAAATGTTTACCATGAGCCATATTTCGGAGGACACTTGATAGAGAATGTTTTCATTTTAATTATGTATTCAGTGTACGTCCCATCAATACTTTCAGTTCAATTCCAGATCGTAGTTTCTGTTTTGGAAATGTTTATATGAGCCATAATTATGGGGGCTCTTGAGAGAGGATGTTCTCATTTTTATGATGGCTCCAGTGTAGGTTACCATAAATACATACATTTAAACTCCAGATCATAGTTTCTGTTTTGGAAATTTTTATATGAGCCATATTCTTGGGGACACTTGAGAGAGGATGTTTTCATTTTATGATGGATTCACTGCAGGTGCCATCTCTCCATTCATTTCAATTCGAAATCATTGTTTCTGTTTTGGAAATTTTTACCATGAGTCATATTTCTGGGGACACTTGAGAGAGGATGTTTTCATTTTTATGATGGATTCAGAGGAGGTGACATCACTACTTTCATTTCAATTCCAAATCAGTGTTTCTGTATTGGAAATGTTTACTATGAGCCATATTTCTGATGACACTTGAGAGAGGATGTTTTCATTTTCATGATAGATTTAGTGAAGTGCCATCTCTACTTACAGTTCAATTCCAGATCATAGTTTCTGTTTTGGAAAGGTTTAACTTGAGCACTATATCTTGGTACACATGATAGAGGATGATTTCATATTTATGATGGATTCCGTTTAAGTGCCATCACTACATACGTTTCAATTCCAGATCATATTTTTTGATTTGAAAATGTTTACCATGAGCCATATTGCTATGGACACTTGATAGAGGATTTCTTTGATTTTTATGATGGATTCAGTGTTGGTGCCATGACTATATTCATTTCCATTCCAGATCATAGTTTCTGTTTTGGAAATGTTTATATGAGCCATATTTCTGGGGACACTTGATAGAGGTTGTTTTCATTTTTATGATGGATTCAGTGTAGGTCAATTCCAGATCTTATTTTCTGTTTTGCCACGGTTTATCTTAAGTCATATTTCTTGGGACACTTGATAGAGGTTTTTGATTTTCGTTTCAGAATAATTCCTATCCCAAATATGAATAGCTATTGTATGTATACAGTCCCTCTCATCATCACCATACTAACGATTGGTCGGAGGAAAACCAAATACGCTAAAACAAAATACAAATATTCTTATTTTTATATTTTTTTAATTTAATATTCACATAATACAAGAACTGCGGCAGAAGAAACTGTTAGAATAGAACTTACATTGACATCTAATCATTTCAATGGTCAAATGATAAGAATTATCGGTAGATATATGAAAGCAGCATCAGATAGGATGTGACAACAATGTTCGAAGTACGGACGACTTATAGACTTGCAAATGTTCTGACTAGAACAACTGTCTAGAACGACACTTGGAATAAATTTTCTTATCAAAAGATATAGCAGCTTGTTCAATATAATCGACTTGTTCCATGTCAATGGAAAGCGTTCGGCTGGGAAGTTGCAGTGAGTTAATCTGGAGGTTCTATGATGATAAAAAGGAAAAACTTAACGCCTCCAGAACAAAACTGAATTCATTTATGCACCACAAAGCACATTATCTACCCGTCATCAGCATGGCTGACTCTTAACAGGAGAAAAGCAACACCGTCTTCAGTTTACGTTTTCCACTCAAATGAAGTGCTTTCATTATATTGAATCAATTACTAGGCAAGTTGATTCACTGCGTCGCGACAGACAATTTTTCTTATCAGAATACATTTTGCCGTTCGCCCTTTTGCTGCCGTATCTGGTTTAGTACTCCTGCTGTGTATCTCGAGATTCGCGACAAAATCCAGAGAAGGACATGTAATGTAATGGATCCCTACCTACCGTCTCGTGTTTAGTCACTTTCTCACCGACGTGACATGGCTAACTTCTGTTTAACTACCAATATTTTCACAACAATTCTTCTGATGAGTATTTCTCGTAAACACTCGATATGAATTTATGCGTGTTACAAGATTGGTGACTAGGTTTTGCTTTGTGATTACTGAACTAGCTAGAGGATACCGTATGCTCTCGTTGGAATTGTTTCTTTTCTCGCATTTTCCACCTATAAATCTCTCTTCCAAATTTCTTGCTTCACTGCCACATCTTCTTCGTCTTTTATGTGCCTTGTTCTTTCAGAACATAGGCCATCATAGCTTTCCACGTATCCCAATCCCTGGCGGCTCTCAGCACACTTTTCTCCTGTTACACCACGCAATCCCCGTTCTCCCATCCACCTGTTCAAGCCAGTCAAGTAGGTTACACGCTGTTTCCCCTGTCTCTCCTACCTTCTATATGGTCTGTTAGTATCAGATCCTCCAAGCCCTTCTTCCTCATTGCATGTCCAAGAAATTTTAGCTGTCTCTTCTTGATGCTCAGTATTAATTTCCTTTTCGTTTTCATCCTTTCCAAAACCTCATCATTGCTCACATGCCCCATCCATGATCCCCGCAGTATCTTTCTTTAGAACTACATTTCAGGTCCTTCAAGTTTGTCCTTCATCTTTGTTGATATTGTCCAGGCATTCACTGCCATATTGAAGAACTGACATCACATAGCAATCCAGTACACTCTTCTTTGTTTCTAGAAAAAAAATTTATGCCTGTTTATATTCTGCTCAGCTTCTGGAATGTGTCCTTCGCCATGGCAATTCGTCTTCGAATCTCTGTGTCGCACTTTCCGTCTTCTGTTAGAACACTTCTCAGACCATCATCAAAAATTCAAAATGCAACGTTATTCGTCACCTTCTGCCTTCCTGAAACCTGCTCCTTTATTGTCCTTTTTCCTAATCACTAAAGCCATTCTCTTTCACTCCATATAACTCTGTTCCTGACATTGCTTCGGGTGAAATGATAAAAAAATCCTTGTCTAAGATGATAAAAGAAAGCGGTTTTGTTTTTGGAGTGTTAAACTTAACAAGTCATTTCTTTCTGAAGGTCATTTTAAAGATCAGCTGCCAATTTGACCTTATCAAGACGATCAGACTTACCATTAAGGCAGGAGTCATTAAGGCTTTCTCATCAGCGTGGTTACAGAGACTAGCAGGGAAGACAGCGGGAAGGTCATTATTGGAAATTGGGAGCAAATTTTGGCAAAGAACGTTCGTTTTTCTATTTGAATAAATTATCATTTCTACCAAAATACATCCAATATATATATATATATATATATATATATATATATATATATATATATATATAAGTAGTTTAAACTAATTAATATGCCAGAGTTTGATATTTATTTTCGTAAAAATTACTTAATACAGAAGTAGTGCATATTATTATTATTATTATTATGTCATTTTTCATCATATTTCGATTTCTGCATTGGTCTCACTACCAACCAAGTCTGCGGGGAGACCTAAGGCAGGTAGTGGCGTGTTGTTATGACTCCATTTCATGTTTTTCTATCTTCCCTATCATCCCCAGCATTACATAGATAACGTTTTCCTTAGTGTGTGGGCTGTACTTAATAAGACAATTTTTTGTATATCTCTTAAGCTGGGGTTTCCAGGGATTCTTTCAATGTGTTGTTTTGTTCCATTTTTTATCATTCCAAGTGCACCTACTATCACTGGCACAACTCTTGTTTTCAATTTCCACATTTTTTCTATTTCAATTTCCAGGTCTTTATATTTTGACAGTTTTTCAAATTCCTTGATTGCTATGTTACAATCCGCTGGACAAGCCATATCAATTAATAGACAAGTTTTCTCCTTCTGGTTTTTAACAATAATGTCTGGCCTGTTTGCTTCAATTTTTCTGTCTGTGTAGATGGTGTAATCCCATAGAATGGTTACATCTTCTATTTCTGTAACCGGTGCTGGATGATGTTCATACCAGTGTTTGTTTACAGCTTTTCCATAATGTTTGCACATTGCCCAATGTAAATATTGCCCAACTCTATCGTGGCGATTTTTATATTCGTTTGGGGCAAGCACAGAACAGCCTGAGATTAGGTGGTCTATTGTTTCTTGGTGTTTATCACAAAACCTGCATTTTGGATCCATATTATTATGCATAATATTTGCCTGAAAGTTTCTCGTGAAAAGACTTTGGTCTTGTGCTGCAAGTATAAATCCTTCAGTTTCAGACTTTAATCCAGATGCACGTAACCATCGATGAGTATTAACTTTGTCAACATTGGATTTATTGGCACGTACTGGATATTGGCCATGCAGAGGTTTGTCTTGCCAGCGCTGTTTCATCTTTTCAAGAGCTTTATCTTTGGCTTTCATTTTCATATTTTTTGCCGCAATAGTTGGTTCTTGGCTACTGTTTTGCTTTTCTACAGAGTCTACTAACTGTAATTCTTGTTTGTATTTACTGCCTTCTTTTATTATTGAATATTTTTTCTTTCTTTCTTCATGTTGCCTTACTAATTGTATCATCCAATCCTTTGTTGTTTCTATGTATGTTAGTAAGCCAATAATTGTTGTCTTGTATGACAATTCCAGCTGAATAAGACCCCTTCCACCTTCTTTACGGGGTATGTATAGACGGTCTACATCAGCCTTTGGGTGATGCATCCTATGCTTAGAAAGAAGCTTTCTTGTTTTATTATTTATAATCATGTCGCCCTAAGCAAGGCATTTTACTGCCACTGATGTGCAGGGGTTACATAGAAAGAATATTATGAGAAAGAGTGACAGGTTACAGGACAGGTTACAGGCGGTGCAAGAAATAGAGTAGGATAAGGATGAGGATACTGATGAGAGTGGGGTGGACGAAGAAAAGAGCATGAGAGAGAGAGGATGCAAATTAATGAGATAGGAGATGACTATTGACTTTACATTTAAATTCTTAGAAATTGTAGCTGTCGGGAAAGCAAGTAAATGGAAAAGATTTCTACAGGCGGGAAGTGCAAGAAAAGAAGCTGATGGGGTAGAATTTGCGTTTACAATTTATCGGTTTCACAGTAAAAGGGTGGGACCTAGTTGCTAATTTTGTGGCTCGAGGAAATTCATATATAGGGGGCACCAGTGAGCTAAGTTCATCGGAGCAGAAGCCGCGAAAGTATTTGTAGACGAGAAAGCGACTGTATCCTAGCTGGCAAGTCGGGATCGATCACATTACAGATTCTCCGTTGGATTTTGTCAAGGACACCTCAGTGGATAGTAGGAGCACCCAACCAGATATGGCAGCAGTATTCAATGCACCGGCGGATGGTAGATTTGTATATATGCAGGATTGTTTCAGACGGGAAAAGCTTCCTTGCCCTGCACAGAGAGCCGAGTTTCTTAGCAGCTGATTAACTTTGGATTCTGTATATTTATTTCAGTTGAGGTCTGATGTGAGAGTCAACCCGAGGAGTCGCAGTGTTTTACTTTCGGGGAGACCAGCCTGATCCATGCTAATGGGCGGTAGGAACGATTGTCTGTGATGGTTAATAGATAGCAGCTTCGTTACGAGCCACTTCCTACCCCAGGCAACCACGGATTGGAGGCCCTTTTCAAGCTCGGTAGCGAGGTTTGCTTTGTCAGCCTCGGCAGATTTTTATAATAATAGCATATGCAACTCAAAAGCTATTAATTTAATTTTAACTTAATTGCACTTGAGTTACAGTATGCTATTATTATATCAATAATAATAACTATAGATATATGTGTGTATGTGTGTGTGTGTGTGTGCATCTCGTGATTTTTCAATTATGCCGTTTCATCATTCTCTATACATCGCGTCTTCACGCGTCACATTCGACAATTTATATTCAAATTGTCAAAAATATTCAAGCAAAGACTTATATTGCGTATTTGTGGTACTAATTTCAAACAGTAACTAGACACTAGAAAAATTTCCGCATACCTAATATAGATACGCACACACACACACACGTATATATATATATATATATATATATATATATACAGGTTGCGATGGGTAAATTGCTGTCTAAATTACGCAGGAATGAAAATAATACTAAATTCTCATTTTAACACATCTATTTACGAAAATTATCTTGAAATGCTAAAAATTAAATTTATTCAATAAAATCGCCATTGGCTTCAACCACAGCCTCGAGTTGACTTCGGAATCCCATGCAACTCTTCTGATGGTCTCATTGTTTAAGTTAGTGAATGTTGCCATAATCTTTGCTTTCAGTTCTTCTTTGGTGTTATAAGTAATTTTGTTGGTCTCCCACTAAACTGTGCCCCACACATAATAAGAGGTTTGCAGTCTGGCAAGTTAGGTTGCCGTATTTAAAGAGTGATATGGTCGTAGGAATTGTCTGACATTCACGACTGTTTTTATTCTGCATGTCTGGCATGATGCAGAATCCTGTTGCCAAGCATAGGGTCGTCGAGCAGCTACCCTCTTGACGCGGGATAGTACGACCTCCTAAAGGCATTTGATATAGGCCACCGTGTTGAGTCTGAGGCCTTCATCAGTTAATTCATGGATTCTTTTCTTATCAGAGCGATTATAGTTACTTTTCCGAGCTGCCGTAATTTCGTAGCTGTTTTCTAATCCTCTGCACCCAAACATAGAAATATTCATATTGGAGTTTTTAGCGTGAATGCTAAACAGTACAGCATGCCGTTTACAAATTTCTGGCGGAGTCAATTGCATCGTGGTGCTCTTTTTATCACAGTGTCCATCTGACTTAACTATATTGTGCAGTCGACAAGATCAGAATCAAACTACGCGCATGCGCGAAATTTATATATAAAATTGTGACAATTTATCCATCGCAGTAAAATGATTCTATTTAAATTATCTAAATCTAATCTAATATAATCTAATCTAAACTTATTTATAAATGGAACTTTGTCTGTGTGTCTGCGTGTGTGTGTGTGTGTGTGTGTATCCGTTACCTATAGACTCCGAAACGGCTAAAACGATATTCTTGAAAATTTACACGGTTGTACTATAAGCGTCTGCGAGTGTTCTTAGCTAGGTTTTGTGTCGAGGTACCCCCAATAAACATCGAAAATCGATAATCAAAAAAATCGGGTTATAGAAGGAGTGGTCCGATTTTAATAAAATTTGATACACTCATAGACAGACATAAGAAACGATATTCAGAATTTTCAAGGTGACAGTTCTTACAATAGTGCAGAAAATCGATAATATATATATTATATATAAAAGGCAAGATGTTTGTGTGCGTGTCTGTTTATCTGCCTGTATGTCTATTTTCTCAGCCCTTTCATTTTAGTTTTTGCTTCGGGCTTGGCTCTAAGTAGGTAAAATTGTAGTTTTTAGTCTCAGCCATGATACCATTTACTCAGAGGACTTATTTAGCCTTCAAAATTAAGTTTACTACGAAAAAGACTTATTTGATATCGATACCAGGAAATCAAGAGGGAAAAAAATTACATAATCTATGTTGGGTGGTAGTCTCCTCGAAAAGCTCCAATTTAAACTTCAGCTCGCTCTGGCTACACAGGACCGGATAGCTACCTTTGTATCTATCTTAATAATAAAATGGTCCTATTTAAATGAATATTTTAGTTTGGTAAGAAAAAGAACTTGTTTATTTCTAATAACACACGCACACACACACACACACACACACACACATATATATATATATACATATATATATATATATATATATATATATACGAGTGTACCCCTGTTGTCAAAAATGACGGCAAAATATTTGAGAGATTATTAATTGTTTCCTCACAGATTATTGTTCTTGAGCCTAATAGGAGGGAATTACGGTATTTTCGTTCATTGTCCTTACTTTTCCCCGACTTTAGTTTTACATATATATTTTATATATATATATATATATATATGCAAAATATCCTATTATTATTATATTGAATGTATCATGGCACTGTTGATGTGTAACAGGAACGATGACACCTACCAAATAACAACAAAGAATTTACACTTACTCTGGCCATTAGGATAGATTTTAGTAACATTCATAAATTTTATTTTACAAGTTAGTAGACATATTCTTTAAACTTCAATGTAATGAACCCAGGTTCCACACTCACCACTTGTATATATATATATATATATATATATATATATATATCAAGGACATGAATTATATAAAGATTGTCCAAATCACCACTTGTATATATATATATATATATATATATGAATGTTATTTTACGTGTAACAGAATCTATGTGGTGTTATGTATGATGCGGAGTAGTGGTATGTGTTATGTAGCGAACACAGTGAGCATGTTAGCGTGTTCGTAGTTGATGCCGTTGATTGTTGGGTTTTTATTTTTTATCAATAAAGCCTCCATCATGTTTCGCGTTTTTCGCGTGTGGATTATGCTTACGAATTCCCATGTCCCTTGAAAAACTGCATTTTTAATCCTAATTTCGTAAATAATTATATTAACCATACAATTACAAAACTGACACGCTGCATCTGTCTGAATGGAGCTCAATTCGATCTCATTTAAACACACATGGTGACCTACTAAACCTTATCCAGAACATACTTGTTGACCACTCAATTACCACAGTATCAACCAGATTGAAACATCGGAGAGCTTAGTTTGAATTCGAGTTGAATTCATTGCATTCACTTACGCGCAAATACCCTTGGGTAAGATATTAATCCGTCTCTTCTATCTCCAGCTATGGGTTAAATAGCAAGACAGATTGGGTTCTATAGCCTTAGTTGAAAACCAGTCTACCAAAGAAAGTAATGGCAACCTACTGCGGGAAAATCTTTTGCCCAGTTAGTCATGTCTCTTTCTAGACATGACCGTCCTAGCGTATATTGTCTATGCCACTTCTCTGACTGACTGAACTTCCCCTATCAAAGTCAGTTGACTCTAAGTTCGGTAAGAGATTCAATATATTTCAACTTTCATACCGAAAATTTATGAGATATGGGATATCATCTGAAATGTTGGACATTTTATGAATTTCTGATGTAATATTTTCATCGAACCTGCCTTTCACCATTACTTTAACCTTACACCTTAATTTGGATCTCATTCACGTGAATATTGCATGTTTGTGACAACACAGTCAGTCAACGTCCGCAGGCGAGAATTCAATTGGCAGGCTCTTTTCGGTTGATACAAAATACATCTTAAGTAACTTCTCTCAGATCAGTGTATGTTGTTTATCTCCAATATTTCATGTTAGTCCTACAGTAGTGAGGGACACTTGACTTCTACAAAATTCATAACTGCTTTTTTGTATCCGAACCTTTCGTATGGAGAACGAGAAAAAATTATAAGTGCTCCAAACAAGCTTGTGTTTCCCTACTCACTCTGATTTCCCTATTTCTGTGGCCTTATGTCAGACTTAGGCAAGCAAGAGAAATAAACGGTATATAACACGATATAAAGCTTATTATATATATTAATTCTTTCCTCTAGTGAGGTCTATCATTATTGAGTACACTATTATTTTTACCTTATGTCAGACTTAGTAAATAATTAAATGACGTTTATATAGCGAACTCGTACAGTTAGCAAACTGTGTAAAACTTTAATCGGTACTAAAATACGTTGCTCTTGTGTTCTAAGTTCTATAATTAAATGGCGACACTCGTAGCGTCACTAATAGCCAGTATATCTTGCGTACCAGCACACCATTGTTGTAAACTGGATCTTGACTGAATACTCTATTTTGATGTCCTTGTACCTGACTAAAACATTAGATGTAGCCTTCTGTAATGTGGCGGATAGAAAACGCGTCTTGGAGACTAATTCAATAGTGGAGTGAGAACACTTATCGCCATATTTCTCATTATTTAGACCTTGTGCCAAATTAGACTAAATTAATCGAATGTTTAAATGCATGATAGAAATTGTTGAATATATACAAACGGTATGAGAATATCGAATACTCATTTAAAAAGCGTGCATGTTTGCTACAATTGAAAGATTGGCGCTCTACAGTCTTTCTAGCGTCATTTTGAAGACGTTAGCTAGATACCAAGTACGGTTAAAATTAGACCTTACAAAGGGTGGATAAACCTTGTTGGGTGGTGAACAGCCGTCTAACACAATGGCGTAGAGCAATGCATGTAGCCAGTACGGTGGTGATATGGCATGGCGAGGCTTGGCAGCTTCTCAGACTATAATCAAAGGCCAGAGTGGATTATTTTCGCTGATTGAATTAACGGCCACGTGCTTGTGACTAAATAACAGTGGCGATTGTAGAACTCTGAAAGTGGTAGGGGCCTCTTAGGGACTGAGATTTTTCTAAGGAGGAGGTAGGCAAACTTAAGTAGCGTCTTTATTTTCATACAACGCTATTATCGTAGACACAACTTAAGAATGAGTTTGTGAGTATAAATATGTTACTTCACTAAATAAAGTCAACCTCAATGTATCTACACTACCGGCCATAACTATTAGGCCACCCCAGTGTTTTAAAAAATGATGTATTTCATAATAATTTTTAGTATTTATTGCCAAGTGAATAATTGTAAATGAAAACAGAATGGTTCTTTTGTTAATATTGCACAATAACATGTGCATCAAATGAATTTATGAATATTTAATAATTACCTATATTGCAGTTTGATCAAGGAAGGAATGAAGAAAATTTAGGGTGATTCGAACGGATTCATCTTTGCTTCTTTGCCTGTGCAAAGTAATAATAACAAAAGAACCATTCTATTTTCGTTTGGCAATAAATACTAAAAATAGTAGAAAATACCTCATTTCTTGAAAAAAAAAACTGGTGTAGCCTAATAATTATGACCGGTAGTGTACATATCAATTTGGGGACATTATTTCTAAATAACGTCTTCCTTCAGATATGAAAATATGAATATTAACTTTCTTTCCCTCACTAACAATATGCATCTATCTGGCTGTTGGGCCCCTCGAGGTGGTGTGATGGTTAGAAACCTTGTTTTGCTATAATAATAATTGTATATTGAGTTCGATCCTCCTTGGGTGCTCCGTGCTTTCGGTCTAGTGTCGCATCTAAACGGCGCTTAGAATAATCGATTATCTCTCTGGCTGTTTTATTTTGTTTTTGTTTTTTTCAAATTGGCGTATGTATGTAAGCTAAATGAAAAAGAAAACGCAGAGAGAAAAGTGCTGAATATCAAATTTTATGAAAATCAGAGACTGATTAGTTTTAATAATTTTTGAAGCTTATAAAAGTGGGGGGGGTCTAACCGAGTGGCCAGCCAAAATTCTGTTGGGTAGCTTAGACCCTTCTGGCTCCCTCGTAGAATCGCCACTGGCCCCGGGCCTTGTAAAAAGCGAGCTTTACTGTAAAAAAAAAAAAAAAAATTGATAAAATCTGCTATGTCAGTTTACAAGAAAATTGACTTTTGAAAAAAAAGTCTTTAGAGCAAAACACTATCTAAAGCAATGGCGCTATAAGGACCCCTTTTATATGTATGTTTGTGTTTACAGGATAACCTCTCGAGCAAAACAATACATTATGCAATGAAGAACGTTGTAACGTCAATGTTTAAGCCATCCTTCAGGATTCTTTACTTTATTTAAAAAAAGGAAAAGTGCCGAAGATAAAATCTTATTAAAATCAAAGATCGATCAGTTTTAATAATTTTTGAAGCTTATAAAAGTTGGGAGGGCTACCGACGGACCAGCCAAAATGGGGGGAGTCTTGGCCAGTTCTGCGCCCCCACGCCCGTAGAATTGCCACTGCCAAGTAACGACTACAAGTTGGAGGACATAAGCTGTGGTGTGACTTGTGGTTGGATAGGTTCCGCCAGGTCCGCTGACGCTACGCATGAATTATTAGCTCTCCTGGCGTCAACCCAGATATGTGGAGGGAATTGATAGTGTTTAGTGTCGCAGCAAACTTACATTCATAAATGGTCATAAAATGGATGGATGGATGGATGGATGGATGGATGGATGGATGATGATGATGATGATGATGATGATGATGAATTTATAATGATGATGCGATATAGCCCTTAAAATAAGCAATACCTTTAACCTTATTCGTTTGATTATTCTACTTTAGAATTCTTCATTAAACTAATAAAGACAAGGCTTCGTAGATATGATTTTTAGCAGTCTTTTAGGAAGTCTTCGAAGGAAGTGCTACAACATGGCTGTGGATTAATAACGTCTCTATCTTTAGCTTCTTCCCACGAACCACTGACCTGAGGTACCGACCCCCCAAAAGAATGATTCCCCGATCACTAGAATCATAACCTGTGCATGTCTAGAGTTATCTTCTTTTTCTTTTAGTCTAAACTACCCCTTAACGTGACCCTCTACCGCGAGTGGCTCCCGGCCTTTTATAGACTGAATGTATACCTTCCCACTATACTTATACATACATACTTTCTGTTTTAATTAAAGTTGAAATTATGGTCAGACTTATTCAGTTATATGCCTAATGAAATAAGTGTTTTCTCGCAAAGGATCGTTTTATATTCATTATTTTATTTAAAAGCCTTGAAGTTTCACTATTTCTGGACAGTCTATGGTGTAATATTTCTGGGGTATAACGTCTAGTCTACTGTAAAGGATGTGAAATCTCACATAGCTAAAGCCTGGGCAGCCTTGAATAAAATAGATGTAATCTGGAAATCAAAGCCACCCGACAACCTCAAGCGGAAATTCTTTCAAGCTGCTGTAGAGGCGATGTTATTGTATGGCGCAACTACCGGGACTAAAATGGGTCTAAGCTTGATAAAACCTACACTCTATTGTGCTTTTGATCTGTTAATGCGTAAATGAACGCAATTTGCGTTTTGCAGGACAACACTGGCGAGTAAAACAAGACCTAGCGAGTGATCTACTGCTTTGGATACCTAACCATGGAGAAAGTCCAGCTGGTCGTCCTATATTGACCAGCTATGTTCTGAAACAGAATACCACCCGAATGACCTTCCAAGGACCGTAATTCGTAAATGCCCGAGCTAGATCGACAGAAAAATAAACATAGTAAATAAAATCTATGTTGTAATATTTCCAGTGTATGATGTCTATGTGATAATATTCTCGATGTATAACGAAATATCTACCAATGCAATATTTATGGTTAAAGTTCTAAGATATTTTTTCTACTCTTTGCAGAGAATCTTTTTTGTGGGTGGAAGGGAGCACTGGAATATGCACTGAAAGCGTAAAGTACGTGCACAGGAAGGGAGAAAAGAGTGGTACTATCAATAATGCTATTGATAAAAGACGAAAAGAAAGAAAGAAAAATGTCAGTGGAATGAAAGCAACATCTTCAAAAAGTAATATGTCATCAAACCGGATTTCCAGCATTTCTAATAACTATCGCCAGAAATGGCGAACGACTTTATTTGAAAAGATTATCGACGACTCACCGCGAGCAAACACAACAGGTCAAAGGTCAGCTTCAAGGCGGGAAAAGATGTCACAATTAGACGATTTTCGCGTACTAAATCTTCGCTTTATTGCTACGAACAGCTCTGTCTTTAATCACAAATGCCGTCTACTTGGCACAATACTTTTTATGTGTTCATAGACGTATATTAAAAGATAGGTATATATGAAGATACACATAAACACACAAAAGCACACATATCCAGAATGATATATGTACGCAAACGCATTTACGTGCTATTAGACACGCACGAGCACACACAACTCACATAGGAATAGACAATCACCCCTCTTATGCCCATGAGAAATGATTAAAGCCTCCACAGTAAGTGTCTAGAATTTTTGATAGTAAGACAAACTCTCTCTCTCTTTCTCTCTCTCTCTCTCTGTCTGTCTGTCTGTCTGTCTCTCTCTCTCTCTCTCTCTGTGTGTGTGTGTGTGTGTGTGTGTAGATTTATTTAAACCAATTATACAACTTAATCCAATTTCTGCGATTTCAATAAAAGTCCTAAATAGCACCACACTTCCGAAAGACAGACATGTAATTTTTAAATCAAAACAAAGACCGGTGTCCTATTCATTTTTTTAATCTTCAGAAATAAAAGCATTACTTTAAACCACTAAAATTAAATTTGGTTTCTTTTGTTAATAAAGGAAAAATATAAAACTTTTTTGTTTTAGAAGTACAAAAACAAATGTACACATTTCCGTCCACACTTTAAACAAAATATCATGTACTTTGCTATTGTCGGTCTACATTTTCTTTTATTTATTGACTGTCGGACAGTCTTATAATTTCATTTCGATAATTGGTTTATTAAATTTAATTGATTATTTCCCTTTGAATATTGCTGCCCTGTATGTCTGAGGTTTCTGCTATATATTCACAGATTTTTCTTAAAATCCAAAGAAGAATCTGCAATGTTATTGGTCCTGACATCGCATCTAGACTTGTGTGTGTGCATAAAACAGACTGTCGCCTCTTGGTGTTGGCCGCAATGTCTACTTTTCTTTTATATTTGCATAGTTTCTATCTCTAATATCATAAATATGACATACTGTAAAACTATTTATAATATATATATATATATATATATATATATATATATATATATAGCTTTTGAGATTTGAAAAAGAAATCAGCAGTTGAGAGTGAGGGAAAATTTACTCGCCCCAAAATTATTTTACTCGACCGACTCAATTTTCTTAATAGCCGTCTTACATAAACATATCGTGAATCGCTGACAAAAACAAAAAATGAAAATTGAAAATTTCGAAAGTGTTAGAAAGGATTTTAAAGAATAATAACAACAAAATTTTATCTTTCCTCTTAATAATAGCATAAACATTTTGAAGATAAAACTTATGATATGCTGTTGTTATTTTTTATTTTTTATTTTTTTGTTTGGCAATTAAGTGGAGGTACCTAAATTCGTAGTTTCTTTCTTCTGTTTGACTACAACCTCCGTCTCATAGATGATAAACGAATAACAAATCTGATTTTCTCAACGATTTTCTAGAAAAAAATTACTTACTTGTATAATTTGTTTTTTGGTGCGTGGTTGTAATAATGTCATGGTTGGTAATTCAAAGTAACTTGTGAATCTTTAATGGCATACTTTTGGGTCGTAAAAGGAATCAGATTAACTTTTTCTCTATTTGAAGGGACACGGTTCATTGCGAGAGTTTTAATCGACTGCGAGCGAGTAAAGCGATAAACTTTAATCGCCTAATTAAGTTTTTAATCGACTGAGTTGATCGGGCGAGTGAAATCTCAAAGGGTGTACATATATATATATATACTATTTTAAATCCAAAACGGATGAGCATACAGGTAAAATCCCTAAACCCGATCCTATTACTATTAATTTCATTAATATTAAAATAAATAATTAATAATAATTTTATTAATATATAATTTATATATATATATAAATAATAGCTAATATTATTCATAATTAATATATAAATTATATATTAGTATAAATAATAAATAATCTTTTCAACCTCAGTGACCGAGTAATCTGAGGTGCTCCGGAGTAGAAGGTTGTTTCTTTAGTAAAGGAGGGCGCAGATTCAAACCCTACTCGGGAAAACGATTTCCTTTAGAAAATTTATCGAGTATGCTGGCCGACAGATGTAATAATACACTGTTTAAAATAAAAACACAGCGTCTATTTTAAATACGGCAATCTAGGAAAATTGAGATTGTAAATAATAAAAATGTCGAATTAAAAATAAATGCATTAACACTTTAGAAAACATAAATACATATACACACTTCTCTCTCTCTCTCTCTCTCTCTCTCTCTCTGTATATATATATATATATATATATATATATATATATATATATGAGTTAAAGTCAAGCTCGTAAAACGGAGAGGATAATCCAAAAGATTTTATCTAAATAATTTAAAATATTAAGTTAATATTACAAAATTTTGTAGTGCGTTTGTGTGAGTTGATTTATGTGTTTTTTATTCTGAGTATTTGCCAAATATGTGTGTGAGTTGGGGGTACAGGATGCGATGGGCAAATTGTCGCTATATTATATTTTAATTTCGCGCATGTGCGTTGTTTGTTTTGGAGTTTGTCGACTTCAGAATATAGTAAAGTCAGTTTGGTACTCTCTGGTACTCTCTGTGAAAAAAATAGCACCATGGCGCTATTCAATGTTACTGATGTCTACTCTGTACTGTTCCTTGGAGGTTCCTATCCACCCATAAATTCGGGCTATGTAAATTTCTCTTTCAAATGCTGCCTCCTCTGTAAACAAATCAGAAAAGACAAATAAGAGGTCGAGAGTTTGTGCAATAAACCATCGGCAAGATTTCTTCCGATGTGGATCAGAGGGCAAAAGACGCTGCACACGTTGCAAATGATACAAATACAGCAGCTACTCCTGAAGTACCCTCCATACTGTATTACAAGCTCGAGCCACTAGACATTGCACAAGTTGAAAATGATACAAATAAAACATACAGAGACAGCGCCCTCCTTCCAGGTATATTGATTAATTAACAGTTCTAAGGGACTGAGATGAAGGTATTAATTAGTTGGATAGAAGTGATTCCGGAGTAATAACAGAAATAAGCTTTTTTATTATAATCATTTCTGGGGTTGAGTTATTAATTAATTAGGTGGAATAATTCTAGAATGATCAACGGACAGGTTCGTTAAATAACGTTCATGAGAAATGTTGATTCCGTAAATAGTACGATAAATAGAGAATCGGATTTCTTGGGTGGTCTGAAGGACAAAATTCTGCCAAGTCTGCAGATGAGATAAGTGGTTTTGGCAAGACTCAAGTGGCAACTGTCTGCGAAAAGTCCTCGGGAAACTCCAAAATTATTTTTAGTACCACTTGAGAAATAGTCTCCCGCAGAGATTCGGAGATTAGGCGAACATGCATGGTGGTCAAGGCGATTTCCATATTAAAATTAGTAGTCGGCACCTAAACATTGTATAACCCCGCCCCGCTCTATATAAGCAGTCTGCATGCTGCAGAAGAGCAGACGGGCGCAGAAGAGCATCGGACCGTCCTTAAGGACCCAGAAACTGCTATTCGGATAAAAAAAATTCACAACGTGGCGAATAGTGGTGATTCCTTCAGCTCACCGGAGAAAGACCGAATGGTTTTAATTTTTTTAACGGCCAGAACCACCGGAGAGACCGGACATACGGTACAAAAAAACTCGGGCCACTTGACTCTGCACACGTTGCGAATAATACTTCAGGAGCTGCTTTTGAAGTTCCCTCTATACGGTAGGAAAAGCTCGGGCCACTTGACGTAAACTAAAACCAAGATTGTCACCAAAAGCCTGTATTAATCGGAATCATATGTACGAGCGGATGACTATCTTCTTCGATCCATAATGTTTGGTTCACGGATCATGCCCCTAGCAACGTGGCGCTAAAGAGAGATCAAAGGTAGAATGATTCGCCTGCATGCAATCTGGAAACACAATATAATACAGCCTTGTAGCTTCGCGTCTTGTACCATTCACGCAACCGTATGTAAAATTCATATCTTCCTGCTCACGACATGGATATCCTGCCATTGTTAATAGGAATAATTCTCAGTTACCCCACTACTACACACATTAAACGTTGAAGAAAGACTAGCCAGGTGTGTACACGAATGACAAATGTAACTTAGTCTACTTGATAACACACCACCATCTATCGTATACTTTCTTAAAATTCAATATGTCAAAAAACAAAGGATTTGCTGATATAAGTCTATATGGACTTTTGTCCTTGGTTTTATGTTAGGCACATTTGTAAAATTATTTTTGAAACACCATACATACATACATACATATATATATATATATATATATATATATATATAACAATAAACATATGCAGACACATATTAAGTATTTACACATATACACATTTCCATGCACACGCAAATATATATATATATATATATATGTGTGTGTGTGTGTGTGTGTGTGTGTGTGTGTGTGTCTGTGTGTGTGTGTGTGTGTGTGTGTATTCTTTCCCATTCATTGATTCTCAAATATTACCGACTTGTACGCGCTCTCCTTCTCTCCCTTCTGTCTGAAACTCTCTTTTCTTTATCCTTGATGCTCTCACTCAACCCTTTCCTCCTCCTCCCTCTTCCACTTTCCCTGGTATCACAAAGAAACAATATGAACCAATCACATAAACGCTCGACCGTTTCAGGATTTATCAATGAACTGGAAAGTCAAAATGGCCCATCTGCGTCTCAAATGTCGTTCGTTTGTCCGGCCAAGCGATAAAACGAGCTAGCAACCATTCGGAAAGGGTTTATCTGACACAAACACGCTTGCACCGAACATGGAGTGGTGGGGGAAAGAAACAAATCTCCGAGCGAAAAAAATACATTTGTTTAATTTTTTCCTTATAAGCAGTATACGTCAGACAGTGTAGTTCAGGCCTGTTATCTCTGGTCAGTCAGAATTACAGTTGAACCAGTCACATCATATATACATATACATATATATAGAATAAGTAGAGAACAGGTAGGAAAAAGTGTCTTTAATGTAACATGTTTCATTTTAACAAGTTTCTTCAGAGATTTTTAATGACGAATGATTTAGAAAACTATTTTAAAAAAATATATAAAAAATCTTTTTTAAAATTACACAGAGACAGTATATTAACTGAGATATGATTTTATTGGTCAGATACGTGTCACGTGTAATAAAGCAGTGGGTGAATATTAAATATAGAGGAAAAAAGGTTTTTTTATGTTTTTTAAATCATTCGTATTTTTTAAAAAAATCTCTCAAGAAGCTTTGTAAAGTGAAACATGTTAGATTAACTGATATTGATTCAGTTTAAAATATGCAGCTCAGTGATTTACCAAACTAACTTTTCTTTACATACACAAAAAACTAAGAAACAGCGTAGAAAAAGGGAAAAAAAATTATTGTTACATTTAACTCTAAGTACAAATGAAGTGAAATTTCGAGATTAAGAAAGTTGAAAAAACAATTTTTCTTTCATTTTATTTGCTTTAAATTTTAGCCCCTTTTTTTAGTCTGTCAACGCATCAATTATAAAATGTACATGAAATTTAAAAAAATTTGTGTCCTGGACATGACGATAAACTACATCCGGCAACAAGACCTCTAACTGGAAAATTTCGTGGAGCATCGAACCACATCTTAATTTCTGTTGTTCCCAGATCGACCCTGACCCGAGCTAGTAGCACCTGCAAGGGTCCCAGCTATAGGCAAATAGTTCAACTCCAATCTGCAGTCAAAACACTATGAATATATAAAAATAGATTTTTATAATGAAAATTCGAGTAATACTTTTTTGCAGAAGAAAATATTACCAGCAATACATTTTCGAAGGAAAAAGATATTACCAGCAATATATTTATGAAGAAAAAATATTGCCAACAATATATTTATGAAAAAAAAAATATTCCCAACAATAAATTTTTGAAGAAAAAATGTATCAACAGCAATATATTTTTGAAGAAAAAATATACTTGTAATCAGCCTTTGAGATTTGAAAATGAAATCACTCGACTGGCAGTCGAATGTAAGGGAAAATTTAATAGTCACAAAATCATTTTATTTGACCGACTCCATTTTCTTAATATTCTTAATATTCGTGAATCGCTGACGGAAAACAAAAAATGAAATTTTAATTAGAATTTCGAACGTATTAAAAAGGATTTAAATTTAAAAAAAAAATAATAACAACAAAATTTGATTTTTCCTCTTAATAATAGCATAAACATTCTGGTGATAAAACTTTTTTTTATTACGTTTGAGCCCTTTTAATACCATGATATACGTTTTTTTCTTTTTTTTGGTAATTGAGTGGAGGTACCTAAATTCGTAGTTTCTTTCTTCCGTTTGACTACAACCTCCATCTCATGAATGATAACAAGAAAATAACAAATCTGATTTTCTCAACGATTTTCTAGAAAAGAAATTACTTGTATAATTTGTTTTTCGGTGCGTGGTTGAAAGAAGTGTGCGTATTTTTTTCTTTTTTTTTTAATGTTCGTTTTTACTTTTCGTAAGCGAGGAGGAAATTGCTGTTGAGTCAAGGATAATATTTTTCGAAATATGTTTCTAAAAAAAATCTTTGATCGTCTTTAATCTGGGCGACAGAGACATTTTGGCTCCACTCTGGAAGCGTTAATTAAACGAATGTTTACACTGACCGGCCATACATAAGGCCAAAGAGTTCAATAATGTCATTGTGGGTCATTCTAAGTAATTTGTGAATCTTCAATGGCATACTTTTGGATTGTAAAAGGATTCAATTTTCCATTTTGTTTATTTAAAGGGACACGTTTCATTGCGAGATTTTTAATCGACCGCGGAGTAAAGAAATAAACTTTAATCGCCCAATTAAGTTTTTAATCGACTGAGTCGATCGGGCGAGTGAAATCTCAAAGGTTGCCTGTAATACATCTGACTCTCAACAAAACCCTCTTTACAAAAATACGTCAATGAAACGTGATCTGCGTATTGATTTCTTACAAAAAATACATATTCTATTCATACGAATCCATTGTAAAAATATGATCGGCATTAAAATAACCAATTGAGGCCTATATGCCTTAAAACAAACCGAAATAAAATTGTCTCACAGAGAAAAATATTTTCCACTTTGTTATATATTACCACGAACTCTACTAAAAAATCAGCATTCCATGAGGAAAACATGCTCTAAACATACGGAAACAGCTTTATCATCAAAATCTTTATGTTATTTATTAAGAGGAAAGATCAAAGTGTTTTTTAAATATTTAAATAAATTTTTAAGTCTTTTTAAAAAATCCTGTTTTTTTTTTTGTGTTAACGGTAGTATTATATTTTAGCATAGCAAATTTTAGCGTCTATTTTGCGGTGAAAGGCATTAATTTGGAAGTTCTTGCAAAAATATAATAATTGCCGGATTTTAATGGAATTTTCAGAATTTCTTCAGCCATGAATGAAATTATTTTAGAACTGTCGTTCATTAGAAAATCTTAGTAAATATATATATTGTTTACATGTGAATCATTCCATTACTTACTTTAATGAAAACTTGAAAAATTTAAAGTGATAGATTTTAGTAACTAGTTTTAGTGATTAGTTCAAAGCAGAATTGTTTGAAGAAGTTTAATCAGCGACTAGAGAAAGTCCCGTTCGCGTGGAGGTTGAATTGGTTTTGTTTTGTAGGCGTGGTATTATAGGCGTGGTTTTATACTGACAGAACTAATGACATCATTGTAATGGATGTCTGTTTAGTGTTGCGAGGAAACTTAAAAGTGAAAGGAAAAACTCATAAAAAATTAATAATTGACAATGATTCATCCTGAAAATCCTAACAACTCAAAAATATTTTCATTTTCTTTGTTTGTATGTTTGTTTGTTTCTTTCTTTCTCTCTCTCTCTCTCCCCCTCTCTCTCTCTCTCTATATATATATATATATATATATATATAGTGTTGAGTTATGATAATGTTAGGCGCCAAGATTGTTGTTTTTTCAGTAGTTTTACTGATAAAAGGTATTTTGGCAGCAGGTTTATTTTATCATAAAGCGCTCGATATCGAGGTGGAGGTAGAGCGTTGATGATTTTAGTTCAAATAATTCGTCACTTTAACCGAGCAGATTCATGGAGAATTCTAAAAAAGAAACTCAGCCCCGATGAGTAATGATATCATAATGGTGTCCTCCCGAATCATCGAAGTCGGCATGAACCTGCTCAGTTCAAAGTGACAAATAATTTGCATTAAAACCATATATATTTCAACTTCCACTTCTTGACATTAAGTATAAATTGCCTTTTTGTTTCCATTCTGACCAAAACATCGTCGTTGTTTATGTTCAGTCCATAGTACTCTCAGCATTCATTTTTGTTACTTCGAGTCTCTTCTTCAGCTTTGAGAAAACTATCCAGCACTCGCTGACACACAGGAGGACACCGTTAATATATGCTATTTATTTTTTATTTTTTTATTTTCATTTTCTCCTATAATCTTTTCTTTCTAATTTAAATTTATTCCTGTTTTTTTTCTTTCCCTTTTTGTTTACACTTTAAGATACTTAACTTTTCTCTTTAACGCTATCTCTCTCTCTCTCTCTCTCTCTCACACACACACACACACACACACACACCTAACCCCCTTTCTTTACTTTCAAATCTACGTGTCAGCAGTCTAACTGACTTGCATAATGTATCTTTGACATCCGTAAGAACGCGTGCTCTTTGATTATATGTTGCGTATATATATGCTTACGTGTGAATGTGTGTGTATTCGTCGAACTGGTGTAATGATGTATTTTTCTTAAATTGTCTCTTTTAAGAGAGCAATCTTTATTTTGATTTCGGCTTTTTCGGGGTCTTTGTTAATTTCATTCGATTTACCATGAAATAACGTGCCTGCCTTTTTTTCTTATATATATATATATATATATATATATATATATATATATATATATATATATATATATAAAGAACAAAGAAAGTATTAACAACGTTCAAAACGTTAATTTAAAACAGTGTTCAACATAGAAATGGCGCTATTAATATTTATTGTAAGTTATAGTTCAGAACATGTACAAATTACAAATATACTACAAAAGTGTACATTTTGTTTCGACATAGAAAGAACACTGACGCTCATTTTTAACTACCTGATGAGACATTGTTCTTTCGATTTCGAAACAAAATGTACACTTTTGTAGTATATTTGTAATTTGTACGTGTTTTAAACTATAATTTATAATATATATATATATATATATATATATATATATATATATATATATATATATAGTGTATCGAGGCAGCAAGTAATTTTTTAAACATATGCTGTTAAATATAAGAGACAATGCATGTCTATTATGTTTAATCATGAGCCGTTCTAAAGGTCGTATTTTTGCTTTAATTTCAGTTGAAATTAAAGACAAAAATTCTCCAACATTTGGATAATTATTTATTGATTTTCTTCTAAGCTTTCGACTCACATGAGCCATCTTCAGAGACGTTGCTTAGACTGAAATATTATAACATCCACCATCACCGACGATTTTATTTTGTTTATTATTTTTGGTAACTATTGCCGTTGCCAAGCGGAATTTTATGTCAACACAAAATAAAATCGTCGGTGATGGTGGATGTTATAATATTTAATTCTAAACAACCTCTCTGAACATGGCTCATGTGGGCCGAAAGCCTAGAAGAAAATCAATAAATAATTATCCAAATGTTGGAGAATTTTTGTCTTTATTTTCAACTGAAATTAAAGCAAAAATACAACGTTTAGAACGGCCCATGATTAAACATAATAGACATTCATTGTCTCTTATATTTAACAGCATCTATATATATATATATATATATGTGTGTGTGTGTGTGTGTGTGTGTGTGTGTGTGTGTGTGTGTGTGTGTGTGTGTGTGTAAATTCAGAAGAAATTTAACGGGGGAATAGCTATTTTTAGCATGTCAGTTTAAGACATGCATTATCAACTCCTTTTAATCAAAGAATGAGGAAAAATTCTAATGACGGACGCAGGGGCTAGTAAAGGAAGAGGTGGGGGAATGTTGGCTATTATAGGCTTAATCTAGAAGAATCTTAACAATTTCTCTTATGGTCGTTGGAGGCATATGGCTTGACCATTGGGTTAGTGGTGGTAGGTAGGAGGGAAAAGTTACTGCTTCGACAATTTTTTAAAGAAATTCTATTGTGACTAAATAGAAGAATAAGAGAGTTATTGCAATTTAAATTTATTCTTGTGTCGACACATACTAATGATTTCTTTACGTTTATTCAGAATTAAATTTTGATTTTGAAATTTCAAAATTTTAATTTTTTTCTGTTAAACGTAGATTACATATATCCTTTAAGCTATTAGGGGTGCTTGCCTTGCCTATCAGCTTCCACTTTATATGTGGATTTAGGTTGTTTTCCTTTAATTCCTAATATTTTCGGGAAAGGGCTGTTTGATACTGTAAATTAAGGGTAGTGAAGGAGTGATTGTGTATAAAGCCTTCGTTTCCAAATTCCCGCCGAGATTCCGATATAAACGTTATATTTCTCCTTATTTTCTTTAAGTTAGATTGTAGCTTGACAGATCACATTTGCAGATCTACATTTACCTACAATTGGACAGTTTTCACTAGGTGTACAATTACAAATGGGTATAATCCTATTTTCTGTATTATATTCTCTAAATTTCTTCAAGATTTGATTATTGTGGGAGCTAAAATGTTATACATATTATTAGTACGCGAATAACTTATCATTATATATATATATATATTACCCTTTTCTTTATTTTCAAAGAAATTTTCCTGTTTAGGTTTTGGAATGAGTCCTTAGCCATTCAAATATTTCTTCGTTTTGCATTTTCAGTTCTCTGTTAGTACACTTCCCAGATATCTAAATTTTTGTACCTGCTTTATTTCAGTATCCCCGGGCTGTGATTAGCACTTTGGGGTCCTCTTCTTGCTCATGACTTTGCATTCTGTCTTCTTGTAATTTATATTTAGTTCTTTATTCACGGATTCCTTGATACTTTCCGTAGGAAGTTTTGCAGTTTCCTTTCTGTGTTTGCAATCAGCACTGTGTCGTTTGCATATTTTTAAGATTGTAGCTACCAATGATGAATCCTGGTAGAATTTCTAATTCTATCAGATTGGCCTCGCTGTATACGGTGAATAAATCCGGTAAGAAGACATATTCTTGTCTTACATCCCTTTTTGTATATCTAATGAATTATTTTCCTGTTCAACTGCAGGTGGTTTGTTGTCAGTATAAATTCATGATTATTCCAATGTCTTTTTTTAATATGTCCAAGTTGCTAAACCGCTTTAACACATCTTTGTTTCGTTCTTTGTCTTTGACGAACGCCTACTCTTGTTGTCCTGTTTCTAGCCTGATTCTGCTGCACGTTCATCAGAATTTGGATGATGAGTGTTGTTATGTAGCTCATTAAGCTGATTGTTCCGAGGAGTTCACATTCCTTTGCATCTGGCTTTTCAGGCAGTGCTATAAGAATTGAACTGCTTGGGTCTTCCGGTATATCCCACTGTTGTATATTCAATTATTCTGTAATTTTGTCTACGTCGAAATCGTTTAAGGTTGTTTCTATTACAATGCCGTCTGGTTCAAGTGTTTTAAACAACATAAAACTTTCCCTGAACTGTGATATCTGTTATGTTATTGTTTAATGGATTCTCCCTTGTATTATCATTTAATATATGCTCCCACTTAACATTAGGACGTATTGTATAGTTTTTTTCCGTGTCAGCTATCAACACTGTATCATCTATGTATCTTACTTTGTTCAGATTGTGGCTGCCAAGACCGAATCTTGGCATGATTTCTAGGGTTTTCCAAATTGCCTCAATGTATAAGTTGAATAGATCTGGTGAGAAAACACATCCTTGTCTTACACCGCTTTCTATCTTAGTATATTTGCTGAACTCGTTTCCTGTCCGTATGCATGCGGTTTGCTATCAGTAGCAGTTCTTGATTACTCTAATATCTTTCCCGAAAATGTCAAGGTTGCCGAACATTTCTATCAAGTCTTTGTGGTGCACTTTTTAAAGTACCTTTGTGTATACCTGTGTTTTATAAACACAGGTATACGGCCTTCTGCGTTTGTATTTCCCTTTTTGACAACATTCTGAGCATAAATATCTCCTTCCTTGTTACAGTGTCTTTGACGAAATTTCACTGTTATTGTCCTGTCTCTGGCATGATTCTACTGCGCGCTCTGTTTATCAGAATTTGGATGATGAGTTTTGTTATGTGGCTCATTAAGCTGATTGTTCGGTGAAGTTCACATTTCCTTCCGTCTGGTTTCTCAGTCAGTGCGATAAAAATCGATTTGCTTAGGTCTTCCGGTATATCATTACTGTTGTAGATTGAATTTAATACTTCTTAAATTTTGTCTATGCCGAAATCGTCTAAGGCTGCTAGCATATTTATTACGATTCCGTCTGTATTTGTTCCTTATTTCATTGCTTAGATTGTGCATTCCATTCCATGTCTTTGCATTGTTTTCAGTTTCATTTGCATCATGTCAATAATTTAATTTGTGATTTATTCGTGTCTTTTTTTTGTTTTTTGCTTTTTATTTTATTTATTTATTTTTTTTTCTTTCTTTTTTCTTCTTCGTCTATTTTTTGGGGGGCAATCTCGTTTGCCTTAGCGTATTCCATTTCGAGTTTTCGTTTCAAGTTTGTACCTCATACATTCTTTTCACACTGTCAATATATTTTTCCACCAGATTGGAGTCGTTAGGGAGTCTGTTGAATTGCGATTTGGGTGCTGCGTTAGGCTTCTTCAGTTTTAGTTTCATCATTAGGAGGTGATCGCTTGTGCAGTCAGCACTTGGATAGGTTTTGCTGTGAACAACTGCATTCCTTAATCTCTTGCTGATAGTGATGTAGTCGATTCGATTTTTAGTTTCTTCTCCTGGGCTTTTCTATGCCCATTATTGTCTTGAATGTTCTTGCAATCAGGTGTTGGCTATAATCTGGTCATACGCCGTGCACCACTGAACACATTTTTCTTCGCGTTCCTTGCGAGTTCATAGTCCGAATTTGTCAGTTATTCCTTCTTCTTTCTCATTGTCTACTTTATCATTCCGATCTCCCGTGATAATTATAATTTCTTGTGAGTTACAAAATTTACCTTCACGTTATCTAGTATGGAGTAGAAAGTTTCGATTTCTTCTTTCGTATTTTGTGTTGACAGTTCATTCACAATTTTAATAGTTGTGCTTTCATTTCAGTTTAACTACAAGAATTCTTTCAGATAACTGGCAATACTCCAGAACGCATTTCTTCATGTTTTGTCCCAAATCAATCCAACTATTTTCTAATTTTTCTCTTAGTCTGCCAATATAATCATGTGTTTGTCACTAACAAAACTATTCGTTATTTGGCCACATAGTTTCACATACACCTAAAATTCTGACGTTTAACCTACTCATCTTTTATTTTACATTTTTCCAGGGTTGTATAACGTTCTAACGTTCCATGTCCCGAGAGTTATTTTTACTTTGTGCTAATAGTCCCTGAATGACGGCTGTTGCGCATGTCCTTTCTTACCGGAAGAGGAGTGAATTTTTATAGAGTTAACCCCCTTCACGCTGTTATATTATGTATTTTGTTTAATAATTGCCATGTTATTTCTTGGAAATAATAGTGGAGTGCTTTCTCTTTGTCTTCTACACAGTGATTTATTGAGACACCGCCTCTACTTAGCTGACCGTTGATTAATCGAGAGTTGTTCCGGCTTTTGTTTGTCTTATTTCTCAACCTACTGGTTTGCTAACAACCCACAACATTCGCAAAAACGTAAGTCACCGACGTACTTACCTATATATATATATATATATATATATATATATATATATATATATATATATATTATAAACTATAGTTTAGAACATGTACAAATTACAATCTACTAAAAGTGTATATTTTGTTTCGACATTGACAGGACAATGTCTCATCACGTAGTAAACAGTAAAAAAAATAGCGTTTACTACCTTGGTAGACACTGACCTTTCAATGTTGAAACAAAATGTATCCTTTGTAGTAGATTGTAATTTGTACATGTTCTAAACTATAATTTATAATAAATATTCATACCTATGCTTCTATATTGAGCACTGTTTTAAATGAATGTTTTGAACGTTGTTAATATTTTCTTCGTTCCATATTCACTTGGATATATATATATATATATATATATATAATCATCTGCAGACAAGCCTGTTTTCCTGTATCCGTTTAGCTTCCAGCCGGGATCGAACTCCAACTTACTAGGCATTAGACAAATATCTTACCACTAAGCTATCTGCCAGAGACAGGCAGCTTTCACAGAAGGTTATTTTCAGGATTTAAAGAAACCCCGATAACTGAGAGTATTCAATTTGCTAGCCGAACCAAACTGCGTTCAATTCATTAACCAAACAACGTAGCCTAAAGTCATAAGTAGTCACCGTTTACATGAAATCTACTCCTCTCTAAAGTGCTCTATCGACTAACGAGAGCATAAATAATGAATATATATATATATATATATATATATATATATAAAAACGTTTTTAAACCCCGGCGTACAATTATGTATAAAAGTTTGTGGGATATATATATATATAGAAATAACATGGCAATTATTAAACAAAATACATACATATATATATATATATCCCACAAACTTTTATACATAATTGTACGCCGGGGTTTAAAAACGTTTTTGTACCCCCACCTTAGGTGTTACGAAAAAAAGGTATATGACTCTGAGTTAGTAGAGTAGTGGGGAAGAAGAAAATTATGGGGTTTGTTCCCCGCCTCCATCTTTGCCGCCCTTTTTTCTTTTTTAATAATTTAACTAAGTATAAGTCCTAATATTCACACTTTGCAACTGGTTTTTTATATTTCTCTAGTCAGTCTCCACCAAAAAACATTAAATGCTGCGACCATAAACAATTCACATTACTTTCATAAACATATTATTAATACGGACAAAAGTACATAAATATATACATATACGTGTATACATATAAACGTCCAAGCAAAGGTAGGAAGCCATTTGTAATAATTAAAAAATTATTAAAATAGATAAAAAAATATTTACAGATTAAACTAAACATTACATTCGAAAGTAAATAGATTCGCACATTTCAAGACTGGCATGCTCGTATTTCAGGAGAGGTTGAACAAGAGTAAAAAAAATTTGAGAATTATAAAAATAAAAGACGTAATGTTAGAATTAAAAAAACTTCTAACCATGTTAAGAACTATTTTCCATTATCTACAAAGATATGTATGTGGCAAGTTTGAAGCTGAAATTATTATTTATAGAGAATAATTTAAAAAAATGTCGCGGTAAACTTGTATCGTTATAAAAATTGCTTAACACTATGTGATTTCCCAACTGATCGGAGGATCACAGTCGTTCAAACTACCGTAGTTTATGTGGCAAAGTCTTTTTTATAGGAATTCCAGACTCCACTTCCACATCCAACCGGTTTTGAATTCAGAGTTGTCTTTCTATTTAATGCACAGACCAAGAAATGGATTCACGCCTTTTCTAAGGATATTTGTGTAAATGAAACTCATTGCTGTAGCCTGGAAATTGAACTCGGCATTCGGGTACCGTATTTTGGGCTTATAACAGTTACGCCAAACACATACTCTTTTATAAGCTCTGCTAGAAATCAAATTATATAGAGTTGCTTTTGTCTGAACTTTTCAAAAATTGAATGCGAAATTTTCCCTCCTCTGATTTTATCCTATTTGGTCGTTTTATAGCTGTTTTATTTTCCTCCTCCATTCGGTCATCTGTTTGAATGTTTTGTCACGACGCCATTTTGATCATTTCTTTTTTAATCTTTGAAGCCTACTTTATTTTTTCCATTTAATTTTCACATTTATTTATCACTTTCTTTTCTGCAACATGGTTGCGTTTGTTTGTTTGTTTCTTGTTTGCTTTCTTTCTTGCGTTTTCGGCTTTATTTGTTTCCTTCTTTCTTTCCTTCTTACTTCGCATTTTTCTTTCTTTTTTCATTCATTCTTTCTTTCTTTCGCTTTTGGTTTTCTTTCTTTTTTTTACGTCTTTACATTTTCTGTGTTATGGCTTCATATATTTTATTTATTTTCTGCAATATTGCAGCTTTCTTTCTTTCTTTCTTTCTTTCTTTCTTTCTTTCTTTCCCGTTCCCTTCTTTCTTTCTTTCTTTCTTTCTTTCTTTCTTTTACGTTCCCTTCTTTCTTTTACGTAATTTTCTTTTTTTCTTTCATCAATTCTTTTTCTATTTTACACCTTATTTCTTTTTCTTTCTTTCTTCTTATTTTCATTCCTAATGCTTTTGCCTTCATTTATTTGACTGATTATTTTCTTCACGTCACTTTCACGTACTTGCTTTTTCTTTATTTTTCTTTCTTCAACTCATTTTTGTTTCTTCTTCCTTCCATAACTGTCTGTTTATTTTTGAATTCTTATAATTTTATCACGAATATAGTCGGAAAAATTCCTTCGCGCACTGCATAGAATGGCATAAAACAATAACAATATCACAATGCATCGTCAACATAATCTCACATCCAAAATGTAAAACCTTCCCAGCGGTAAGAAAGACATGACCAAGTCGCTGGAAGGAAGCCATAAGATGCACCTGTTCTTGCTGATACCTTGCAAAAATAAAGAAATAAATAAGGAAAGAAAAATTATTCCTTGAGGGACAACGTTTCGATTAGAAAGGGCAGGGAATGTCAATGAGGCACGTTTTTCTCATCATTTTAAAATGAGGAAAACCTGAGGATGAGATTCGAAAGAAAATATAGAAAGACGAAAAAAAACGGGAAGACGGGAGGGACTGAAGAACATGGAAAATGTGTGTGTGTGTGTGTGTGTGTGTGTGTGTGTGTGTGTGTGTGTGTGTGTGTGTGTGTGTGTGTGATCAGAAGAAAAAATAAGATAAAGTAAGAAAAAACGAATTGGCGGAAGGAAATGCCAAGAAGGAAAGAAAGCTAGTTGAAAGAAAGTCTAATACGAAAAATCTCAAGAAAGAGAGGAAGAAAAGAAGGAAAATTGAGAATTGAAAAAATAATAGAAGTAGAAAGAAAGAAAGAAAGAAAGAAAGAAAGAAAGAAAGAAAGAAAGAAAAACGAAATGGGAAAAGAAAGAAAGAAAGAAAGACGGGATGGAATGGAGAAAGAAAGAAAGAAAGAAAGAAAGAAAGAAAGAAAGAAAGAAAGAAACGAGATGTAAAAAGAAAGAAAAAGACGAATGCAAAAAGAAAGAAAGAAAGAAAGAAAGAAAGACGAGATGTAAAAAGAAAGAAAAAAACGAGATGCAAAAAGAAAGAAAGAAAGAAAGAAAGAAAGACGAGATGTAAAAAGAAAGAAAGAAAGAAAGAAAGGGAATCACGAAAGAAAGAAAGAAAGAAAGACGGGATGGAATGGAGAAAGAAAGAAAGAAAGAAAGAAAGAAAGAAAGAAAGAAAGAAAGACGAGATGTAAAAAGAAAGAAAAAGACGAGATGCAAAAAGAAAGAAAGAAAGAAAGACGAGATGTAAAAAGAAAGAAAGAAAGAAAGAAAGGGAATCACGAAAGAAAGAAAGAAAGAAAGAAAGAAGTGAACTTGAGAAAAAATAACCAAATAAGAGAATAAATAAGAGAATAAAGAAATAATATACGAGTTGAAAAGATTGAATGAAAAGGAAGTGTTAATGTTAAAGGTGATATTAGCTGCATCTTTTATTAGGGAACATTCATCATTCATTGACCTAATAGCGTTACTATCGGACGAAATGCATAAAAGTTCTTTTCCTAAAACAGTTTTTTAAGACATTAGACATCTCACATGTACTCAATGTTATTGTACTTTCTAATCTTCATAAGGACTTCGTTCGGAATATTTTAACTAAGGTCAGCATTTACTACCGGCTACCCATTTTAGACGTTGCTGCTATTATGAGCATTTTTAACCCCATCGCTCTCAGTGGATCATAGATCATCGACAAACACTTGCCATCGACGAACCCTTAACATTGACGACTCCCTCGCCAACGACGACCCCTCACCATCGACGGCCCCTCGACATCGACGAGTGAACCGTCTATGCTTTTGTAACTTTACTTTTTTAAAGCTAGGAGTGTTGACCCTGTGCAAAGCTCTTTATCTTCCTAGCGAGGTAGACTGATTGCCAACCAAGGCTATAGAATTGTTGTGACGAATCTTCTTCACCAAGATGTTATGGCCTTGTTAGGGCCAGGAAGAAAGAAACGTAAACAAGAAGGTAGATTCAAACAATGTATTAGAATAACAAAATATATATACAAGCAAGAGTGTTAGTAATCAATAGATAGAAGTGTATGTCTGAACTGTATTGTTATGCTGCGATTCGACTGTCTCACGACTACCTCTAGACTGCCTCTTGACTGTCTGCAGCTGCGTCTCATGAAGTCTTGCAAGTTAGTATTATATGCTAGGAGGAAGTGTCTATTCCTATAGCTAGGATACCATAACAAGAACCCAATCTGCTCTGTCATTTAACCCATAGCTGGAGGGAGAAGATCTTTCCCAAAGATATCTGCGCGTAAGTGAATGCTATGAATTCAACCGGAATTTTAACTCGGCTCTCCAATTTCTCCTTCCGAGTCGATATCCAGTTCACCACAACACGCATCCTATTATGAGAAATACTCAGAGATAAAGAATTCAATTTAAAACTATATCAGATGCGAATGGGGAAGCGAATAAAACGCACTCAACGAAAATCAAGCTCTTTAAGAAAGGAAAATTCAAGTCAAAAGGGAAATACAAACTTTATAAAAAGGGAATGAAAACGCTTCCCCCAATACCATCGCTCAAATTAGAATAGGGTCGATTTTTTGTTCGCTCGGAAAATGGTTAATTCACTATCAGTTCGTAAGCTGAGTTTATAAGCAAAGAATGCAATACACGTTCGGCTGGAGAAAGATTGAAGGAAGCGGGAAGGAAATGAAAAAAGGGAATGAATCCTGGCCTGTGCTAGTGATTCATTCCTTTCATTCATCGCCTCAAACTACCTTGTGAATTTGATTGGCTGACAACAAGAACATGATGAAATTCCTGCTGTAAAAAATGGTCACTATTCCCCAACCCGATTTTTACCATTTTTTCTACCATTTTTTGATCTCACACCCGTTTTCATCTTCATTTTCGTTGGAAAAATATTCTTTATGAATGGTTTTTTCCTTGTCATTTCTACTTTTTCCTGTTCATTTATTTTTAACGGGAAAAATCTATCCATTTCTTTCTTTCTTGTTTCTTTGTTTGTTATTTGTTTCTATAATATTAGTTGGCTTCTTCTTTTTTCTTCTTCCGAATCTTCTTTTTCTGAGTAATCATCTTCCTCCGAATCTTCTTCTTCTTCTTCTTCTTCTTCTTCTTCTTCTTCTTCTTCTTCTTCTTCTTCTTTCAAGTTTCTTTCTTTTTTCCGAGCTATCTTCTTCCAAGTCTTCTTACGTATCTTCGTTTTCTTCTTTCAAAATTTCTTCTTCCTAGTCTTATTCTTCCGAGTCTTCTGATCCTTCTTCCAAATCATCTTCTTCCGAGTTTTCTTCGTCCAAGTCTTCTTCTTTCAAGTCTTCTTCGAAGACTGCTTCCTCTTAGTCTTATTCTTTCAAGTTTTTTCTTCCTAGTCTTCGTCTTCCAAGTTTTCTTCTTCCTAGTCTTAAGCTCCTTCTTCCAAGTTTTCTTCTTTCGAGACTTCTTCTTCTTCTTCTTCTTCTTCTTCTTCTTCTTCTTCTTCTTCTTCTTCTTCTTCCAAGTTTTCGTCTTCTTAGTCGTCTTCCGAGGTTTCTTTTCCCTAGTCTTATTCTTGCTAGTCGTCTTCCGAGGTTTCTTTTCCCTAGTCATATTCTTGCTAGTCTTCTTCTTTTTCTTCTTCCTCTTCTTCTTTTCCGAGTCTTCTTCTTCTTTTTTCAAGTCTCCTTCTTCCGAGACTTCTTCCCTGTTGTCTTCTTCGGGGTCATTTTTTCTTCCTAGTTTTCTTCTTCCTAGTCTTATTTATCCGCTTCTTCTTCCCCTCCTTCCGAGTCTTTTTCTCTTTCTTCCTAGTCATATTCTGCCGAGTTTTCTTCTTCCTTGTTTTGTTCTTCCAAGTCTTCTTCTTATTCCGAGTCTTCTTCTTCTTTTGAGTTTGCTTCTTTCGACTTTTATTCTTCTTTCGTGGCTTCTTCTTCCAAGTCTTCTTTTTCATTTTTTTCTAGTCTTCTTCTACTTCTTCCGACTCTTCTTCTTCCGAGTCTTCTTCTTCCGAGTCTTCTTATTCTTCCCTGTCTTCTTCTTCTTCTTCGTCTTCTTCTTCTTCTTCCGAGTCTTTTCCTCCTTTTTTCTTTTTCTCTGTTTTTCCATCGTTTTCACCTTTTTTCTTCACGTTTTTCTTTTGCATTTTTAATCTTTCCATTTCATACACACCCTCTTCTTCATTTTTTCTTTGATTCTTTCTCATTCCTCTATTTTCATTTTTTTCTATTCCTCTTCTTATTTTTACTTTTTTCTTTTTACTTTTTTTTTAGTTTTTTTAATATCCCCCCTTTTATTTCTTGTTTCTTTATAGTAACTTTTCCTTCTCATTCCTTTTATGCCCCTCCCTCTTCTGCTTCTACTTGTTTCTCTCTTTTTTACATTCTCTTTGCTTTTCTTTTTCTTTTATACTCCCACTACACCACATGCACCTCCTCCCTTTTTCTTGTTCTCTTCATAATTATCAATTATACATTAGAAGAAAGAAAGAAAGAAAGAAAGAAAGAAATGAAATGAAAAAGAAAACTACTACGCCAGTCTTCCAACTGGAAATACTTGCCTTTCTAGAAAATCAGCATTCAAAAATATACTTTTGAAGCTCCTCAGAATTTGATCTCTGAAATTGACATAAAATACATAAATATTTTAGCTACGATTCATAATCCAGTTCTTTCCAAATTCTAAAGGAATCACAAAACAACAGATTTTTCTTCTTCTTTTATGTGCCATATCCTTTCGGAACGTAAGCGATCATGGCTCTCCACATCTCCCTATTCCTGGTGGCTCTTAATACGCTTTCTCCTGTTGAACCATGTAACCCTCGTTTCGTCATCCACCTGATCAGGTGGTCCTTCAAATATGTTATCCGCTGCTTTTTATTTTTTATTTATTTATTTTTTAATTGTGTCACCCCAAGCAAGGCATTCCACTGCCACTATAGAGCAGGTTGTTACATAGAGCGATTGGGTATAGGAAATGTCAGAAGGAGGGTGATAGACGACTTAGGATGTACATAGGGAGAGAGTTGGAGAGAGTGTGTGTGAGTTAGTGTGTTAGGAGGTGTCTATTGACTTTACATTTAAACTCCTGGAGATTGTAGCCGTCGGGGAAGCAAGCATGTGGTAGGGAATTCCACAGGCGGGAAGTGCGAGGAAAGAAGCTGTTGGAGTAGAAATTGCAGTTACATTTCATCGGTTCACTGTAAAAGGGTGGGACATAGTTACCAATCTAGTATCTCGTGCAAATTCACATCTAGGGGCACCAGTGATTTAACTTCGTCAGAGCAGAAGCCATGAAAGTATTTATAGAAGAGGCACAGGGAAGCCACGTCACGCCGGTGAGAGAGATACTGCAGGCGGTCAGCCAAGTCTACAAATTCTTCGCTGTATTTTGTCAAGAACCCCGAGGAGAATAGAAGGGGCACCCGACCAGATGTGGCAGCAGTACTCAATACATGGGCGGATGGTGGATTTATATAATTGCAGGATAGATTCAGGCGGAAAGAATTTCCGGGCCCTGCACAGAGAGCCGACTTTCATAGCTGCAGATTTAGTAATGGATTCGACGTAGTCATTCCACTTGAGGTCTGCTGAGTGTCAGGACAAGCAGGCGTAGTGATTTACTCTCTGGGAGGCAAGCCTGTTCCATGCTAATGGGAGGGAGGTGCGTTTGTCTGTGGTGGTTAATTGACAGCAGCTTCGTTTTGGAAGAATTGAATTTTACGAGCCATTTCTTACCCCAATCCACCACGGATTGGAGGTCCTTCTCAAGCTCGGCAGCGAGGTTCGCCTTGTCACCAACACCAGATTTTTGATCGAGGCGAGAGTAAACTGTGGTATCATCAGCGTACATGCCTACTTGTGATCTTATGGTATCAGGGAGATCATTGATATAGATTACAAAGAGCGTAGGACCTAGGATAGAGCCTTGGGGTACACCCGCTTTTTTAGGGTAGTTCTGGGAGGCATATCCGTTTAATACCACCTTCAATGTGCGGTTAGAGAGGAATGACAGGATTAAGTCCAACAAAAGTTCAGTTATGCCATAGCTTCGCAGTTTCCGTAGAAGGCCGGCATGCCATACTCTGTCGAATGCTTTAGAGATATCCAAAGCTACGGTTCGGGCTTCACCATTCTTGTCGAGAGCCTGGTATATATACTCGGTGATGGTCGTTAGCATATCAGCAATGGACTTGGTGAAGCGGAAGCCATACTGTTTGTCCGAGAGGAGCCGGTGGGTTGTGAGATGCTGAACGACCTCGGCATTGATAATGGCTTCGAACACTTTGCCGAAGATCGGAAGAAGGCTGATGGGGCGGTAATTTGCGGGGTCCGATAGTTCACTAGTGTTCTTGAATATTGGAACCACAGAAGAAAACTTCCAACAGGCAGGAAAGCAGGAGTAAGATAGGCAGAGGTTGTAGAGCTTAGAAAGGATAGAGGAGAGTTCAAGGGTACAGTTCTTCAAAACTATGATTGAGATTCCATCCCCACCACTCGCTTTGTGAGGGTCCAGTTTTGAGATTATGCTAGAAATCAGCGAGGGTGTGATGTGGACGTCATTCAATTGGGCCTCAGTTCTAGATGGGAAATCGGGTGTATGGATTCCAGACGAATCCAGAGTCGAATTGGTCGAGAATCTATGGGCAAAGCATTCAGCCTTGTCCGCTGAGGAGGTGAGGACCTCAAACTCGTTTATTAGTGGGGGTATTGAGGACTTACTCTTGCTAAGCACGCGTTTGCAGAGGCGCCAGTAGTCTTTGGTACCAAACTTGGAGGATGCTATGCGCTGCTTCATCCTGGCAGCAAACAGCATCTTAGCTTCGTTAAGTATCTTTTTACACTTATTACGAGCTGAGGCGAAAAGGCGCCTGTTTTGGTCCGACACGTGACTACGATAAAGCCGGAAGAAGTGATTCAGGTGGGCAATGGGAGCCGAGCAAGAGGGCGAGAACCAGGGAGACGAATGGGATTTAAGCTGAAATTTCTTGGCAGGGTTGAATGCATCGATGCCAGCCTTAACCCAGGAGGAGACCTCTGATGCACAGTCTTCGACGGGAAGACTAAAACCATTGTTCCAAGGGACGTCGCAGAGGAAGTCACGGAACGAATCCCAGTCTGCTCTTTGATAGCAGTAGGATATTCTGTTGGTCTGGGTTTCTTGGGTAGGGGTGGAATGGAACGAGATGTTGACAGAAACTACGGCGTGGTCAGAATTTCCGAGGGGGAGAGCTGTCTGGTGGGGCAAGAATTTGGGGTGGAAGTGATTTTTTCCCTGTCTCTTTTTCCCCTCTATCTGGCCTGTTAGTATCAGGTTGTCCAAGCCCTCCTTCCTCATTGCATTTCCCAGTGTGATACTACCGCAGTGCGGACAGCTGCCCTCAGGCCAGATCCTGGTCGAAACGGCACCAGATGTGACGCCTCAGCCTGGCTGGCCGTCTGTCTAATGTGACGCTCGTCCTCGCCGACGGCCGTGACTATCCCAGTTGTGACACTGCCACCCGGTCGTACGGTTGGTTTGGTCGCTGTCGCTGACGTCCCCACAAAAGCTGGGTTACAGGACGTCTTTTGCAACAACGGACCTCTGTCCCACGTTGTGATTAGATCCCAGAAGTCTCGTCGTGCAATCTTAATAGTCGTCCCTTTTAGCCATTCCGGACACTGATGTACACTTGTGGGTTGAAAAAAATAAACACGGCACCAAAAGAAAATTAATAAAATAAATGAACAAGCTGAACACGCCTGGAGAGCTACGTATAATGTCTTTATATAAAGAAAAAACAATGTCTTTCTTTTCCGAAGAATACAGTTGTCGAAAATGATATTTACAACGGAGAGAGAAAGTTCGCCAAAAGCATCATAGCTTCTAATCGTTAAACGAGATGTTTTTTGTCTAAGTTTCGTTAGCGTTGAAATAAACAAACCTCTTCAAATAATCGCCAAAGTCACTTGTATTTCATTAAAAGTCTTTTCATTAATTCTCTATAATCAGGATTGTCAATTTTCCTATGTAACTTCTAAAACAGCAAAGTTCTTTCGGGTCCTTAACGGAGTTTAACGGAGTTTGCCGAGGTTGAACGAACGAAGACTCAGAATTTTCGATTTTCCCGTGATTAAAAAAAGATAACAATAACGTTCTTTCGGGTCTCATGTTGATGGCGCATTATTCCAAATTAACTTCTTTGAGTTAATTTGCGGCAGGCTTCATTCGAAATAAACTCTTAGCCATAAGTTCCATGGTGGGTGACCATCCGTGGGTCATGGCTCCCCGGCTGGGCCATTTTACCCCCAGTCGCTACATTTCGACTGATAGCAGCTCTAACTCAAAAACTGTCACCCAACTCGAAAAACTTCCACAGACTCTCCAACTGACTTTTTCGTGTCGAGCATCTATTTTTATGACCAATTTCGATCCTGTCTGGGGATCCGGCAGGCTCACAGCCTTCGGCCAATGAAAATCGGTCTCCGCCCACTGGATTGCGGATGTCTTAGCTCGACCAATGAGATTATGCCAACTCAAATCGAACTGAATCCAGGTCAGGTTATTTCGGACTGCTGTATTCAACAGTGGCCTTGGCCTCCGGGTGACCATATCAAATCACTCTGACATTTGTTTTGTCTAAGCGTTTTCAGATTAGCGGAATCAACAATTTAACACCAACAGAAGAGAAATTTACATTGAACATGAAAAGATTCGAAATTTATACAATCATGAAAGACAAGAAATGATTATTTTCCCAAAATAATCAAATTTTATGCTCCTGTGTTTTTAGAAGCACTTGATGGTACTAAAATTATTATTTTTTTCTAAGCTCACATCGCGTGACGCAATAAAACACTAATAAGATCACTAATATCAATTTCTCTCTCCGTTGTTTTAAACCAACCAAAGGAAAGTATCCTCGCGGCAGAAGGGAAAGCATCACCGCGTGTGATAGTGTCACACCAGGAACTTTAGCTATCTCTTTCTGATGCTCAGTATTAATTGCCTTTTCGTTTCCATCCTTTCCAAAACCTCGTCATTGCTCCCATGCTCGGTTCATAATATCTGCAGCATCCTTCTGTAGAACCACATTTCATCTGCTTGAAGTTTTTCCTTCATCTTCGAAGATAATGTCCAACATTCCATGCCATACTGAAGAACCGACATCGCATAGCAATCCAGTACTCTCTTCTTAGTTGCTAGCGAAATTGTCCTGTTTCTTAATACTCTATTCAACTTCTGGAATGCTTCCTTCGCGATGCCAATTCAACTTCGGATCTCTGTGTCGCACTTTCCGTCTTCTATTAGAACACTTACTAGGTATTTAAATTTTTGTAACTGCTTGATTTTAGTGTCCCCAACCTGTATTTGGCATTTTGTGCTACCCTTTTTGCTAATGACCATGCATTCGGTTTTCTTGCAGTTTATTTGTAGTCCATTTTTGTCACTCTCTTCAGCTACCTTCTGTAGGAGGTCTTGTAGTTTCCTTTCAGTGTCTGCCATCAGCACTGTATCATCTGCGTACCTTATATTGTTTAAAATGTAACCTCCGATGACGAATCCTGGCATAACTTCTATGGTTCTCAAAATAGTCTCGTTGTACAAATTGAATAGATCCGGTGAAAACACATCCTTGTCTTACGCTCCTTTCTATCTTTGTATAACTGCTGAATTCGTTACCTGTCCGTATGCAGGCAGTTTGCTGCCAGTAGTGATTCTTGATCGCCAAAATTGGGTTAATTTTGGGAGCAATTAAAAAAAAATACTAAACAATTTTTAATAGCTATCACCCCATGCAACACACAAGAAGTTACTGAGTGTAGAAGAATTTGAAGCAGAAACATTAATAAGGAAAGAGTAATCAGGAGGACAGTAGATAGCGATTGACATTGCATTTAAATTTTTGCAGATTAAATTTCGCTGGAAAGCATGGAGCCAGAAGGGAGATCTACAAGCGTGAAGTGCGAAAGAGGAAACCGTTGGCAGAGGATTTACGGCTACATATCGCCAACACAGCAGTAAATTGATGAGATTTTAACGCCTGTCGAGTACCATAGTTAAATTTTAAAAGTTTAGGGATCCTAACGAAGAAAAGAGAAACAGAAGCGAGGTAGATATTTGCTTAATTAATAAAGAAATAAGAAGTATATGACTAGAAGTCAGTACGACTACAAGACTCGACTTTCCTCTTTCATCCGCCGAATAATTAACTAGGGCAATAACTGAGCTCGGGATTCCGTGTTCAGCCTCTGATCGACTACTAAACCTACCCCTCGTACACACAGAACCAGCATTCTGGCACAAACTGACCACCTTCAACATTTATGGAAAGAAAAACATTGTTATACTTAGTCACAAAGATGTTTGAATGTTCTAGAACACTTTAAGGAAAGAAGGTGTAGAGAACTGGATACTCCTATGATATGCTAAAGTCAAGAAAGCAGCTACTTAATGAACTGGTTGGAACTTCGACTTAGTGCAATGGTAAACAAGCTTGTCTCGCTAGATCAATTAAGATTGAATAGAGAGTTTGATCCTCACTGGGTTCCCATATTTACGGCCCTCTTTCTTCGCGATACAACCAAGTTATGCTTAGCACATCTATCTGATCCTCACTGGGTGCCCTTCGGCCTTATTCCACAATTAAGCTACGCATAGAAAAAACATCTTAATGAGCTCGTGTAAATGAAAGCCAGAACCTGTATAGTGAAATGGCAAAAGTTTATTGGGAACTTCAAAGGATATGAAATTGATAGGATATAAAATCTATGAAGGGATATGTCACGAATAAAAATTCTTTATTTGTACTTCCACTAAACCTGCATTCGCAGCTTGAGTGTTAAATATCTTTCCTAAATTTTTGCACTGATCGAGCATGTGAGCAATGATGAGGTTTTGGAAAGGATGAAAAGAAAAAAAGAAATTTATACTGAGCATCAGGAAGAGACAGTTAAAGTTCCTGGCACATGCAATGAAGAAACAGGGCTTGGAGAATCTGATACTAACAGGTCCGATAGAGGGAAGGAGAGACAGGGGAAAGCAGCGGATAACATATTTGAAGGGCATGAGCAGGTGGATCGCAGAGCGGTGTTTGCATGGTGTAACAGGAGAAAGCATGCTAAAAGCTACCATGGATAAAGAGACGTGGAAAGCCATGATCGCCTACGTCCTAAAAGGACAAGGCGTGAAGAAGAAGAAGAAGAAGATGATGATGATGAAGAAGAAGAAGAAATTTGTGCACAATGTGGGAAACTTACAATTGTCTAGAACGATTTATGTTAGAAGGGAAAATTAAGTTCTTGTTATTTATTGGCCTCCCTACTGGGTGTGAATGTGGCATAAGGCCGTCTTTATTTTGGGAAATCCGAGTTCTTAAGCTCGGGCTAACCTTTTCCGTAGGCAGAATCAGGCTGCTGTCTTTAAGAGGCCAGTCTCTACCTGTCGACGGAGCTTCATCTGAGTTCCTCCTGCCTGAACTCAGACATTCGAGCAAAGTCAAAGGAAAAATGAAGTCTAGCACCAGCAGCAAGAAGTACTCCCTGACACTTTCCTTGAGAAGGCAGCGACTTAGTCTCCCTGCGATATACATCACTTCGAATTTAGAGTAGATTTTATTCTAGACTGCCTTTCCCCTCAGGCAAGAAACCATTGTCCATATGACAGCGTGTGTTGTGAGGGAAATTAATCCATTTTCCAAAGTATTTCTCCTTCTATTAAGTCATCTGCATTCAAAACTCTTTTGTACCATACATTGAACATGTGAGTCATGAAACGTTAGGGAAAATGCAAAAAATCGCGCTTATAGTGAGTCACAAAACTAGTTTAAATTTCTAGATCACTTTGTGAAAAGAGGGTATTGTGAATTTGATACTCTCAAGACATGCTGAACTCAAGACGAACAGGAAAGCAGCGAGTAACCTCCTTTATGAGCTAGTGTAAATGAATGACAGATTAGGATTAGCAAAATTAGAAAAACTTACGAAAAGCTAGGTTATGAAGTCGTGGAGAGCGATGAACAGACGAGTCACATGGGACAATTAAAAAAAACTAATTATATATGAAAGTTGTAATTTTCCTCAAGTCTTCATCTTTAAAAAGAGTTTTCAACATCCACTGCCATAGAAGGAAACTGATATTGCATAGCAGCTTAGCACTTTGTTTCGAACATTTTTTCCTATTAATATTCTGTCTAGCTTTTTGGAATCATCTTTCACGGTTCCGTTGTACCCGTGGATACCCGTGTGATATTTTCTGGTTTTTGCTAAAGCACTTCCTCAATCAGTTTACTCGTAGCGAAGTCAAATGCAAGTCGTAAGAAATGACGTCTGCCAGTTTTGAGTACACAAGTTCGCCAGCCGCCAAGCGTTTCACGCAGCTAGCTTTCTTGTCTCATGAGTGAATCGAACTCCCACCGTTTGTTTAGCCAGTTTGTGGAATGTTTGAACTTCTCTTGTTCATGCCCGGACCAGACTTTTTTTGGTGAGAAGATTTTCTAAACTTCTAGAAGGATTAAAAAACAACACGTTTGGAAAGAGCTAGCTAACCATCTTGTAGTTTCAAAGATTATCTAGCGCACAAGATAACAAGAGAGTGTTAGGCACTTTAGGTTTCACACTATTTACATTTTTTGGACTATTGTCCTCATCTCTGTTGCCATTTGTACGATGTTTTGGCCGTTGTACGCTCTATGCTAGCATCAAGTTTTTGTTGTTACTAGTTTTCTTTGTTATTTTTTTTGCTGTTAATAGTTTTCTCTTGTATTTTTGGTGTTAATGGTTTCTCTAGTATTTTTTTTTGTTAATGGTTTCTCTAGTATTTTTTGGTATTAACGGTTTTCTCTGGTATTTTATCGTGTTAATGGTTTCCTTTTCTATTTTTGGTGTTAACGGTTTTCTGTAGTATTTTTGGTGCTAACGGTTTTCTCTAGTATTTTTTGATGTTAATGTTTTTCTGATAGTTTTCGATAGTATGTTTTAGTGTTAACAGTTTTTTCTAGTATTTTTTGGTGTTAATAGTCTTTTCCAGTATTTTTGGTGTTAATAGTTTTCTCTAGTATTCTTTTAAAATATAAATGCAATGTCAATCGCCATCTCTTTTCTCCTTGACTTCCATCATTCCTTATGCTTTCCCCGGCATCACCTGAATTTTGTTATTCTCGTTTTGCTCTTTCGTAACTCTCCTCCCACCAGTATTCTCATTCTTCTCTTACCCAATCTATACTGACGTAACTTTTCGCTTTCCTTTTATGCAGCCCATTGCTCAGCAGTGGCATTACTGCCTTAATTGGAGTGAAACGATTAAAGAAAAGAAAGAAACGAAGAACCTATATAAGTACTGTATGATACTTTTGATGTAGCAGAATTTGTTAAAAGTACAAGTACCATTACAAAAAAAAACAAAAAAAAAAAAAAGGAAACGTACGAAAAAAACTAGAGGTTGACCAAAATGTCAAAATTACAAAGTTCAGTACATTGGTGAACTCATTAGAAAGAGAAGGCGGTGAATGCTAATAAATAAAATAAAAAAAATTACTAATGAAAATGAAATTTCAAAAGCAGTGATGTTGTTGAGTAAATCTAACACAACTGAACTAGAGTCAGTCAGTTCAGTGCCATACGTGATACACGCTTGTGCGATCATGTCTCTTTCGATCTATGACTGACAAGCCAGAAGATTTGCTCGCAGTAGAAATAGCAATTTCTTTCAATGGTAGATTGGTTGCCAACCAAGGCTATAGAACCAAATCTGTTCTGCTATTCAACTCATTGCAGGAGGATGAAGAAATGGATTCATACCTTTGCCAATAGTATTGGCGCGAAAGTGAATGCACGAATTAAACTAGAGTTCGAACTCGGCCCTACCGATTTTCCACTAAATTTCTGCTATAGTCAGTCAGTTAAGTGCCATACGTGATCCAGGCGAAATAAATATGACTAACTGAGCAGATTAATAACTTTTCCAAGGGTATTTGTTCGTAAGTAAATGTAAGGAATTCAACTGGAATTCGAACTCGGTTCCCCCATTTCTCGTCCCGAACCTATATACACTGTACCAAAACGCACATACTATAGTAGAATTTTAAATAAAGAAATCTCAGTTGAAAAAAGTAACTGGAGTTAGTCAAGAGTATGTCTAAAAGACAAGACTTAATATTATATGCCGTAGAAATGAGTTATACCAATTTTAATCTCATAGCAGAGGCACCAGACCAGATGTAGCAATGATAATCAAAGCACCGACGATGGTAGACTTATGAATGTTCAAGATTGATTCTGGGAAGAAAGATTGTCCAGCACGACAAAGGAAACATATTTACTTTGCAGCATATTTAGTAATTGATTCAATATAGTAGTTCCAATCCATATCAGTGACAAACGTTTTACCAATTAGGCGCAATGAATTACCTTCCTAGATGTGAGAATTAGCCATGATAATGGCAATCATAAAAGGTTTTAAGACGAATTAAAAAACAGCTTAGTTTTGTAGGTGTTAAAAACTAACCATTTTTGCTCCAGATATCAGCAGCCAATTTGACCTGGGTCAATTGGCCTATTGCTTTTGCCATTTATCTTAAGATCTTTGATAAAATCCAAAGAAGAAACAGCAATATTATTGATTTTGATCATGCGGTTCGATTTCAATTACTTTCCACAGCTATAAGGTTGCCTCCCTCTGTCCTTTCTATAAAAAGTAATTTCATGGTAATTATTCTGATAAGCTGTTCGCTATGGTACCTAGACTTTATTAATACTGTACTAGACTAGAGTCGAGATCTCATCAATTTACAGTTGAATTGGTGAGATGTAGCCATAAATCTTATACTAACAATTCCTTTTCTTACATTTCTCGCTTGTACAAAACTCTTCAGACTGAATGCTTTCCAGCCAACAATAATTTGTAAAAATCTCAATGAAATTTCAATTGATATCTCCTGTTCTTTTAATTTTTTTCTCTTTCCGCTCTTTGTAATGTTTATTTCATACTGTTGTGGATCTTCGTCACCATTTTGTTGTCGAATTGTGGCGAAACTTCGCCGCAAAGTTGTAGTGACCGGTTTGTGCCGGAAGTAAGACACGGAACAAGAAGGTAGGTTCAAAACAGTGTATTAGTATAACAAGAAACAAGATATTCAAAGGAAATGTTAATAAAAAGTAACTAGAAATAAGTAAGTCCGAATGTATTATTACGCAGCGTATTGCCTGACTAGTAGCTGTCGTCAACTACCATTAACTGTTCCTGTTAACTTCTGCCGTTAACTGCTCTCCAGAAGTCACGCAGGTAATCACATATAAGAGGAAGAGTCCATTCTTCGTAGGAGGGCACCAAAACACCTACCCTGTAACTCCTTGTGTCTAAAGCATTTTACTGCCTTACTTGTTGTAAAATCCACTAAATAAATTCAACTGACCCTAAATGAGTATCAACGTCCAGCGTGATCCGATGAGTTAGAATTCAAATTGTTTTTAGATGAGAGTGTTATGTTCTCTAACTAAGTAAGATTGTACCCTGGTTCGATAAACGGAAGTGATCTTCATGAGTTCCAGACTCGAAATGACAAAATGTGTCACTGCGCAGGAGGATCTACGCATTGTTCCGTCTATTTGATTAATGAGGCGTTACCGCCGAATCAATTTGACAGCCAATCGCAAACTCTCCCGCGGGACAAAAGAAACTGCACGTTTTGAGCCATCCCGAAGGAATAAAAAAGGCGAAGAAATGACAATTCGGCAGTCTTCTTCCATCACCCGCTAAGAGGAACCCGTGCCGCTACTATGGATAGACTTTTCGACGCCACATAACCAGACTTCAAACCCAAGATAAGTGAATCGTTCTGTTTGTGTACATTGCTATAATCCCCTTGTATGAACTTTGTTGACCTGTCTTCTTCTTCTTTCACGTTATAACTGCCTTCATCTATTTAAAAAAAAAAAGAGAAATAAATATTTTATGTGTGTATTTCTCGCACCAAAAAATGATCCTTATTCTTCATTGTCGAGTTGTTTAAATCTTTTTTGCGACCATACGCATTTTTACGCCAAAAGCACATATATTTACTGTTTAGAAAAATAACAAGTGTAGAATTTGGATTTAGCCAAAATCCAATGAAACCATGGTCAGTTGCCAACAAGGTACAGAGCAGGAGCTTGTTCCACAATGGACAGGGTTAGGGTCCGCTAGTATGCCTAAATATGTCATTGATTAATGACGACTTAGTTTGCACTCATTCATGGAAGTCTTGTAGCCCAATAATGATGAGGTATTTCAACATGATAATGAACCAAGCGTTACATAAAAGAAAAGGTTGGCAGAAAAGCAGGAAGCCGCAAGAATTCAACAAAAGAGGTGCAAGAAAGGAAACTACCAGTATAAAAGCTGCAGTTAGAACTGGTCATTTCAACAGTGCAATTATGAGATCTACTCAGTCAGATGACTGAGCGATCATGTCTATTTTGATTCATGACTGACTAGGCAGAAGATTTTCCTGCAGTAGGTTGCCATTACATTCTGCTGTAGACTGGTTGCCAATCAAGGCTATAGAATCCAATATTTAACACATAGCTGGAGAGAAAAAATGGATTCATATCCTTACCACGGGTATTTGGACGTAAGTGAATGTAACGGATTTAACTAGAATTCGAACTCGGCCTCAGTCATTTCCCATTCTGAGCCGCTATCCACTGCACCACAACTCACATCCGCAGATCTACTACTGCGCTTAAATTTATGGAGTCAAGTTGCTGAAAAGAAAACTTCATCCGAACCACATTAAAAGTTTAAAGAAAAATCACAAGAAAGCTACGTTATGGGAAATAAAAGTTTACTTAAATTGAGATGCCAGATCAAGACATATAACGTTGATGATTTTTCTTTGGACTTTATGAAGAATGTCTAGATATAATGCTGCCACATATAATCTGGTGCAAACCAGAGGTGGCAACAATATCCAATTCACAAACAAATTGTACACTTATAAAGGTACGAGATCAGGGTAATTTTTCTATCTTCGTTGTGGATGCCCCGTATGTATAAGATCTGCATAATATCTGCAGTGTATAGAATGCAAATCTTATATCATCCAACAATTAACTAAAACACACAAAGTAAAACTGTACACCCGCAAAATCGGAAAAAAACAGACCAAGGCAAATTACACAGGTCAGTATGAAAAATAAGATTCTGGATAGGAAATATCAAATTAATATATGAAGCCACTCTATTGTTTTTTTTTTTTTTGCCTAGAAAATGAAAATTCTGCTCGGAGCCTGTCACATGACGAGATTCACTAATACAGACATCTCTTGACCGATCAAAATCAGTCCGAGATGATGGACCTTGTCGCAATGTAAGAAAATAAATTTCAAGAAGCTGACCCGGAAGTAAGGGCGCGTCACATATTCGCTCTACTTCTCCTTCCAATTTTCCTTTCTTCGTTTTCGCCCACACACCGCCAAATAAAGCAACAACAAGATACTTCAACGGACTCCGATAAGTATAATCTTCTTCAATACCTTTCCTCTTCATTTTTTCTCCGGCTATAAAAAGGAAAAGAACACAGACTTTTATTAGCAACCTTTTTAATCATTTTACGTACATACATTCTGATACTATCAACTATAAATTCTGGATACTTAACTACTTACTAGTATTTCTTTGGAACATTTAACCACGTGCATTTTTCTATTGGAATATTTCACTCATACAAAATAATTAACTACGTGCATTTTCTATTCGAGTATTTTACTTATAAATTTGTTATTTATTTTTAATAATAAAATTACACAAATTACACAAACAAAATACTTTCATTTTTCCAACCATTCATTTAACTTTTTGATGTTTTAAATTGTGGGGATTTCGGTTGTGCACAAGGCTGAATGTGACAAACATAGCCGAGGCCCCTTCAAGTGAACCTGAATCTTCGAAGACGTTCCGTGTAGCTTCCCAATCGTCGACTAACATGCGTATTGAGGCTACAGGATCGTATAAAGGGCATTACATTGACGAAAGAATATTAGGCAGTTAGAAGCTATCACCGTGTCGCCTGATCAGACGAGTCGCGTTACAACGTCTTTCGGAATGACAGTCGATATGTGTGCGCGTTAGACGTCATGAGGTTATGGATCCAACGTGCCAGTAGGGCGTCAAACAATTTGGTGCTGGCCCTGTCATAGTGTGGCATGTGGACTGTTGGAGTTCAGAAAGAGATCTAGCGAAATCAGAGTCTGTCTTGACAGGTGTGATATTTCCATGTTGCTTTCCGCCTACCACGCTACACTTTTTCAACAAATGATAGCTTACGGACTTTTGAACAAGAGTAAAGATACCCAGTTACGGGTAGATTAGCAGGACTGGGTCATATAAATTTGGGTTGCAAGCAGTCTAGGGGAAGGAAACTTTAAATCAAACTACCTGCTGCCTTGTAAGAGCTGCCTTTTTTAGGCAAAGACCACAAGAATGTAACTTCTAAAACAAACCCACATCTGGGAGGAGGGGTGGAGTAAGCACAACATCCCTGGTGCAAAAGGAACCAGCATGCCATTGCACTTTTCTGTTTATTATGCCACCATGAACCACAATTGTGGAATGGAGCCGAGTGTTTACGAAAGCGGCCCAAGACGCGTTAACTGAGAAAAATGAATGAATGAATGATAGGTTTACCCCTTTTTTCCTGTATAGGATAGGGATTCCGGTTCCTTCAAAATCTTTTCATTTTCTTTCACTTTCAGTAGTCTATTGTGTCTTAGTGGTATTATCACTTTATAGACTGGGGTGGTTTTCTGTTGGCATCCGCATGGTTTAGAATGCAATATTTTCCTTCTCTTACGTTTGTTGACAAAAGACTATGGAGCCCAGATTCCTTTGCTATTTAACCTAGAGGTAGGTGAAAAGAGAAAAAAAAAACATTACCCTTTCCGTATTTACTAGCCATCCCACGCAAGGCCAGATGTGACACATAGTCATTTTATAGTGGGTATTCCCGGCCATATAGCCGGGCCAAAAAATCTCTGTCTATTTTAGTAAACATTACTCTTTCAATGGCATTCATGTCTCGATAGTAAGATGATCTAAAAAATTACCTACAGTCGGTTGTTAACTAGGCCAAGGAATGTCTTGTTAATTTTAATGCCTCTAAAACGAAACATCTCTATCAGTCACCTGAAAAACCTCTCCTTGCCTCCTGTCAGCATGGCTGATACTAATACCCATGAGAGTAAATCGTTGCGCCTTCTCGGGCTAACATTGTTGGCTAACATGTAGTGCAAAGATTATTTTAAAAACCCTGTGTCGTGGGAGAAAACCTTACCAGTGGTTCATCATTTAAATAATCCTGCTACGTAATATTCAGTGCTTCTGCTGTATATTTAAAGATTCTTGACAAAATCCAAAGAAGAATCAGCAATATTACTGGCCCTGAACTTGTGCCTCGGCTTCAGTCACTTTCCCATCTATAAATATTTCCATAGTAATTGTTCGTAAGATCTTTTCGCTATGCTATCTAAATTTTAGAAATTTAGGCCCAGTACTACGTCGTGGTGTAATGGATATAGGCTCGAAACGAGAAAGCGGAAAGCCGAGTTCGAATTCCAGTTGAATACGTTGCATTCACATACGCATAAATACCCTTGGGAAATGTATGAATCCATCAATTTCCCTCCAGTTATGGGTTAAATAGAAGAACAGATTGGGTTCTATAGCCTTGGCTGGCAACTAGTCTACTGCAGAAACTAATGGTTACTGAAGGAAAATCTTCTGCCCAGTTAGTCATGTCTCTTCGAGAAATGATCGCCCAGGCGAATGGCACTTAACTGTCTGACTAGATTGAAATGTTTCATTAATTTACAGTTGAAATGGTTAGATGTAGCCGCACGTTCTAAGCTGAAAGTATATTTATTTCAATTTTTTTGCTTGTGGAACTCTCCTTTGGGTTCCAGCTTTCCAACCAACTTTCAATTTTAAAAAATTAAATGCAATGCCGCTGCATATCTACTGTCTTCCTCATTACTCTTCTATTGTTCTCGCTCCTCAATGTTTCGCTTTTTAATTTATTCTTTCACATTCGATCACCTTTTGTGTCTTAGTGGCTTTATTGCCTTCGTATGTGACATATGACTTGTTTGAACTCGGTCCGGTGATTTAATTTTCCGCAGCGATGCGATATCTGTTACACTCCGAGCACATTCATTATAACAATTATTCACCCCTTATCAAACTCTTTTTGTGAATAGGTTTTCCAAATATATTAATTATTTCTTGTCTAGCCTTCGATATACATTCAGTGCACACAACAATCACAAAAAAAAAAACTGTACACCATGAAATATTTTGTTTTCAATGGCATGTCTCCTCTGGGCGCAGGCGATCCTGGTACGTCACCAATTCCTTTTTTATTATTTGTTCATTGCTATACGTTCTTGGTAAATATAAAGGAGTGATTCTCCGTTGCATTCTTCAGGGTTTGGGATTCAGTATTGACCTTTTTCCTAAACTGGTTACCATTCAAGGCTAAAGAATAGAGTCTGTGCTCTTATTGAATACAGTGTTGGAGAAAAGACTGATAAGTGCGTTTTCTAAGACCATTAGAACGAAAATAAAATACACCAGGCGTGCCCGGAATTTGAACTCGGTTCAGGGCTTCTACTCTATGAGCCGATAGCAACTACACTACCCACGCATGATTTAACCGCCATTGAGCGTGAATAAAATATATTCCATTACGTAGTTATCGACATTGAACGTACCTTAGTAGATATACTCACGTAGCATATCAGCACCTCGTATTTTGCCGCCATTATTCATGTTAATCGGGCAGAGGAGTTAAGTTAGCCATTTCTGAGTTCTTGGACTTCCGTTTATAAATTCTTCAAGTGAAATATTGTAAAATATTAAAAGAAAAATATGTCAAATCATGATACAAGCTTCTACTGTTCCATGGTTTCCGGCCAACTTTAATCTTAAATTTAAATCCAATGACAATCGCTATCTACTGTTCTTCTGATTACTCTTCTTTTGTTCTCGCTCCTTAGCGGTCCTGGGCATGACGGTAAACGGCATCCGGCAGCAAGGCCTCTGATTGAGAGATTGGGAGTATGGAATTAATTGCTGTTGTTCCCAGAGTCAAAACACTATGAAAGTATAAAAATACACTTTTTGTAGAAATAAAAATAGACTTTTATAGAAAAAAATATACATTTTTGAAAAAGAAATTATTACCATAACACATTTTTGAAGAAAAAAAAATTATTCTCAGCAAAACGTGTAGAAAACATTTTTAGTTTTCTAAACTAAAATAAAAAAGAATGAAAAAATTTCATTGAAATCTGACTAAATCAACTGTTAATAGAATTCTCACTGTAACCAAACATGAAGAAAAAAATACCTTAAAATTCTACCTTTTTGGCATTAAATAACCCACAGAGGTTGATATGCCGTTAAACAAAACTCAAGCTCAAACTCGCATGAATCCATCGCTTCTCCCTCCAGCAATGGGTTGAATAGCAGAACATATTGGGTTCTACAAGGTTGGTTGGCAAGCTAACTCAGCAAGAAATGGCAACGTGCTGTGGGAAAAACTTCTGCCTAGTCAGTTATAGATCGAAAGAGACATGATCGCTCAAATGTGTATCGTGCATGGCACTTAACTGACTGAACACTGGTATAACTGTATACCTACTTTTGCAATCACACACACACACTCTCTCTCTCTCTTTCTCTCTCTCTCTCTATATATATATATATATCTTTCTCTCTCTTTCTCTCTCTCTATATATATCTCTTTCTCTCTCTCTCTATATATATATATATATTATATATATGTTAAGTTACGAATGTTAAGAACAAACTAACTAAAATAACACAGCTAAATGGACACCCAATCACGCGTACATTAAAAAGCAATAAACAAGCATTAAAAAGAAACCCAACACTGGCACAATGAAAATAAATATAAAGAAAAAATGACAAATCCCAACAAGACCGACCCCACAAAATATTAAATCACGCTGAACTCTTTAAATATACATATATATAAAATGAATACTTATGTTTAGTGCAATAGATATCGGCTCGGAATACAAGAGCAGAGTTTGAATTATAGTGTAATTCACTTCATTCACTTACGCACAATAGCTTTAGGAACAGTTTTAATCCATCTTTTCTCCCACCAGCTATGGGTTGAATAGTAGGAAAGACTATAGACTTGGCTGGCACCCAGTCTACCGCAGAAAGTAATGGCAACCCAATTCGGGAAAATCTTTTGCTTGTTCAGTTATGGATCGTAAATGATCGCCTAAGCGTGTAACATTTATAGTAAGTAACTGACAGACTGAAGCCTGATTTTGTCTGACAAATTTATTTTTCGTGGCATTGTCTTGTATTAAACATTGTCTTGTACTAAAGTTGAATTTGATCTGCTAATATAGATGTATATTTCATACAATATTTCTATATCTTATTGTCTTTCTGTTTTTCTTTCTCAGAAAATAAATATCCTGTTTTCTGAAGCTTAATAAAAGAGCAATTATTCCTTGTCGACTTAATAAATGATCACCTCTTTGTTGGCGACTTACCTTGCCTGAGGCTGCCCCACTCCATTGCACTACAGGGGTGGATCGGCGGTCGCTACCGATGGTGACGAAGACCGGTTAGTTTTTATCCCTAGCCCAGGTGTACGTGCTCGGGTGCCCACCTTAAAAAGCTGATCTTGTGTCACAACTCGCTCCATTATTGGGGTCGCGGCATGGTAAATTTCGTTTAGGACATCTCGACGTGGTGTAATGGTGAACAAGCTTGTTTCACTAAGACTTATTACAACTGAGTAGTGAATTCAATCCACACTAGGTACCTCCTACTTTCGGCCTTGTGCCACATTTAAGCGGCATTTCGAAAATCCACTTTTTGTAGACGGTCTAATCCCCGTAAAATAACTGTGGAATAAATATTTAGTGAATAGGCCGAACATGATAATAATACTGGATGTGCTTCGAACGAACAGCTAATCAGGCTTTACATTGAGTTGAATGCAGTGAAAAGCTGATCTGGGCACAATGTACGCCTTTTGAAAAGGACAAGAACGTCAAGAGAAACTGGTGTCAGCATAAGCGACACCAAGTAAACGGCTGCTGTCATTGTCAAAATGTGATTGTCGGTTTTCCCATTGTTTTTATACCTGCCTCTGGTAATACGGAATCGGTATTCGAATTTAGGCAGAACCTTCAATGATGTTGACAAAACGACATTTTATTTGTAGCGATTATGTGGGTTAGATGTGGCACAAGTCCGAAAGTATATGGGGATTGTTCTTATTTCTTTTTTATGTACCCTGTCCTTTCAGGACGTAGACTATCATGGCCCTCCATATCTTCCTGCTTCTCGTAGCGCTTAGTATATTTTGTCTTGCTATTTCTCCCAAATCCTGCTCTATCAGCCATTTATTTAAGCCCATCAAGTTATTTCACGTGCTGTTTTCCCTTGTTTCTCCCTCTATCCGCCTTGTGAATATCAGATACTCCAAACCCTCCTCCCTCGTTAAGTGTCCCAGAAACTTCAATTGTTTTCTACTGATGTTAAGAAAAAGATTCTTTTTTGTTTCATATTCTCTCCAAAACCTCGTCGTTGCTCACATGTTCAGCCTATGGTACCCTCAGTATCCTTCTGTAGAACCATATTTCTGTTGTTCGAGTCCATTTTTCATCTTTAAGGAGATTATCCAGCATTCTCTGCCATATAGGACAGCGGTCCTAATTGACCAAACGATGCAAATGATTTTCTAAGCGTAGCTTATATGTGGCACAAAGCCGAAAGTATCGGACACCCAGTGGGGATCGGACTCACCACTCAATCGTAATTGTTCTAGCGAGACACACTTAGTAAGTAATGCACCAGGTAAAAGTGCCCAATATTTATTATTTACTGTTAGAAAATGTGTGTTTTTGGTTGTGTCGAAAAAGAAACAGCGAGAATGATAAAAAAAAAGTGAATGACGCTGTTTTGAGACAAAAGACGAAACCAAAAACAAAGTTTTTTTTAGCATTTTTTTTTATTAAAATAAAAATATAATGTGTGAATGACATATTGGAGTGGTTATCAGCGAAGAAATTGGAATCGGTGAAACGGGTTCGAGTTCATGCCTTGTCTGTCCTGATCACTTCACCTTGAGAAAGACGTGTATCTAACACATTTTCATCTATCTCCTTAGCCTTGGTTCACAGACAGACAAGAAACCATAAAGACATCATATAAAGATATATCAATAGAAATAATCTTAAGTTGTCCAAATCTGTTCCGGCTTGCGAAAGATTCTTCTTCGGCTCGTTAATTTTACACCTGGACACTAATTTTACACCTGGACACTAATTTTCTAATTCATTTGTGGAGCAAGCGGCATAAAATTATCAGTTGAAGTTACAATGCAACTTGTAAATTTATCAGTTGATTTACAATCCAACTTTTTTCGAAAATAAAATATACTCAAATTCTTGAAGGCTATAACAATGCGTTTAGTAAAATAAAGGAAGGTAAATAAGTTGTTGGTTATTACCTATTTATTATTCATTAATAATTCGAGATCGAAATCTCATCTTCAGAATGGTAGGAAAGCTTGTTTTAACGTCCACTCGTGGACCGTGCCTGTCAATGAATGGTCATCCTTCGCTGCTACTGCTGTCGTTAATTGTAGTGAGTGTGTGTGTGTGCGTGTGTGTACCTGTAAGTGTGTTTGAGCATGTACATGTGTGTGTGTTTATGGTATATGTCCTTCCTTTATTTTACTAAACGGATTGAGATAGCCTTCAAGATCTAACCATACACCTAATATACACAATGCTTCAAGCAAATTACAAAACTTTCCTATACTATAAGTCGTTTAAAAATAATGTTTGGGTGATGACCACCTGGATGAAGTTTCTTTCTTGTCATTGACAAATATTTCATCTGATGTGGAGAAGTTATCGAACAATAAGCGAAAACAAGTGTCTCATTAATTAGATTGTCCAGATTGACTTCAAACCAATGAAATCTCCTGATTTACCGTTCAATAAAACGTTTTTGTTATGAGAAGGCAAACTGGGACAGCTTCTGGTTCTTTATGATGGAAGCTCCTCCAAAACAGCTGCCCTAATCTTCAAAGAGATCCTTTCTGGAATGGAATGTTTTATGGTCACACAAAATAGCAAAAATCAAAGTCAGTCCTGGTTCACCCCTGAATGCTCTCACCGGAACCATGACTTCAAAATCTATCGTAAAAAAACAATGAAGTCTGGCCCTTAATTTTTTTCAGAACCTCCCACCATCACTGTAAGAGAGTTCTAGAAAATGCAAAGTGCAACTACACGCGAGATGTCCAAACCAAGGTTGAAAAGAGACGAATTGGATCTATTCTTTTATAATCATATCGCCCCGTGCAAGGCATTTTACTGCCACAGTTTTGCAGGGTATTACATACAAGAAAAGTTATGAGGAAGAGGGACAGGTTATAGGGGGTGTCAGGAAGTGGGTAAGATAAGGATGAGAATACTGATGAGAGTGGAATAGACGGAGAAATGAGCATGAGAGAGTGAGGATGCAAGTTAGTGAGATAGGAGATGACTATTGACTTTACATTTAAATTCTTGGAGATTGTAGCTGTCGGGGAAGCAAATGCAAGGGAATTTATTGGTTTCACAGTAAAAGGGTGGGACCTAGTTGCTAATCTTGTGGCTCGAGTAAATTTATATAGAGGGGGAAACAGTGAGCTAAGTTCATCGGAATAGAAGCCGTAAAAATATTTGTAGAAGGGACACAGGGAAGCCACATTGCGCCAGTGAGAAAGTGACTGTATTCGAGCTGTCAAGTCGGGAATTCTGGAAGATCACCAACCAATTTATGAACAGAGTCAATTTCAGTAAAATAGTCATTTCAGTAAAAGAAAACTCTAGACTTATCAAAAGCTTCAACCCACCAAACTTGATAAAATTTCAGTCGTCGTTCTTAAGAATATCAACCCAGAATTGTCCCCGTTTCTAGCAAAAATGTTTGAACTGCTACGAAGAATCTTTGAACGAAGAATCTTTCCCAAATATGTTACAGGTGGCAGGTGTATGTACGGTATACAAGAATGCAAGCAACCGATACCCCTTCTCAATTCATACCTATGAGCCTACTCATTATTATTAACAAATGTTTTGAGACCATTATCAACAAGATCATCGAGAAACTGGATCTTGTGCAATGAGCATTATGAGTTTTGATCAGCTCGATTCAGTTCTAACGTCCTAACAATGATTACACACAGATTAGTGAGGTCCTTGACGACGCACATAATACAAGAACCATACATTAAATATCTCGAAGGCCTTCGAAAATGTGTGGCACAAATGCGTTACTACACAGTTCTCCGGCTATGGAATCATTGGAAGAATGTTCTCTATTATAAAATCCTTCCTAGCACATAGATCCCTGAAGTAGTTATTAACAGCCAATTCTCCAAGGCCCTGGCTGTTAATGCAGGCATCTCCCAGAGGTCACTTCTCAGACCAACCCTCTTTCTGATTTGCATGAATGATCTTCCGAAGAATATACATGGAGCATTTATAGACATCTATGCCAATGATACGACGAAATACAGGCGTACCGCCAAAACTTTTAACTATCAAAGATTGACAGCTGATCTCACTTTCGATCTAACACTAACTTTCCAGTTAGGAAAAAATGGCTGGTTATATTCAATATCTCAAAAATCAAATTGGGTTACATTTCGTCACCGCCGATCAGACCACGAACTACCACCAGTTACGATGAACGGATATCCCCTCTAGAGGATTTGGGGCCTGACTCACATCCGACCTCAAGTGGAATTTCTAAATACGATCCATTGCTAATGATGCAGACAAAATGAGCGGCTCCCTAGTAATTGCTAATATTAAGAAACAAAATTTATTATATGAATCATTATCAATTTCTATAGTTATTATGTGGTTAATTTTCTTTTAATTCTTTATACATTTACACTGAGTAGCATTACTAGGCTGTACCATGTGGTGTAGTGGATAGCGCCTCGGAATGAAAAATAGGAGAGCCGAGTTCGGTTTCGCGATTGAGTTGAATACGTTCTATTTACTAACGCGCAAATACAATTGGGAAAGGTCGTTTTAATCTGTCGCTTCTCCCTTCAGCTATGGATGAAATCACAGGATAGAGCGGGTTCTATAGCCTTGATTGGCAACATGTCTACTGCAGAAAGTAATGGCAACCTACCACGAGAAAGATTTTGCCCAGTTAGTCATGTCTCTTTCGTGACATGATTTCCCAAGCGAGTATCACGTGTGGCACTTAACTGACTAAATATTAATAGATATACAAAATGCAAGATTTTATTATGCCTTTCCTAATCTAATCGTTAAACAACAACCAATATTAATCCTATTTTCTGTTTCTAGTTTTATTTTCATGATAAATATACCATTTAAATTTCAGCGTACAAAATCATTTTTAAAATGTTTTAATGTAAGTCGTTGGTTCTTCATTATTTTTTAAATACAGGAATCCAGAGATGAACTAATCAATTAAAAAACAACAACAAAATAAAACACGACAAAATGAAAATAACTTAAACATGTAAAAAAATGTTTTATTTAGATACATCAGAACACATCCATATGGGCTTCATTCGTTGTAAGCAGCACATCGAGACGCGATACCCAAATTTGGTTTTCTGCAAGATACTTCCTGTTTCCATAAACGTCTTGTGCCGAACATGGGATGCTGACGCAAATTGCTGCTTTTTCTTACTTATTTTTTATTAAAACTCGGGAATTTTTGAAAAGAGCTTTTCAGATCTACCTGTAAAGAGAAACGAAAATTAATTAATAAAGGACAAACTATTACTTAAACTTTAATTTTGTGTTTTAACAATCAAAGAAATATATCTTTGTATCTTAATTCTAATGGATGCAAAAAGACGTGGAAATTGTAGGGATAATTTATGAACACTCTGTATTATGATACCATTACGATGAAAATTATTCTTCTTTCAGGACGTAGGCAATCATGGACCTCCATTTACCCCTACCCGTTGTCGCTCTTAACATTTTTCTGCTTGTTATCTTTCCCAAATCCCGTTCTGCCATTCGCTTGAACAAGCCCATCTAGTCTGTCTCGGGCAGGTTTTCCCTTTTTCATGTTCCTCAATCCGTCCTGTGTATTAGATTCTCCAAGCTCGTCTTCCCAGAAACTTCAGCTGTCTGATGAAGCAAGAAGGCTTTGGAAATCTGTTACTCACAAGATAGCTAACGGCTATGGGGCAAAATGCCCCATTACGTGTCATATTTCAACTACCTCTACCTGATATCTAATATAAACTTATTTATAAATGGAACTTTGTGTGTGTGTATGTGTGTGTGTCTGTGTTTGTGTCCTTTACCTATAGACCACGAAACGGCTGAACCGATTTTTTTGAAAATTTACACAGTTGTACTATAAGCGTCTGCAAGTGTTCTTAGCTAGGTTTTGTGTCGAGGTACCCCCGATAAATATCGAAAATCGATAATCGAAAAACTCGGGTTATAGAAGGAGTGGTCCGATTTTAATCAAATTTGATACACTCATAGACAAAGACATAAGAAACGATATTCAGAAGTTTCAATGTTGCAGTTCTTACAATAGGGCAGAAAATCGATAATATATATAAAAGGCATGTGTGTGTGTCTGTTTATCTGTCTGTATGTCCTATATACAAATCCACAATTTTTATCCGATTCTCACCAAACTTCACGCAAATATTCTTTAGGCTGAGTCTGAACTCCAGGACCAGGGATTAGTTTTAAAGCTTTCATTACACCCGAGCAACGCCGGGCTATACTGCTAGTCAACTAAAAGTATCTTTTTTAAATAACAACTCGCATTGTTAATCAGAGAACAGATTTCTAATTCCCGTGAGGTTCGTTATATCTACTTACGCGCAAATAACTTTTGGTCATGGTGTGAATCAACCTCTTCCCCTCTCCGGCTATATAATATTTTCTGGCTTTAAATACCATGCAAAATTTGATAAGCCATAGAAAACGAATTCAGTTAAAAACCATATCCTCTGGCTTACGGTCGTAATAATAGTACCCGACTTCAAGTCCTAATTAGTTATAATCATTTCTATCAAGCAAGTTTTCACAATCGTAATCGATATGAAATTTACCGAGTAATCCTAAGCGCCGTTAGTTTTCCAGAAGGGTCTTTGGTATTTTCGAAATTATTGTTATTATTATTATTATTATTATAAATTCTTCTTCTGTTGTTAAGGGTGCCTTTGGGAAAGACACAACTGTTTCACCCACAAAGCAAATTCAACAATGTGGCTGTAGTTATTAAATCCAAGATATTTATAAATCGCTGATTATGAAAAAAAGGAAAAAGAATCAGAAGGAATAAAATATTTACAACATGGTTACATATTTAAGACTTTTTTTTTAATCATGGGCAGGTGTAAATCAATATTCAATATTGTAATATTGTATCAATATTGTAAATCAATATGAAAAAAAAGGAAAAAATCAGAAGGAATAAAATATTTACAACATGGTTACATATTTAAGATATTTTTTAAATCATGGGCAGGTGTAAATCAATATTCAATATTGTAATATTGTATTAATATTGTAAATCAATATGAAAAAGGAAAAAAATCAGAATGAATAAAATATTTACAACATGGTTACATATTTAAGACTTTTTTTAAATCATGGGCAGGTGTAAATCAATATTCAATATTGTAATATTGTATTAATATTGTAAATCAATATGAAAAAAGGAAAAAAAATCAGAATGAATAAAATATTTACAACATGGTTACATATTTAAGACATTTTTTTAATCATGGGCAGGTGTAAATCAATATTCAATATTGTAATATTGTATCAATATTGTAAATCAATATGAAAAAAGGAAAAAAAAACAAAAGGAATAAAATATTTACATTATGGTTACATATTTAAGATTTTTTTTTAATCATGGGCGGGTGTAAATTACTATTCAATATTGTAATATTGTATCAATATTGTAAATCAATATGAAAAAAGGAAAAAACTCAGAATGAATAAAATATTTACAACATGGTTACATATTTAAGACTTTTTTTTAATCTTGGGCAGGTGTAAATCAATATTCTCTCTTTGAAATTCTTTGCGTATTGGGGATAATTCTTCTGGATGAAGAAACGAAGGGGATCGCAGGGGATCGGAATGCCGTTAAGATCATTTGTAGTTTCAAGCAAAATGACGTAAAAGCAGTAAATATTTAATGAAGATTTTAAAATTTGAATCGAAAGGTCGGATAGAAATGGAAGAGTAATGACGAGAAGAAGAAGAAAATGAGCCTCTGTAATCAGAGAGGGAAGCAATAACCAAGTAAAAAAAAAAGGAAAAAAATATTGTGAGTAATGAAAATGCAAAGCTGAATAAAAAATATGAAAAAAAAAGACGAAGAAAACAATTGAAAACAACATGAAATACGGAGGAAAATGAAGAAAAATAAAACATGATGAAGAGATCAGATAAAGAAATAGATAAAAATCAAGAATAATAAGAAAATGAAAAAACCGACGGAAGAAAACGGGCAATAAAAAAATGAATTAAAATAAAGAAAATAAAGAAGAATAAAAGAAAATGAAGATAAAGAAAGTGAAAATAGACAAAAAGATTAAGTAAAAAACAAAATAAAAAAGAATCAAAATCGAGAACAACGAGAAATAGAAGAAAGAAGACAAGGAAAGCAAAGCTATACATAAAAATTAAGATGAAGATGAAGAAAAGGAATAAAAAGCAAGAAGAAGAAAAAAGAAAGGAAAAAATGAAGAAGGTAGAGATCTACAAATATATTAAATCAGCAGATGAAGAGAAGGAATTATATAACTCAAAAATAAAAAAGAGAAGAAATAGGATGAAGAATGAGAAAATATGAAAATAAAAAAGAAACAAAATCAAGAAAGAAAAAGAGAAGAAACGAGACAAACAAAACGAAGATATACAAATAAATCAAGTTGGCAGATGAAGAAAAGGAATGAAAATGAAGAGGAACAAAAAATGAAGATGTCGAAGTAAGTGATTGTATTCAAGTAGACAGATGAAAAAAGAGAATGAAAATCAAGGAGAAGGAGAATAAATGAAAGATGTCGAAAGCAGCAATGGTATTCATATAAGAAACGTAAGTTTGAAGAAAATGAATGAAAATCAAGACAAAGAAAAAAGAATGATGTCAAAGAAAGCAATTATATTCAAAGAAATTAAGTTGACAGAAAAAGGAAAAGAATGAAAATTAAGAAGAAAAAGAAGAAAGAAGACGAAGAATGCGAATATAAAAAAATTAAGTGGGCAAAGGAAGAAAAAGAATTAAAATCAAGAAGTGAATGTCACAGATGAAAAAAAAAAAAGTAAGAGAAGAAAATGAAGAAACCAGACGTAGAAAAAGCTAAAAATAATGATTTAGATAGAAAATAATATTAGCAATCAAAGAACTGGATAGGATAATTGATGAATTAAAGTAGTGCTAGTAGTGTTAGTAGTAGTAGTGTTAGTAACAGAGTAGTGTTAGTAGTAGTGGTGTTAGTAACAGAGTAGTGTTAGTAGTAGTAGTGTTAGTAACAGAGTAGTGTTAGTAGTAGTGGTGTTAGTAACAGAGTAGTGTTAGTAGTAGTAGTGTTAGTAACAGAGTAGAGTTAGTAGTAGTAGTGTTAGTAACAGAGTAGAGTTAGTAGTAGTAGTGTTAGTAACAGAGTAGAGTTAGTAGTAGTAGTGTTAGTAACAGAGTAGTGTTAGTAGTAGTAGTGTTAGTAACAGAGTAGTGTTAGTAGTAGTAGTGTTAGTAACAGAGTAGTGTTAGTAGTAGTAGTGTTAGTAACAGAGTAGTGTTAGTAGTAGTAGTGTTAGTAACAGAGTAGTGTTAGTAGTAGTAGTGTTAGTAACAGAGTAGTGTTAGTAGTAGTAGTGTTAGTAACAGAGTAGTGTTAGTAGTAGTAGTGTTAGTAACAGAGTAGTGTTAGTAGTAGTAGTGTTAGTAACAGAGTAGTGTTAGTAGTAGTAGTGTTAGTAACAGATGAGTGTTAGTAGTAGTAGTGTTAGTAACAGAGTAGAGTTAGTAGTAGTAGTGTTAGTAACAGAGTAGTGTTAGTAGTAGTAGTGTTAGTAACAGAGTAGTGTTAGTAGTAGTAGTGTTAGTAACAGAGTAGAGTTAGTAGTAGTAGTGTTAGTAACAGAGTAGTGTTAGTAGTAGTAGTGTTAGTAACAGAGTAGTGTTAGTAGTAGTAGTGTTAGTAACAGAGTAGTGTTAGTAGTAGTAGTGTTAGTAACAGAGTAGTGTTAGTAGTAGTAGTGTTAGTAACAGAGTAGTGTTAGTAGTAGTAGTGTTAGTAACAGAGTAGTGTTAGTAGTAGTAGTGTTAGTAACAGAGTAGTGTTAGTAGTAGTAGTGTTAGTAACAGAACCTAAACAAGAAGTATTTCGCGATTTTACTGGATCGGCAAAGTGTGAAGAGACACCGAATTATCTTTTATCTGCGAATCACAATTCTTTCTCAAATATTGAATGCAATGGATCACACGCCATCAAAGGTGAATTCGTTCGGCTCGATTTTTTGAAGAGACAGAACCAAAAAGAAAATGATTAAAGAGAAACTAATCGATATAACTTTTTTTCTTTACTTTATCAAAATTTTCTTCGAATGCACTGAATGGTAGGTAGATCAGAGACGCGTTTGAAGATGAGCACAAGGTGGGGGTGTTGCTACACTTCTGAACAAACTACAATTCAGATTAAAGAATACGAGTCACTAATAAATACTGACAATGCTTTATGTATGAAAGTAGTAGATCAACTTAAACTAGCAAGTCTATTGCGAATTCTTCTTCTTCCCTGTGCCATGTCCCTTCAGAACGCAGACAATCAGGGCCCTCCACATCTCCCTATCCCGCTCTGCCATCTACTTGCTGAGGCCTTTCAAGTATGCTATCACTGCTTTCCCTTTCTCTGTTTCCCTCTACCTGTCTCGTGAACACCAGATACTCCAAACCCTCCTTCCTCATTGCATGTTTCCAGAAAATTTAGCTGTCTTATCTTGATGCTCTGTATTAATTTCCTTTAAGTTTCTATCCTTTCTAAAATCTCATCATTGCTCACATGCTCGATCCATGATATTCACAGCATCATTCTATACAACCACATTTCAGTTGCTTCAAGTTTTTTCTTCATCTATGATGAGATTGTCCGGCATTTACTGCCATACCGAAGAACAGACGTCACACACACACACACACACACACACACACACACACACACACACACACATATATATATATATATATATATATATATATATATCAGGGAACATAACACACACCACTTACTTGCTACCTAGGTTTCAACCACGCTGCTCATTTTCAGGAAAATTTAACCACCCATTTTTTATTAATATATATATATATATATATATATATATATATATATACTACTATATATATATATATATATATATATATATATATATATGGCAGAAACCTAGGTCGCGTAATAACTCGTTTATAAATGAAGAATATTCAAAAATTCTATAGGATATTAATATTAAGGATATTAACAAAATCAGATAGATAGATAGATAGATAGATAGATAGATAGATAGATAATGATCTTTCATTTTTGTTTAGTCTTTGAGTGTTATACTCATTTTCAACTTAGGTATTTGCGGGGGGGTAATTATTATTTCGCTTATTCGATTTTTTTATTCAAAAACACGCAAAAATAACTGAAAACATTGTCTTTGTGGCCATTGTCTCTTTGTTGTAGTTTCCCGCTTGTAGCAAAATCTTTTAAATCTTTCAGGACGAAATGGGTGCGATGTACAGAATCATATTCAGATATTATTGTGCCTGATTGTGCTCGAACTTATTGTTATCAAAACTGAACAAAGACATCCACCATGACACAACTGCTGATTACTGATCCTACTTCAAGCTGAACTCGGGTTTAAGTCAATATCTATCGACCCCAGTGTATTCAATATGTAAAAGCAAATCCTCTATGTAGCTACACGGAAGCTAAGGAAAATCGTGTACAAAGCAAAATAAAGTGAACACTAGAGGAACGCCCCATTTATAAGATGAATGAACAGAAGGTTACACGAATGCTAATGTTTCAAAATCACTATATTAGTAGATGCTAGAAATGTGAAACAACTCACAACAACACGCTCCTATTTTTCTTTTACCCAATACAATAGTCACTCACAGTAGTTATTTACATCTCCCCACCCCAACTAGAAACTGGATGCGACACAAGGTCAAGGTTTAATGTGGGGAGCCCGAACGCGTACGAGTGGGCAAAGCACAAAAATTTCCCAGTCCCAGCAACCGCCGGTCGCGCTGGACCGGTGATGAGCACCGGCCCACCCCTTTGGTGCAATGGGTTGGCGCGGCCTCGGGACATTCTTCACTCATCTCTCAGTATTATTTTTCTCAATTACATGCCTGTCCTCGGACAGTGATTACAACTGAGCCGCACTTTGTCTTCTAGAACAGATACGCAACTGAGAGATGATTTAGATCCCGGCCCACCACAAAATTGGCAGGTAAGTATTCTCATAAGTAGAAGGCTACTGAATGTGGGATTGAAGATATATATATATATATATATATATATATATATATATATATATATATATATATAAGTATTGAACCAAGACTTGAATAGCTTAAGATGGTAGTGTTCGGGAAAGTATCCACACAGAAGTTTGCTTTACAAAGTAGTGTTTCTTGGATGGATACTGTCTAAATTTAACTTCTTCCTTACCAATAGAATTCGGAGGAAATGTGAATGATTCAACGCCGTGGGCAAATGGAGGAGGGTCTTTGCTTTGATGTAAACTGGCGATACTAAAGAATGGCGCTCATCGATGCTTCTATATTGTAAAAGACATGCTGATTTTTTATCCATCATGCACTGTCTGCGTTTGACATTGTATGCGCGTACGTTTTATATATATATATATATATATATATATATATATATATATATATAAAACGTTAATATATATATATAAAACGTTATATATGTTAATCATATATAAATATATGATTAACACCCGACATATTTAATTTATTTGTTTGAACATTATTTTTAATTGATAGTCGCATTTGAGTAAGTTCTCTTTCCCTAATTAAACAGTATATGTATATATTTATTTCTACCGGCCTGATTATTTCTGAGAAATTTTGTTATCCTACAGAATGACAGCATTTTCCTAAGAAAATTGTCATAAATAATCAGAAATAATTAGAAAATATATATATATATATATATATATATATATATATATATATATACTGTTTAATTTCTCAAATAAGAATCTCGATTAAAAATAATGTCCAAACATATAAATTGAATATGTCGATTGTTAATTCCATGTCGTTAATATCCAGAACGCTCCGTAACATTATCTATCTATCTATCTATCTATCTATCTATCTATCTATCTATCTATCTATCTATCTATATATATATATATATATATATATATATATGTAAGTCTGTTTGTGCGCTAGACTATGGTCCATTTGATGTATATACAAGCACACGTACACACATTGTTTTTAATCATTCCACCAGAAGCAATGAAATGAACCACTAAAACCTAAGGAGTTACTGAATGTTAGAAAATACGAGGAAAATGGCACTGTTAAGTAAAAAGACAATAAAAGAACAAAGCTTGAGTAGAATAAAAAAGGATAAATAAACAAATGGTAATTAAAGAATGTAGAACATTAAATAAAACTTAAGTACAGAGGAAAATTATATTGGATCAAGGCCTTGATAGATTCGCCTCTCGTCACGTTCACCCACCTCCTTAGTGTTTTAAACAGCAGCAGAGGCTTCTCCCTTGTTTCTTGTTCAGGATTGAGTTTCTGGTTCCTTCTAAAATCTACTTCAGCTCTATACACCTAACGTTCGCCCTTTTCTGCACGATTATAACTCCATACAGTAAAATTTTACCTTGAGTAGCTCTTGGGCCTTGTGTTATATTGAACATTAGTAAATAAAAAAAATTCTCCAAATATATGGCTACCTTAAAAATCATTTTGAATATCGTAGAGATCTTTGATATCGAACATTTACTGATGGTGGTGATAATTATATACGTTACAAGACTATAGATGTTTATTCAACATGGATATTGTAGATTTGACATATAAACAAATAGGCGATTATGTTCGTGAAGAAGCGTCAGTCTGGTAAATGGTGAAAGCGTGTCTCGTATAAAAATTTTATTCAGTGATAGAACATTTCATTGTTAACTCGGGCTGGCAAGAGCCAACTTCATGCTTAAATAGACGTAAAGTTGTTGATTTGTGTTTTCCCTGAAAAAAAAAAAAGTAAAACAAAAAAAAAACCTTTGACTATACCGGGTTGATTGTCTTTCACAATGACTCGCAAGTGAAATAAATAAAACCGATGCATCGTCATTACTGTGTATATAGAGTTTCACGAATTTACTTTGTCATCGTTGAAATCTATAACAAATATTAACTCATATTTCAATGGACAAAACAAATCTCTAAATTCTGACAGTGTGAATTAGTCTATTGAGTAAGGGCATTGTAAACTATTGCTAAGATATTAATCAACGAGTTAATCTATTAAGGACAGTGTTTGCAAGTTGGGTGGCCTATTGGTCACAGTGTTAGCGAGCTAGTTTGCGTATTTTTTCGAAGTTTTTAAATGAATTTCGAAGACAATATTTACATTTACTTCATCCTATATGCGTCATTTGGTTTCACTACATTTCACTATTTTTGAGGCAGCTTCATGATTCCATCCTCCGATAACTCCTCATTTTTCAGGGTGATTAATTGGTCGACTTATTTTTACCGGTTCCAAGGAGGCTGAAATCGTTGTCATTAAAAGAATTTTGTACAGAACGAAACAAATTGTAATCGAATAGTGGCAGAACGTCTGAGTAGATTTCGAAGTAGTAAAATGTTCAAACTAACCTCTAGCGGGTCTGCAAAGAAACATGAAGTCTAGTGTTGTCTTGAGGGAAGATGGCACGCTCCCGATTCACCACTTTCGAATACTTTCCATTGATTGTTGCATTGAATCGGTCCAATTTGGTAGTGCTTTTGCGAAATACAACTGGTTTAGCATCAACGTATTTGATGTAATGATATGTATCTTTCAGTACCTTATACACTCAACATTGTTATAAGCAATTCATTTCTCATCGCCAGCGTTTGTTGCATTTAATCGGTTCAATTTGTTGGATTGCGAACCAAATTGAACCGATTATATTTAATTGGTCTAATTTTCCAGTGATTATTGCATTTAATCAGCCCAAAATGATCGTTATCTTTTATTATTGTTTGTTATTTTTTGCATCTGCACAGAGATTTGCAAATCACATCACGTATCTATTTAAAAAAACGTTAACAAACTGTTTCCAAACGTGTTTCCAACGTGTTTCCAAACGCTTTAAAAGGTGTTTCTAAAAGTGTTTTCAACGTATTTCCAAACGAATTTTAATGTGTTTCCAACGTGTTTCCAAACACTTTACACCGCTTATAAAAGATGTCCCGTGTCATATGACAAATCATTTTAAGGAGCGTTGGGATATTTCTAAAAAAATTCTAAAAAATTTATTCCACTCAAAACAAAGCGATAAAACTACTAAAACACAAGGGGTTACTGAGCGTGAAAGAATATTAGAAAAAAAAGACATAATTTATAAAGTGAGAACAATAAAGGAAAAGGAATTAAGAAAACAAATGATAACGATTGATATTCTGTTTAAATCTTTGAAAACCAAAGCTGATTGAAAAACAAGAGGTGAAAGAAAGTTCTACAAGCGAGAAATACCAGAGAAAAAACTGTTAGCGAAGAATTTGTAGTTACATCTAATCATTTTAACTATAAGACTATGAAACCAACTACCAATCTAGTCAGTCAGTTGAGTGCCATACGTGATACACGCTTGGGCGATCATGTCTCGACAGAGATATGACTGACTGGGTAGAAGTAGGTTGCCATTGCTTTCTGCGGTAGACAGGTTGCCGACCAAGGCTATAGAACCCAATCTGTTCTGTTATTTAACCCATAACTGGAAGAAATAGTCGAATTAATACCTTTCCCGAGGGTATTTGCGCGTAAGTGAATGCAGCGAATTCAGCTGGAATTCGAACTCGGGTTCCCGATTTCTCGTTCCGAGCCGATATCCAATGCACCACAACGCACATCCGACCAATCTAGTACTCCGCTTAAATTCGTAAGGTCGATGTACCAAACATGAAAGCTCATCCAAACAATTACCATGAAAATATTTATAGAAAAAGCACACAAAGGCTGTGAGAAAGTGAATAAAACCGAGATGCCAGTTTAGGACCAGTAACATTGCACTTTCTTCTTTGGGATTTTATAAAGAATCTCTAACTATATAGTAGAAGCACCATACTTGATGTGGCAGCAATATTCGTTGCATGACCAAATGGTGGACTTATAAATATGTAACACAGTTTCTGGCTAGAAAAAATGGCCTAACACTACACAATGAACTAGTTTTCCTAGCAGCAGACATAGAAATTGATTCAAAATAATGTCAGTGGAAAATGTAACATCAAGAAAATGCAATAAGTCATTTTGTTGAAGGTTGGCCTCACCATTCTGATGGAAGGCAAAATTGGTTCTTTTACACAATTAAAAGAGAAAAAGTTTCTTTCTTATGCGTTAAAATAAACAATCCACTCCTTGCCTCAGTTAACCACAGATTCTAAGCCATTTTTTAGATCAGCCGCCAACTTGACCTTATCAACTTAATCAGATTTACCGTTAAAACAGAAGTAGGTGTAGGTCAGCATAGATACCGCTCTGAGAACTTATAACATCGGGAATGTCGTTGGTGAACATTAAGAACAATTTATTGACAAAGATAACGCAGTGGAGGACACCTGTATTAATACCAAAAAAATCTAGAAGAGTGGCCGTTCAAGATAACCATCATTTTGCTATTTGATACAATAGCTTTAATCAGTTCAAAAAAATTGTCAAGAAATGGTATAACACTTCAAGTTATGTAAAATGTCGGATGACAAACACTGTCAAACGCCTTCGAGATATCCAAAACAACAACCTAGTTTCATCATTCCTATCTAAAGTTTTATAGACTCTTTCAGCAATATTTCTTGATACATTAGCAGATGACTTAGAGAAGCATAAGCGATATTGCTTATCTGAAAAACAAAAACTATAAAGTGAGATGCTTAACCAATTCAGAGTTGATAAGAGATTCTAGTACGTGCCAAAATGAGGTAAAAGTTTAATAAGCTCATGGGAACTGATATGAAAAGGCACATTACAATGCCACCTTTCATAGCATATATATATATATATATATATATATATATATATATATATATATATATATATATAAATAATGTAGAAAAACTTGGCATTTAGCTCAGTGCTGATATTTCAGTCATGCTAACTTCGAAATCTCCTGAAGACATTATTGTTATGTGTCTTCAAACTGCAAACTCTGTAGGAGGAAAAAATTAGAAATAGTTGCTTGTAAAAAACAATGTAAATTACTAAACAAGAAAAATAAGATAATGCAAAAATATAGACATTTGAATAAAAACTTAGTTGGCTACTTAAATAATAATATAAAAAAATACAGCACAAATCGCAACCGCAAAACTATCACATATACATATACATGTATAAACACTCAATCACAACCAAGTAAAAAATTCGATAACAAGAGAAGAAAGCGAAAAAAAGAAACAATAAGATAACATGACAATCATCAAACTAAAAAAAAAAAACACACACACCAAACGAAGAAAAGAATACACATATATACACACATCTACAATAAACAACCAGCATATATACACTCACGAACACAAACAAAAAATCATAACCTAAACATTTTTAAGCGGGCATATACACAGACTCTGTATAGAAAGGTCAGCTCAACATGAAGCAATTACGCAAGCATATACATAAGCACGCTTAACAAGGATCAAAGCAATATCAATCAATTAACCACCAACAAATCTTAGACCACTTAAGAAACAACAAACAACAAAATTAACAAATAATAAGCATTCATCACGCCAAAAAAATCACGTACACACAAAAATATCAAATTACACCAAACTTCATATAAATACGAAAACATTGGGAAATAGCCACAAAGAAAGACTAATGCATCCCGAAGAGTGAATACATTACATAAACACATTACATAAATGCTCTCACGAAATTTCGAAGTCGGCTTCATTGAAATAACATCGCTCAGCTAAGTGACAATTTTTCTACATTAATTCTATTAACGCTTTTTCCGCACCTTGACGAGTATTTTATGACAAAAAATTTGATTTCCTAAATGACTTTTCCCCAGTAAACTACAGAAAAAAACGGGAAGTTGATTTTTTGTCATAAAGTGACCGATATCAAGGTGAGCTTAGAGCGTTAATAGAATTTGTGTAGAAAAAATTGTCACTTAGCTGATCGACGTTAAAATCTCCTACTCTCTCAACCGTGCGCCAATAGTTTAAGGGTAAGCTCTCTGACTGACGCTAAATCTGTTGAGTTTCGATCTCGTTTTTCTAGCCACACTGATGAGCTGTGATACAAGGAAACAGGCTTATAAGTAAAAGACTATATATATATATATATATATATATATATATATATATATATATATATATTCCACTTCTGCTATATGCGTGACTCTTCAGAAATGAATTGAGTTATTTCGGTGACTGGCGTGTGTATCTTCTTCTTCTTCTTCTATGTGCCCTGTCCCTTCAGGACGTAGGCGATCATGGATCTCCACGTCTCCCTATCCCATGTGGCTCTTAGTATGTTTGCTCCTGTTGCTCCTGGCAACCCCCGTTCCGTCATCCACCTGATCAGGCCCTGCAAATATGTTATCCGCTGCCTTCCTCTGTCTCTCCTTCCTTCTATCTGACCAGTCAGTATCAGGTTCTCCAGGCTCTCCTTCCTCATTGCATGTCCCAGGAACTTCAGTTGTCTCTTCCTGATGCTCAGCATCAATTTCCTTTTTGTTGCCATTCTTTCTAACACTTCGTCGTTGCTTGTATGCTCAGTCCACGATATCCGTAGCATCCTTCTGTAGAACCACATTTCGGCCGCTTTCGTGTGTATACACTGCTTATATACAACACCTTAAAATTTCCCTTCTCTGATTCTTAAGGCGTAGCGACTCCGTCTGACACCACATCGGTCGAGTTTCGATCCCGGCCAGAAGCAAGTGGATGCCTCTAGCCACACTGATGAGCTGTGATACAGCGAAACAGGCTTGTATGTGGATGACTAATATATATATATATATATATATATATATATATATATATATATATATATTGTGCTAGTATTGTTAGACGAGCGATTGGTCAAGGTGTTAGTGAACATGTTTAATTATTGGTTACAGTATTACCAAGAGGAATGTTCTGTGGGTCAAAATGTTATCAACTTGGTTTGCTTTTTCATTACAGTATTAGCAATCTAGACACAATACGAGGCTATTTCATATTGACTGAGCGGAAGTTGTTCCAGGAAGTACTGTCAGTTTTTGAGAAAAATCAAATCCCTGTTGAGGTGAAACAGAAGTGAAATGTCTTAGTAAAGATAATAATTATGATAATCGTTAATAACAGAAGTCACTTTTTTCTTCTTTTTTATGGAATATAGAAAAACTTTACCCCTACACAGTTTTTTGAAAAGTTTGAAGATATGGTTTGTGTCTTTATTTCTTAGAATATGTCATGAAAATTGGAACACGGCAGTCTTGAGGATATCCTATTTGCTTGGAACTGCAGCATTGAAACCCTTGCCTTTCTTCAAGCAAACCGTTCAATATAATTTACGAAAGGTGGGATATTTCTCGAAAGGTGTTGTTTACAGAACGTTCTTTCAAGAAACGGGCTCACTCTCCATGAAGAAAAAGAAAACTTTTTTTCATAGCGGAATAAACTCTACTATTATGGAATCGGAAACACACTTGCAGTGGAGGAATACACTTATAGGCGTTGGAGAAAAAGACTTGCTGTTTCATCAACTATTAGCTAAGAATAAAATGACTCAGATACAGCGAAAGAAACATTTTACGTGACTCAATATCTTCGTTTCCCTTGGAAGTATAAACATTTGTCATGGAAGATTAGATTCGATTTCTCTCACCTGCATGCTCGGTCGCTATTACCCACAGGAATGACACGTCGGATTATAACAGATGCCTCATCGTATTTGCTCGTATTGAGTGCAAATGTGTCCTAAATTAAGCAAAGTTATTGTTTGCTGATAGAATGAAACTGCGTATAGCATCACGCAAGATAGGTTCTAGAGTAGGTAACTCCACTAAATCGCTAAAAAAACAGTATAGTATGAATAAAAAAATCCTAAACTTTATAAAAACGAATTTTTTCTATCAAAATGTTTATATTATTAAGAGGAAAACTCAAAGTAAAATTTGATTATTTAAAAAAAAATTTTAACCCCTTCTAACATTTTCTAAATTTTGACAGGAAAACCTAGTTTTGATTTGAGTTAGCGGGCAACCAAAACGTTACTGTTTACAATGGAAAACGTAATGATGATATAACCCTTTTTTCCTGTGACAAACAGTAATTTGGAAATTGTCGCAAAAATTGTCGAATTTTAATGAAACTTTTAGTAATTATTCACAAAGAAATGAAATTATTTTTGAAATTATTTTATTTTAAAAATCTTGGTAAAATTATTTTTTTTACCTCTGTTAACCCCCTCCAAGTAAATCCATAAAAGTTTTATAAATTTTAATTTGTTACAGTCTATAATTCTATTTATTAAACGTAGGACTCATTGGGGAATATGAATCACAATTTTTAAAAAAATTTAGTCTCTGTATCCGAAAATCTACTCCAAAGATTAATATAAAAAATGCAATAAAACTCTGATAATATTTAATTTTAGAAGTTTTTAAATGCTTGAATAAATAATAAAAATTGGGGACATTATAGTCTGAAGAAAAAAACTTTCGATTACTAATGAAATTTCAAAAGAATTGCCTTCATTTTTCTTTTAATCATAATAATTTATAAAGTTTCAAAAATATTTTTATAATTTTCAATGATTTGTTGCAGTTACATTTTTTAGTTAAGAATTGATGATTATATTGCCTCTCGAAAATTGAAAAGTATAAGAAAAATCGTTTGGCCTTCATATTTTTAAAATAGTTTGAGTTTTTTGTGTATTTGAAAATTTGTTTCTGTATGGTAATTTTTATGAGCAGATTAAAAGGACAGGTTCTCTCCTTTACTCAAAAAATGTTATACAATTTTGTCACTTATAAACGCTTTTATATCTAATCAAGAATCTGTCAGTATGTTCTTGATTTACGGCGGGCAGGTCAAAAAGTTTAAATCTGTGATTAAGAAATAGTTTTATTCTAAATTTTACGATATAAATAGGTAATACTTGTGTAAATCAGATTAATTTAACATTAAATTTGCTGATTTTCCAAAAGCAATGTGTTATAGATGTATATTTTATTTTTGCATGATTTTTAAAACCGATAATTAACTTTTGTTTGCAAATGTATAAATCGCTCAAAAATGGCGGCAAAATTCAAAAATTGAAAAAATTTTCAACTTTTATATTGCAATAAATATAATTTCTGTTTGAAATAAACCAGAGAGTATTTGCTTACTGGAAATAGTAAATTTAATCATTTAGTTTTCAATTAAAACTAGAATCAAAGTTTCAAGAAAACTTTTTCATTTAATTCAGTTTAAAAGTAACTATGCAGTTTTTTCACGATTTAGTGAAGATACCTATTCTAGAGATTACTAGCGGCTCTGCAAGAGTGTGCTGAACAACAGCAAACCCGCATCCCTTCCTCTATTCAATCAATTCGAAGTTCTGACATCTACAACAGAATGCGTTGTTCGGAAATTATCTTCCAACTCAACACTTCTCCCGTCTGGACTACCAACATCCGATTTTCCACTTAGGCTCTACTGTGTCATAACCCCATCTCTGATCATGAACATAATTTCTAAATTAGACTCCCATAATTCAACCGGGGTGACGGAATCCCAGCCGTCGTTCGAAATAAAAGTTCCCCCGAGCTGACTTTAATGGTCTTCAAGCTCGACAACGTTTGCCTCCTTTGCCTCTTGCTTTCCAGCCTGTTGAAAGTCCTCATCTGTAGTTCCTGTTTGTAAGAACTGTGGAGAACCCTATGATCCTTCTAACTATCACTCTATCACCCTCTTACTGCTTTTCGGCAAAGTACCTGAGAAGCGTTCTAATAAAAGAAGGAAAGTGCAACACAGAAATCCGAAGGCGAATTGACATGGCAAAGGACGCTTTCCAGAAGTTGAGTAGAGTATTAAGAGAGAGGAAAATTTCGTTAGAAACAAAGAAAAGAGTACTTGATTGTTATGTGATATCAGTTTTTCAATATGGCAGTGAATGCTTGACAATCTCATCAAAGATGAAGGAACAGCTTGAAGCAATTGAAATGTGGTTCTACAGAAGGATGCTGCGGATAACATGGATCGAGCATGTGAGCAACGAAGAGATTTTGGAAAAGATGGAAACAAAAAGGAAAGTAATATTGAGCATCAGGAAGTGACAGCTAAAATTCCTGTGACATGCAATGAAGAAGAAGGGCTTTGAAAAACTGATACTAACAGGCCAGATAGAAGGGAAAGGAGCCAGAAGAAAATAGAGGATAACATATTTAAAGGACCTGAGCAGGTGGATGACAGAACAGGAGTTGCGTGGTGTAACAGAGGAAAAGACAAGGCACATAGAAGAAGAATTAAAGGGGGTTAAGTATCTCATCTCTCAGGATCTACTATTTGACAAACAATATGGCTTCTGCTTCGCCAGATCTACCACTGATGTTCTAACGCCCATCACTCAATATGTATAACAGACTCTTCATAAGAATGGCGAAGCTGGAGCTGTGGATCTAGATATCTCGAAAGCATTTGACAGGGTTTGGCATGCCGGCCTTCTGCGCAAGCTCTATGGCTATCGTATGACAGGACGTTTGTTTGATGCAGTCCAATTTTTCCAATCAAAAGGTGAAATAAAAATCGTTTTGAACGCGCACGCTTCCAGATCCTTTCACACACACATGGATGTTCTCTTATGTTGTAACATAGATCTTACGCTGTTTCTGACCGTCAATGATTTTTATTATGTCATTAGTTCCAAAGTAGGCTTTTAAGCAGATGTCACCACCATTTACTCCCGTCTCAATAAGAATTCCATCAAAGATGACATAGTAAACTAGGTTGCTACTCTTAAGAAGGACCTCTAATGAGTGGGTTAACTGGAGCAGGAAATGGCTTGTAAATTTTAACGCCCCCAAAACAAATGTTCTTTTTTAACCACCATAGACAAACGTTTTTGTCCTTCGTCAGCATAGTTGATAATAGTCTTCTGGAGGGAAACACACTGAACTTCTTGGCCTCACTTTTTCAACGGACTTGAAGTAGAACGACTACATCGAATCATCTACTGCAAAAAAAGTTGGGTCACCGTATCATGCTAAAAATTTTTTTATCGTCACAGTCTATCTTGCACGTTTATAAATATACCATTCGTCCGTGCATTGAATACTGTTACCATATCTGGTCGGGTGCTCCTGCTATTCATCTCGAGGGTTTTCGACAAAATCTAATCAATCCTGACTTGGCATCTCGACTTCAGTCACTTTCTCACCGACTTGACGTGACTTTTCTCTGTCTTTTCTACAAATATGTTCATGGCAACTCCTCTAATGAGATTTTTTCCTTGGTTCCTCGACCACGAGATTTAGGCGTGCTACTAAATTGGCTTCCAGGTTCCATTCTTTTACCGTGGAAATAATTAAATGTAAACGCCACTTATACTCGAACAGTTCCTTTTCTCGAACTTTCCGTCTGTTGTACTCTCTTCCGTTTAATTGCTTTCCTGGTATCTACAATCTCAAAAAAAATGTAAATGCAATGTCAATTACAATCACCTATCTTCTTGAATCCCGTTCATCTTTCATTCTTTCATCAATACTCCCCGTATCCAGTCTTTTCCCTCACTTTCTCTCTCTGTAACCCCCTGCAGACGAGTAGTATTCCCGACTTGCTTGGAGTTAAATCATTGAAAAGAAATTACCATAGAAGAATTTAGTTAAAATCCCTGGAGAAACACGGGGATTTCATATTGGTAAATACCGTCAAATCCTCTAAAGATATAAAGTAACCTTTTATTTAAAATAGTTTGCCCAATATAAAGGGTTACGGAATGACATAGAAGAGGAAGATGGGGTCAGAAGACGAATGATTGATTGGTTTGTTTTTACAGTTTATTAAACTTTTGCAGTCTATTTAAAGATTATAGCAAATAATTTTAGATTGTAAGAATTTTCTGGAGATAATTACTTATGCCAATGATCTCTAGTTGGGAAAGAAGAGGTGGATCCATATCTTTCCCCAAGGGTATTTGCGCGTAAAACCCCGACTGGAATTAGAATTCGGCCCTCCAATTTCCAATTCCGAGCCGTTATCTATTACATCATCCGCACATCCATGCTTACAGCACGTGGTATTCCTATATGGTCCCCCATCTAGATACTGACCAGGCTAGATGTTGCTTAACTTCGGTGATCGTTTGAGAACAGGTGTTTCAACGTGATATGACCGAACACCATATCACCCGCACCGCCAATCTTACAGCTCCTCATATTTGCAAGTTGTCATCCATCTAGGCACTGATTAGGCTCGATTGTACGAGAACCGATGTTTCAGCGCGATATGACCGTCATCCTCATGACTAGAATAGGTATCGGTTGACCCTAAACAAACTGATTAAGATTGTAGTTGTCCAGGAAGCATTCACTCGTTAGACTTATTAATATCAAAGGAAAACGAAAGGGATGGGGATGGTCTATCACTATGTACATGCTGCGTCCGAGCTATGAAGGTCCAAGCTAATGACAATAAGGAATAATTCATTCTAACATTTACCATACCAATAGCGATAGATTAGTGAAAGGTTGGCAATGTTATTTCTCTAGGATAAGGATTTCAGGGTGGAGAATAATTAATCACCCGTAAGGCCAGTGAAGCGCACTTGAACTGCAGCACCAGCCCAGCTATGGTAGCAATACTCCATTCTTGACCTGATAAAGCATGGTAGCCATGAGTTAGGTATTTTCGGGAGTGATACAAAAAAGCGACCATTTTACGAACATCTATAGCAATAGGATGTGCGTTGTGGTACAGTGGATATCGGTTCGGAACGAGAGACCGGGGAGCCGCGTTCGAATTCCAGCTGAATCCATTGTATTCACTTACGCGCAAATACCCTTGGGAAAGGTATTAATCCGTCTCTTCCTTCCAGTTATGGGTTAAATAGCAGGACAGATTGGGTTCTATAGCCTTGGTCGGCAGCCAGTCTACCGCAGAAAGCAATGGCAAACTACTGCGGGATAATCTTCTGCCCAGTCAGTCGTGTCTCTTTCGAGACATGATCGCCCAAGCGTGTATCACGTGCGGCACTTTAACTGACTGATAGCAATAGCACCAATGACATTTTCGGGAGCGATACGAAGAAGTGACCATTCTTCCAATATCTATAGCAATAATAGCAATAGCATCAACGCGATCTGTGTGATATCAGGCGAGCTTTAGACCTGGTAGTAGTCCGATGTAAAGAATCTCTTCGAGGGTATGACTACTCAGCGGGCTTGGTGCAGATTGTCTTTCTCTTAGTCGTTTGCGCTCTTATTGCCAGATGAAAACGACAAGCAATTGTTCCTGTTATAAACATCTTTACGCATAATTACAGTTTTCCGGGTGTAAGGTTCGAGTTTGAATATACATGTCAACAGTATGTATTAGCCTAAAGCTTCGAAAATGCCAGTATATTTTTCTTTCTCTCTTGTCAGATACAAGTCTTCTCCGAGAGTGATTCGTAGTCACATTTCCTCTCAAATTGGCCAATGAATTTGAAATGGTAGTTGCAGAGCCGACTGGTTTGACAAGTGGGCCTCACATATGGTATTAAAATAAGCGCAGAACGTGCTCGGGACATCACGTTTATGAGGTGAATGAATAGACGATAATTATCACATACAAATTCATAAAGGTATATTTCTAATGTTTTTTTTTTGTCTTGTTTATTTTTAATCCGACGGATTTTTATTACTTCAAAGGTTATTTTTCGGGGTTAACGATATTTAAATAGAACTTCCCATTTTTTTTGTTTGTTTTGTTTTTGTTTTTAAACGGTGTTTCTTTCTTCTACATGTCTGGGCATTAGGGAAAACTTAGAAAATAAAATGTGCCCTCCGTGAGGATTTGAACCTGCATACTTATAAGGAAGAGGGGTGACCCCGTCTGATCCGGCGGGATTTATACCAATCGCCTACGGCCAAGCAAGGTTCTGTTTACTTTAAAGTACATATCGTTCAGATATTTTCTCAAAAGTCGTAACTGCTCACATTTGTATCCGAAAAGTAAACAAAGCAATTCAGGAAGGCATATTTTAACACATCAAACGTTGTTTAGTGGGTCCCCGTATTTGAACAAAACCCACCATTTTTTTTAACAGGGTTCATTTTGTTTACCGGCCTGCGCATTCTAGAATTCTTTTTACATAAAATGTTACCTCTAATCGAAATGTGCTTTAAGGCAAATAGAACCTTATTGGCTGTGAGATTCTCCGCAACCCACTGGTCAAAAAGACTCCGGTACACGTTGGTTCTTCCTACGAAAGCGTTCAAATACTGTTGAAGGCTTTCCAAAACGTGGAATTAGACAGATTTATGGCTAAGTTTTAAGAGTTGTTACCAAAATTTGAATTTGGCTTCGCCCATTGTAAAATTTGTGAAGAACTATGCATATGAGTTGTTAATGAAAGTGTCACTTAATATACAAATTCAGTGTTGTGTGAATAATGACTAAGTAGGTGTGTCTATGACCGCGCATTCACAGTACTGCCTTTTCTGATCGGATGGCTTATATCAATGCAGATGGTTTTCGTGATATTCAAATAGCTGAATATTTTTTGAACAGATCTCATATTCATCCGAGAAGAGTAGTGAAAATTTGGGCTCGGGGAAAAAGAGATTTCTATTTAAAATTTTAATGCTTGGTCATTTGGCAATTTTTTTTTTTTAATTTTTAACAAGAATTTTCAGCACCCACCTCATATATCAATGTGTGTGAATGTTTTGAAATGCAAAGAAGCTTACTTAAATTGGTGAACTGAAATCAAATTCTGATTAAATTATTACTTCGAAGTATTTGCCTTTATAAAATGGCTGCTGATGATAGATCAAGCTTGTATCAAGTATGGCACTTAACGTATTCTCCGGCTAACAAGATGCACTTTTTCTTAAACAATACCCTGAAAATACCCTGAAAATACCCTGAAAATACGTGTGCTTCTTCAAAGACGAATGTATCAGTTGATATAAATGGTAATGAGGATCATTTATTGTACATGACCGACAGTAGTTATGACTCTGCAGATGATAGCTTAGAGATTTTACATGAATCCAGCAGTGACAAGTTTTTGGAATTTGAGGATGAATAAAATTTCTGTTTTATATTTTTACATGCATATTTTTTAAATTTTTGATTTATTTTTATGAAAATAAACCACCCTTGGACAATGAAAGATGTATAGAATATTTACTAATCATCAACTAGTATGTCATTGCCATACGAACAAAATCAGACGAGTGATGAATCTAAACAAAGCGTGGCAACAGTATGTGAGAGAGGCATGGTGAATGGGTTGTCTGAGAATGACCTTTTATTTTTCCTAAGAAATTTCTTTCCAATATTAGGGTGCGTTTTTAAAGCAGGCGGAAAATACGGTAACTAACTGAACATGGATACTGCTGTTCCGTGAACTTTGAAAAGGTCTTCCGAATTAAATACTCGGGTGTGCGTTGGGCTGCAATAGATATCGCCTCGGAACGAGAAATCGGAGAACAGAGTTCGAATTCCAGTTGAATTCACTCATTCATTTACGCGCAAATAACATTTAGAAATGTATTGATCTATCTCTTCTCCTTCCAGCTATCGGTTGAATTGCATGACAGATTGGATTTTTTAGCCTTAGTTCGCAATCAGACGACCACAGAAAGAAATACCAAACTACGACGGGAAATCTTCTCTCTAGTCAGTCAGTCATGCATCGAAAGAGACATGATTACCCAAGCTTGTATCACGCATGACACTTACATGACTGAAAATGAATGCTGCTGCTCTGCGCCTTTTAAAAAAATGGCCTAGGAATTAAATCTTCGGCTCAAACAATCTTCTAGCAACATCAATACGCGACCTATTTTAGCAGTTCTAATTTTGATGGCTATCACATAGAAAAGCGAACGTTTTCCCAATTAGCCTTTAATGAAGAAACAGGTTGACTTATTAACTATTGCTCTTGAAATGTGTCTCAGAAAATATGGGAAACAGACTGTCTTTGACTGTTGTATCGTGGAATAAAGAGATACACAGAGAAATGTAGATAAACTATTTATTAAACAGTGTGGTCCGACCAAGATGTATATACAATATTTATAGTCTATCGCAGTTGTAGGTGTTAATGACAACACTTCGTGCTAAGCGCACATTGTCTTTTATACATCCGATGTCACATGGTACGAGCCACGAGACAACACTGTCAAACTTGTCGGGGATACATTCTTGTTATGAGGTACTTTTGCGCCCAACTTCTGAGTCTTGTATTTGTTAGTTACCGTATTTGATGTACAGTCGTGTATGCAACAAAGCCATTTTCCAATGTTATAACCGGTGGGTTTCATGAGGAAATATTCTGAATGTATTAAGTGAAATGGATTCAACTTCTCTACGCTATAGATAGATAGATAGATAGATAGATAGATAGATAGATAGATATGAACCGACATAGATAGATAGATAGATAGATAGATAGATAGATAGATAGATAGATAGACTGAGATAGATAGATAGATAGATAGATAGATAGATAGATAGATAGATATGAACCGACATAGATAGATAGATAGATAGATAGATAGATAGACTGAGATAGATAGATAGATAGATAGATAGATAGATAGATAGATAGATAGATAGATAGACTGAGATAGATAGATAGATAGATAGATAGATAGATAGATAGATAGATAGATAGACTGAGCTAGATAGATAGATAGATAGATAGATAGATAGATAGACTAGATAGATAGATAGATAGATAGATAGATAGATAGATAGATAGATAGATAGATAGATAGATAGATAGATAAAAACTTGTAATAGAATGTCCCACAATTACTATGGCCTATGTGGACTGCCTATAATAGTAGCCATATATAGTGAACACAGGAGATACTGGTGACTTGCAATTACCAACCTGACACAATGTTACCCGTCTTGCCGAAGTGTATTCTCTTTACAATAAACCTCTCTTCTTTTATCTCTGCATATGTTTTTGTTCTTTCACTCTAGTACCACCGTGTCCGTTTGCAAACTTTTTAAAGGGTACAACCAAACTACATTGTAATAGATAGATAGATAGATAGATAGAAAAAAAAATTGTTATATATATATATATATATATATATATATATGAGAAAACATCGATAAAAACTACATTGTGAGATATATATATATATATATATATATATATACACACACACACACACACGCACACATAGATAGATAGATAGATAGATAGATAGATAGATAGATAGATAGATAAGAAAAAAAAAAGTTTAGCCATAATATTATTTCCCGCACAAAAAATTGCTAAATGAAATAGCAGAAATAATGTCCAGATATAATCACACCAAAAAACACACACTAGGATCATACAAAACTGGATGAAAGTGTTTAAAATCATTTTAAAATCATTCCTGTCGCGTGTTCGTGAAAATCCCCGTTGTATCTTTGAAAACCTTGAAAAATCAGTTATTATAAATCGCTTGAAAATACCAAAAGATTGAAACTTAGGTTTCGGAAATAACTCGTTTTCAAATGAAAAATATTAAAAAAAACTCTACAATATATATGTATTGAACACTTTTTAATACAACTGTGTACCGGTTTAATTTAATTATGACCAAAAAATAATTAACATTATAGATAGATAGATAGATAGATAGATAGATAGATAGATAGATAGATAGATAGATAGATCACAGAAACCAGATTTTGCTATGTATATATATAATCGTTTTACCCCAAGCAAGGCAACTGATGCGCAGGGGGCTACAAAAGAGTAAAAGTTTGGATTGGAGGAGAGTAAAGAGAAAAACGAACCAGTTACAGAGGGTGTCAGAGAAGGGGCAAGAGAAGGATGGAAACACAGGTGTGAAGACAATTGCGAAGGTAGAGAAAAGGAAAGGAACAAGATATACAGGGTGATGTAGAAAGAACTGGAGTCAAGTGGATAAGAGATGGTTATTGACATTGCATTTAAATTCCTGACAGTTGCAAAGGCAGAGAGAAAGGAAAAGAACATGATAGAACAAGATATACAGGGTGATGTAGAAAGAACTGGAGTCAAGTGGATAAGAGATGGTTATTGACATTGCATTTAAATTCCTGGACGTTGTGGCCGTCGGGAAAGCATGTATATGGAAGGGAGTTCCACAGGTGGGAAGTGTGAGAAAAGAAGCTAATGAAGTAGAATTGTCGGCTGCATTTCGTTGATCTAACTGTAAATGGGTGGGACCTTGTTGCCAGTCTGGTTACACGAATAAATTCTTGTGGCAGGAGTACCAGTGACTTAAGTTCTTCATAGGAGAAGCCATGAAAATATTTATAGAATAGATAAAGGGAAGCCACATCCCGCCGGTGTGAAAGTGGCTGGAGTCGAGCCGACAAGTCGGGACCTATCACATTACAGATTCTCCTTTGGGGCCTGTCGGTAACACTATATATATATATATATATATATGTGTGTACAGGGTGAGAAAGATAGCTATTTGTAAATTATGTAGATTAGTAAATACTAATATACCTACAACCGATCCTAGCAAAAAAATTAAGTTAACATTATACTACTCTAAATCTAGTATATCCGATTTAATTATTCGCAATGATTCTTCTCCACCGATTTTCATTTTGCAAAAAACAAGATAGTTTATAAATTCAAATGTCCTTTGGTAGACTGTATTCCAACGGATTAAATAATATTTACGTTAGTCACACCACAAACACGTTTTCACTACGCTTGACACTACACTTGAACGATAATTCTAACATTTTTAAGCATTTAAAACAACATGCCTGGCCACATACACAATTCCGAAAAACCCTTGTTGAAAACACAACTATACTTAAACATGAAAACAATAAACAAAAACTAAAAATTCTCGAAGCTATATACATAAAACAGTTGAAACCTAACCTGATCAAGATAAACTATAAAATCCCCACAAATATCCTTAAATGCCTCTAATTAATACAAAAGCCACTGTTTAAGTCCAATGGCTTACCATATTTAATATTTCTTGTTTTCGCTCTCGCTTGGTTATGCGTGACGTCATTCGCTTCCAGCATCTTAAATGTACGAGTTTTTTGTTGCTTGGAAATCTTCCATGTAGCCAAAAACAGTTTGTCATTATGGTTTGTCCGTGTTTATAATATATAATGTAATTTGACATCTTTGAAAATGGATTATGTCAGCCGAAAGCTTAGATTGGATTATTAAAAAAAATTATGCATCAATATTGTAATTTTCTTCATTTAATGATAATCCGATTAAGTTAATCAGAAAATATGAAAAAAATTACATAAAATAGACACAACTAGTTTATATTATTTAATGAAATATGCATTAATGAATAAATCCTGCCTAAATATTTATAGATTGATGTACTACAGATTGTTACTTAACTGAGTAGACAAATGCCGGTTTCGTGATGATCTCACTCCTCAGGGTTTTTTGTTCAGATTGAATAGAAAGAGACAAAAACCTGACAAAAGGATAGCTTACAAACTAGATAGATAGAAATAGATTGAGAAGGTAGGTATGAATAGATAACTCGATTAATATATAGATAGATCGATAGATAAAATACATTCGGCTAGATAGTTAGATATGAACGGAGCTAGCTAGCTAGCTAGCTAGCTAGCTAGCTAGATAGATAGATAGATAGATATGAACCACTTGATATATATATATATATATATATATATATATATAGAGAGAGAGAGAGAGAGAGGAGAGATAGGGAGATGAAAAATAAGTAGAAACAGATTTATATATATATAAATATATGCATATATATATATATGCATGCATGTATCTATTTAAAATATAAATAAAGTATATAATTATATGGGAGAAAGTACCAAAAAAGAAGGACAAACAGACGCACACACACACACACACACACACACACACACACACACACACACACACACACACACACACACACACACACACACACACACACACACAAAGACTGAGGCAACAACGTGACGTCAGTCTCAGAAAAAAATATGGAATGACCTAGAGGGCAGCACATCCGGGTCACGTTGCACATGGACGATGTACAACATCAGTCCACTCCATTTTTAACCATTTCTAATTGGAGAAACAGGGACGTTCAAGAACCAGGAACGGATGCTGTTACTAATTTCACCCGAGACTGACAGCCTGACTGCTTAGATATTTATAAGCTCAAAGAAGTGTCTCTTTTGAGGTGACAGTTTTATTAGAAATATGAAAAATAGATTATCATTAGTAGTGGTAGTAACTGTAGTCGTCGTAGTGATGGAGAGAGCAGTACACCGACAAGTGACACTCTGCTACAATTATTATTATCATTCACCCAATGCATCTTCACAACAGTATTGTGGGATTTACTCTTGAGGCTAAGTGACAACAAGTTCCCCAAACCTACGGACCTCTTCTGAAATGTCGAACTGGTTTTAGCAGGGAAAATTTCCATTGATCATTTCGGCAAAAAAAAAAAAATTATTATTATTATTATTATTATTATTATTATTATTATTATTTCTTTTAATTTCTGTTGTATACACATTTCCATCTGGGTCTCAACCAGAGACTTAAGTTGAGCAATGGCTTAATGGTATTTTCCACTGACCATTTTGTGAAAAAAAATCATTATTTTCTTTCGGGTCCCAGCCAGAGAGTTAAGGTCAGAAATGGCTTCATGACATTTTCCACCTATCAAAAAGAAATTAAGATTACACATATTTTACATATTATTATTATTATTATTATTATTATTATTATTATTATTCATTTTTCGATTTCTGCTATGGTCGCACTACCTATCAGGTTTGCGGGAAAACCTAAGGCAGGTCGTGGTGTGTTGTTATGGCTCCATTTCACGTTTCTTTCTATTTCCCCTAACATCCTTAGCGTTATATAGACAAATTCTCCTTTGTGTGTAGGCTGTACTTAACAAGACAATGTTTTGTATATTTTTAATTGGGGTTTCCAGGGATTCTTTGAATGTGTTTTTGTTCCATTTACTATAATTCCAAGTGCACCTACTATTAATGGTACAATTCTTGTATTCAATCTCCACATTTTTTCTATTTCAATTTCCAGGTCTTTATATTTTGACAGTTTTTCGAATTTCTATGTTACAATCCGCTGGACAAGCCATATCAATTAATAGACAAGTTTTCTCTTTCTGGTTTTTAAAAACAATGTCTGGCCTGTTTGCTTCAATTTTTCTGTCTGTGTAGTTGGTGTAATCCCATAGAATAGTTACATCTTCTATTTCTGTAACCGGTGCTGGGTGATGTTCATACCAGTGTTTGTTTACAGATTTTCCATAATGTTTGCACATTGACCAATGTAAATATTGCCCAACTCTATCGTGGCGAATTTTATATTCATTTGGGGCAAGCACAGAACAGCCTGAGATTAGGTGGTCTATTGTTTCTTGGTGTCTATCACAAAAACTGCATTTTGGATTCACATTATAATGTATGATATTTGCCTGAAAATTTTCAGTGAAAAGATTTTGGACTTACCCTGCAAGAATAAAGCCTTCAGTTTCAGACTTTAATCGAGATGCACGTAACTATCGATGAGTATTAACTTTATCAACATTGGGTTTATTAGCATGTTTTGGAAATTGGCCATACAGAGGTTTGTGTTGCCAGCCTTGTTTCATCTATTCAAGAGCTTTACCATTGGCTTTCTTTTTCATATTTTTTGCCGCAATAGTTTCTGTTTTGCTTTCCTACAGAATCTACTAAATGAAAATCTTGTTTGTATTTAGTGCCTTCTTTCATTATTAAATATTTTTTCGTTCTGTTCTCATGTTGTCTGACTAATTGTATCATCCAGTACTTTGTTGTTTCTATTTATGTTAGTAAGCCAATAGTTGTTGTCTTGTATGATAGTTCTAGTTGAATAAGACCTCTTCCTCCTTCTTTACGGGGTATGTATAGACGGTATACATCAGCCTTTGGATGATGCATTTTATGCTTAGAAAGGAGCTTTCTCGTCTTAGAATCCATTAGTCTGATGTCATTTAGAGTTCAGTTCAAGATATTGAAATTATATTGGGCCACTGGGATGGGAGGTTACAAATGGCCATAATTCTGTCCTGAGAATTCAATTCGGTTTTTTTATATCATTCGTAGCCTTCTATAGTACTTTTTAGGTGCTATTTCTTTCATTTTCTTTTTGGTGAATTTTTTCACTCGCATTTACCCCGAGGCATTTATAAGTTTGTTCTTCCTCTAAGTCTTTTACTGTTACAGCAGGGTCTAAGCTAATTGAGGATGTTTGCTGTAGTGATCCTCGTAAAACTAGCTTTAGCACACTTATTCAAACTAAATTTCATTCAAATGTCTTCACTGAAGCATTTTACAGTTTGCAGAAAACCTTCCAGCTCATTATCATTCTTAGTATACAACTTTAAGTCATTCATATAAAATAGATGGCTTATTTTCTTTTGGGCTATTTTATAACCACATAAAATTTGACTGGTTAATGCTATTACTGATATGCAAAATAGTAAGGGAGGCAAAGAAAATTATTATTATTATTATTATTATTATTATTATTATTATTATTATTATTATTATTTCTCGCGTATTGTAAGTTTTAAAAACTTGCACCGGTACATTTAATTATCTGTCAAGTTGCAACAAGGATCTAACACAGGCAACTCTTCCCCGAAAATATTGGCAGTGCCTAAAAGTGCCGGTTCTAAGTCATACAGTTTTAATGGGATTGATCCCAGTGGGCCAACCACCACTGGAATCACAATGGCATTCATTTTGTACATTCAAAACAATCTTGCCATCTCACCTTTCAAATCAGAATAGTTTGTAATTTTCTCAATAATTTTGTCTGCTATATTTGTGTCCTTTGGTAGGCAACATTAATAATACGACAGTTCTTGATGCCTTTATCTAACACAATGCTATCCGAACGGTGTTGGCGTATCACTTGGTGTTATGGTGACCTCCTACGAGGAATGGACTCTTCCTCCTGTTATATGTAATTACCTTCGTGACATCCGGGGAGCAGTTGATCAGAAGCAGTTAACAAGTGCAGTTAACGGAAGCAGTTAGCGAAGGCACTTAACGGCATTTGACGACAGCACCTAGTGAGGCAATAAGCAGCGTAATAATACCTTCAGACTTACTTATTTCTATATTACTTATTATTAACACTTCTTTTGAGTATCTTGTTTCTTGTTATACTAATACACTGTTTTGAACCTACCTTGTTGTTCCATGTCATATTTTCGGCACAAACCGGTCACTACAACTTTGAGGTTTATTATTATTATTATGTCATTTTTCATCATATTTCGATTTCTGCTTTGGTCTCACTACCAACCAAGTCTGCGGGGAGACCTAAGGCAGGTAGTGGCGTGTTGTTATGGCTCCATTTCATGTTTTTCTATCTTCCCTATCATCCCTAGCATTACATAGATAAAGTTTTCCTTAGTGTGTGGGCTGTACTTAATAAGACAATTTTTTGTATATCTCTTAAGCTGGGGCTTCCAGGGATTCTTTCAATGTGTTGTTTTGTTCCATTTTTTATCATTCCAAGTGCACCTACTATCACTGGCACAACTCTTGTTTTCAATTTCCACATTTTTTCTATTTCAGTTTCCAGGTCTTTATATTTTGACAGTTTTTCAAATTCCTTGATTGCTATGTTACAATCCGCTGGACAAGCCATATCAATTAATAGACAATTATTATTATTATTATTATTATTATTATTATTATTATTATTATTATTATTGCTATAACTATTATTTCATTTGGTTAGCTGTTTAATGCAGTCATTTAACAAAACATTCACTTGAGTTCTAAAATAAATTAAGTATTTGAGCTTTTCTGTGTATATAAGTAGTTCGTAACCTAACTATTATTATCTTCGTATAATTCTTTTGGTTCCTCCGTTAGTTAGCTCGACCGTTACACCTTGCCAATATCTCATAAATAATGGCTGCTTTGATAGCAAGAAAAGATGGAAAAGACATATCAAAGACTCTTTAAATATTCTCGAGCTCCGCCATTATATTTTGATATTTGATGGCGGCACCCTGGGGAATATTATCGCCATTAAATATTATTCAAATATTAACCTATGCCCCGGTTTTTTTTCCTAATCTTAAATTTCCTAATAGAAACAATACTTTCCCAAACAAGCGTATACAACAAACATATAAAAAGAATCCAAAGAAAACTGTTAACATCTCATAACATAACACTATACTGCACATGAAAAAGAATTCTCTTCAAATATGAACTACTAGCAGTATAGCCTGGCGTTGCTCGGGTGTAATGAAAGCTTTAAAGCTAATCTATGGTTTTGGAGCTCAGACTCAGCCTAAAGAATATTTGTGTGAAGTTTGGTGAGAATCGGATAAAAATTGTGGATTTATATAAAGGACATACAAACAGATAAATAGACACACACACACACACACACACACACACACATCTTACCTTTATATATATATATATATATATATATATATATATATATATATATATATATATTATCGATTTTCTGCACTATTGTAAGAACTACAACCTTGAAACTTCTGAATATCGTTTCTTATGTCTTTGTCTATGAGTGTATCAAATTTGAATAAAATCGGACCACTCCTTCTATAACCCGATTTATCGATTATCGATTTTCGATATTTATTGGGGGTACCTCGATACAAAACCTAGCTCAGAACACTCACAGACGCATATAGTACACTATGTAAATTTTCAAGAAAATCAGTTCAGCCGTTTCGTGGTCTATAGGTAACGGACACACACACACACAGACATACACACACACACACAGACAAAGTTCCATTTCTTTAAGGAAGATTTCTCACGACATGTCTGACCCTGTTAACACGACTGATTCGTAGGACGTAAATATACGACCTCCCTGAAATTGTTTACTGTCAACATATATGCAAATTAATTGAAACAAAACCAATAATGTCTTCATACCTTCTTTCACACTTTCTCTGATCCCGTATACGTCGTCACTTGACTTTGTTTTTTCTCTTCTGACCGCATTTTGCTTTGTTTTGGATTGATCCAGTTTGTTTCATCGTCTTAATGATACAGCTGACAGTTAAAAAGCAGACACTAACAATATCCGTGATCTTTCTATAAAGCTTGCCGGTGTGTTTGTGCAGTGTTACAATTTTCATACGCTTTCTTGAAGTAACGTCCATCGCAGACAATGGCTGTAGGAAAATTAATCAACAGTAATCGACACAGTGGAAGCCTGTTGGGCACGGAGTCCACATATTCAGAAAGATACATATTTTGATAGATGTAGGCGGGTCAGACATGCAAGTTCAGGGTAGGTATGTTCTTGCAAGTCAACTTTAAAATTTCTGGGATTTATGAACTAAGATAAAGGTATAGACGAGTAAAATGCTAGGCTATCTAACTATCTAGCTAGCTAGCTGGATAGATAGATAGATAGATAGATAGATAGATAGATAGATAGATAGATAGATAGATCTTAACCTAGCCATAGATAGATAGATAGATAGATAGATAGATAGATAGATAGATAGATAGATATGAGCAGACTGAGATGGAGTAGATAGACTAAACTATCGCCCGTTTCACACTCCACCCACGTCTGTTGAACAGGTGTAGAGGCTCATCCCTTGTTCCCTGTTTAGGATGTGGTTTCCGGTTTTCTCTTTTCCAATCTCACTCTTACGTAGCCCTCTGCACATCAGTGGCGTTACCGCCTTGCTCGGGGTGATATGATTTTAAAAAAAAAGATAGATAGATAGATAGATAGATAGATAGATAGATAGATAGATAGATAGATAGATAGATAGATATGAGCAGACTGAGATAGATAGATAGATAGATAGATAGATAGATAGATAGATAGATAGATAGATAGATAGATAGATAAGAATTTAGAAGAGAATGAGCCTTAAAGGAATTGTTTGAATGATTTCATTGGTTTTGGATCATTGACACATGACTTCCGGTCAGTTCATTAGCCGTTTGTCCCTAACGAACTTGCCCAAGCACAAATTTCCACGAAACATTGGGGTGGACATCGTAATTATTTGTTTCGCTTTCAGATAATCAACACTGAAAACATCTCGGCCATGATCCAGCAATTATCTGCCGCAACGGTCTTTCTCACTTTCCATTGAGACCATTTTCGGTCTTGGCGCAGGATAATGGTAGTGTTATCTCCGCCGGGGAATCAGACGAGATAAAATGGAAGGATTTGATTGAATTGTCGGAAATGGTCGTCGATGACAGTGGCGAGCTTCGGACTGTCCTTGTAGTGAAGTGGATCATAACTGGAGCTAGAACATGCGAAGTTAACGAAGAACAGGAAAGATGGAGAAAAGGAAAAGTTGGCGTGAGTCATAGTGGTTAATTTTAACATTGATATGATAATGGCAAATAGAGCGGAAAAGAAAGAAAGAGTGAGGGAGACAGGAAGAGGAGATATCGAAAATAAGCATAGTAAAAAAGCACGTCATTAAAAAGAAAGAAAGAAAGAAAGAAAGAAAGAAAGAAAGAAAGAGGCCAAAATAAGTACATTAATACAGCATGTTAGCAAAAGAAAGAAAAATTGAATGAAAGTGACAAAGGGGACTGGGTGACGAAAATAAGCATAGTAAAAAGAAACATCGGTAAAAGAACGAAAGAATGAAGAAAAGAACAAACGAAAGAACGAGCGAACGAAAGAAAGAAAGAAAGAAAGAAAGAAGAAAAGAACACACGAACAAATGAAAGAACGTACATTAAGAGAACGAAAAAAAAAGAAAGAACAAACGAAAGAATGAAAGAAAGAAGAATGAACGAAAGAAAGAACGAACGAACAAAACAACGTGCGAAAGAATGAATGAAAGAAAAAACAAACGAACGAAAGAAAGAAAGAAAGAAAGAAAGAAAGAAAGAACAAACGAAAGAACAGACTAAGGAAAGAATGAAAGAAAGGACGAACAAACGAAAGAAAGAACGAAAGAAAGAACGAAAGAATGAAAGAACGAAAGAATGAAAGAAAGAAGAATGAACGGACAAATGAACGAACGAAAGACAGAAAGAACGAACGCACAAAACAACAAACAAAAGAAAGAAAGAAAGAAAGAAAGAAAGAACAAACGAAGGAAAGAAAGAAAGGACAAACGAAAGAAAGAAAGAAAGAAAGAAAGAACAAAGAGAAGAACGAACGAATCAAAGAAAGAAAGAAAGAATGAAAGAAACAACGAATGAACGAAAGAAAGTAAAAAAGCACAAGGAAAAAATGAACTAACGAAAGAACGAACGAACGAAGTTAAGAATTTAAACGCGAGCAAACGAAAGAAAGAAAGAAAGAAAAAAAGAAAGAAAGAATGACCGAATGAAAGAAAGAAAGAAAGAAAGACAGAACGAAAGAACGAACGAACGAACGAAAAAGAACGAACAAAGGAAAAACCGAAAGAAAGAAAGAAAAAAGAAACGAACGAAAGAACTGACGCTCGAAAGAAAGAACGAACGGAAGAAAGAATGAAAGAAAGAATAAAAAATGAAAGAAAGAAAAACGGGAAGCAAGCGAAAGTGGTGACGAAAATATGAATCGCAAAATAGCACGTCGGTAAAAGAAAGAAAGAAAGAAAGAAAGAAAGAAAGAAAGAAGAGAGCGTGGTGACAAAAATACAAATAGGTGCACAGTTTGCCTGTAAAAGAAAGAAAGAAAGAAAGAAAGAAAGAAAGAAAGAAAGAAAGAAAGAAAAGAAAATAAAGAAAGAAAAAGGAAAGAAAGTAATAAAGAAAGAAAGAAAGAAAGAAAGAAAAAAAGAAAAAAAGAAAATAAAGAAAGAAAAAGGAAAGAAAGTAATAAAGAAAGAAAAAGGAAAGAAAGTAATAAAGAAAGAAAGAAAGAAAGAAAGAAAGAAAGAAAGAAGAGAACGTGGTGACAACAATAAAAATAGGTGCACAGTTTGCCTGTAAAAGAAAGAAAGAAAGAAAGAAAGAAAGAAAGAGAAAATAAAGAAAGAAAAAGGAAAGAAAGAAAGAAAGAAAGAAAGAAATAGAGGATGAAGGAATACAAAGGAAGACAATGTATTCTTAGAGGTTGCAAAAAAGTAAAAGCAAATTAGCGATCTTGCAGAACACGAAATTAAACTCAATAAAAGAACAAGAAAAAGTAAAGGAATAATAAAATGTTCGTTTCTTCATTAGAACAGAAAAGAAATGCATTTTAAGAGCCGCCTTCTCTATTTGTTTGTGTTTCTAATGGGTTTCTTATTTACCCATGACGAGGAGAAATCTCTCGATTTGGAAAAAGTTGAAAAGTCATAGCGTATTATCTTCTCGCCTAGTTTGAATTGTAATCGTTCCAGAAGAATTCAATCGAATAAATAGTTAAAATGAATACCATTTGATCTAAGATGGACTCAATTCGAGCAATGTTTCTTCTCAAGTTTCGACGGCATTACCCTTATTCAATTTCTTGAGTTGTCCAAGTGGAAGATTTCGGTATGCTTCACCGCGCATGCGTGTACAACTGAATCTTGATATTCGACAATATTTCTCACTGAATCTGGAAGACGACACTCAAACAAGTCCTGTCATCTAACCTTTGTGTAAGATTAAAGGTGATTGGGCATCGACACGCAAACGAGAAATTTATTTTTATTTCCAGTTCACGATTATTGGTATCTCACGTTTTGCATATTTATTTTTGAAACGGCCTTCGTGTTTTCGATCTGAATTTAATTTTAATTCTTGAACGTATGTAATTTTAATGGCATCAATTATCATTAGCTTTTTTTCCTTCTAGTGGCAGGACCACACGAATTTAAATATGCTACTAGATTGGCAACTAGGTCCCACACTTTTACCCTTGAAATAGTTAAATCTAACCACACTTCTACTCCAACAGTTTCTTTTCTCGCACTTCCTGTTTGTAGAAAACCCTTCCATTTAATTGTTTCCTTAATCGCTACAATCTCCAAATATTTAAATGCAACGACAATGGCCATTTTCTGTCTTCTTGAATCACGTTCATCTTTTATTTTTTCTTCAATATTCATTGTACCCAAATGTTTCTCTCATTGTAACCTTCTGCGCACCAGTAGCGCCCCCTGCCTTGTCTGGAGTGAAATAATTAAAATGATTAAAAGAAATTTTGACGTTTCTCTTACTTTATATATATATATATATATATATATATATATATATATATATATATAAAAATGATCCCAACACCAAGAAATTTCAATAGAACCCATGACAACAAATCAACAGTGAAATTACTAATTTATGACCTGCGTCTGATTTTTCGTGACTGTTATCATTGCATAGAAATGTTTTATGGCAACAGAAGGTAATATCATCTTTGATGGTGGATATCTTTATGTTAACGTCCCTACAAACACTCTGAAGATGGCTCATGTGAGCTATAAAGCTTAGAACCGGAGGACTAAAAATATCCAATTGTCGGAAAATTTTGGTCTTTATTCTCACCAGAAATTAAAACGAAAATACGATCTTAAGAACGGCTGATGATTGTATGTATGTATGTATGCCGCATTCACCCTAGTCGAGTTGAGCGGGCTTCCTCCCTGACGGAGCAAGTCTCATTGGGATTTGTTTAAGGGCAGGGTCCCAAGTCCTACCCTGTTATTTAACCCATAACTGGAGGGAACGGACGGATTAATACCTTTCCCAAGGGTACCAGTGCGCAAGTGAGTGCAGTGTGCTCAACTGAAATTGGAACTCGGCTCACCGATTTCCCCCTCCAAGCCGACATCCACCGCACCACAACGCACATCCGTGAACGCTAACAGCACCTGGTATTCCCAAGTGGTCACCCACGTAAGTACTGACCAGGCTCAACGTTGCTTAATCTTAAGAACGGCTGATGATTAAACATAATAGACATTCATTCTCTGCTACAAATAACAATATATGTTTAGATAATTATCGGCTGTCTCAATACATTATATATATATACATCTACATATATATGCAGGCTTTTACTGTTTCTTTCTTAAAATTTCGTTTTTATTTTTTCTCCCTTTTCTTTTTAACTTTTACTTTGTTTTTCATTCTTAAACGAGTAGGCATGTCAAAAATGACAACAAAATATTTATATCGATATGTTGTCTAAAATGATGGCAACATATATATTGATTTACCTGTATTAAGTATCTTACATTAAGGCATAAGAAAAAATAATACAAATCCCTGTGCGTGACAAGATATATACATATATATATATATATAATTGGAGTAGATAGACTAAACTATTGCCCGGTTCACACACCATCCACGTCTCTTGAACAGGTGAGGAGGCTCATCCCTTGTTTCCTGTTTAGGATGCGGTTTCCAGTTTTCTCTTTTCCAATCTTTTCACTCCTATGTAGCCCCCTGCACATCAGTGGCGTTACCGCCTTGCTCGGGGTGATACGATTAAAAAAAAAATTGTAAACGCGTTATTACGTGACTAGGTTTCTACCATGTGGTGTCTTCACGCTATTTCCAATAACTTATTTACCGTGTTTTTTTTGGGTTTTTTTTAGAACGCTAATGTAACAGGAATTTTGTTTTTTGAACGTATGATTACACTTAGTCATAATTTCTATTTGAAAGAATAGAATTCAGTAATTCATTTTCGTTTGAGAATAACTTTTCTTCGTGGCACATTCTACATATTTTGCCACCGTTGTAAGGCTTGGCTTTTTTCAGTATACTCCACGTTATGTCTGGTTCTTTTCCATATTTTAATTTTAATTTCTACAGGTGGCTACCCAATTTTGTACATTTTTAAATTTTTTTTAATTTGAATGTACACCTGTGATTATTATAAAATAATAACATAATAAGGCACTGTTGAAGAGCAAACACGTGGCAAAAGCTTTCATAACTGGTCGTAAAGTTTAATAACTGGTATTAAAGAGAATGAACTGAGCCGACGCTGCCTCGCTATTTTCTCTCTCTCCCCGTGAACGTGATACGAGATATAAAACATCATTGCTCTTCTTCAGGTGATATACAAATGCATACACACAGTCTTTATTATAATAAACAGGATATTTATCTATTTTTGCTTATCTTTGTTTATTTTATAGATTGTTAGTATTTGTTTTCTTTTTAATTTTTCATTCTACATTTTTTCTTTTTTACAATAGTTTTCTGATTTACCTTTTTCTGCAGTTCTTATATTTACAAGCTTAACTACCAAAGTTAAGCAACGTCCATCCTGCTCATTACCTAGATGGGTGACCGCTTTGGAATAGCATGTGTTGTAAGTCACTTTCTCACTGATGTGATGTGCCTTTCCGCAGTCTTTTCTACAAATATTATCATAGCAACTGCTCTCACGACACATGGATTTCAGCGTGCTACTGGATTGATGTCTAGGATTTACTCTTTTACCGATGAAATAGTTAAATGTAACCACCAGTTCTACTTCAACAATTTCTTTGCTTGCACTTCCCGCCTATGGAAGTCCCGTTTACTTACTACGGTTATAAATACAATCTCCAAAAATTTAAATACAACGTCAGTTGCCATCTTTTACCTTCTTGAATTTCGTTCATCTTTTATCATTTCTTCAGCAACCTCTGTATCCAGTAATTTCATTCACTGTAACCATCTGCGCACTAAAAGCGGTCACACTTTGCTTGGTGTCAGCCAGTTAGTTAAGTGCCATACGTGATGCACGCTTGGGCGATCATGTCTCGAAAGAGACATGACTGACTGGGCAGAAGATTATCCCGCAGTAGGTTGCCATTGCTTTCTGCGGTAGACTGGTTGCCGACCAAGGCTATAGAACCCAATCTGTCCTGCTATTTAGCCCATAACTGGAAGGAAGAGACGGATTAATACCTTTCCCAAGGGTATTTGCGCGTAAGTGAATACAATGGTCGTTTTCATCTCGTCTTTAATACATACGCGCGCACATAGCACATAGTACTATGAATTATGAGTCAACAATGCAAGGCGGATACAGGGTTGAATGGTATGAAAGTTTTTCTTCTATCTTTTAAGGCACAAGACCACTGCGGTAGGAGCTGGAATAAATATCTTTATATATCCAACAAAGTTTTGTTAATAGTATATTTCAGCGTTTTAATGAAAAAAGATTAACAACCATATCACGTTGAATCACAAGTTCCCGTATGTTCATAAAAGTTAAGCAACATCAAACATGGTCAGTACCTAGATGAGTGACCGCTTGAGAATACCAGGTGCTGTAAGCTTAGATGTGCGGGTAGTGTAATGAATAATGGCTCTGAATTGTTACTTGGAGAGCCGAGTTACAATTCGAGTCGGGTTCCTTATATTCACTTCTGCGCAAACACGCTTGAGAAAGGTATGAATTCACCATTTCTCCTTCTAGCTATGGGAATTAGTAAGACTTTTATCCCTAAACCATTATTATCTCCCCACAATTTTTTACGATTTAAAAATATCCTCCGACAATCAAATTTAAAATCTTAAGAGGGAACTTAAGTTCTTTTTTGAAAACCGAATACAACTTTCCACCGCTTATAACAATCTTTCAACCAGCAATTTTAATTTTTCATTTTTCCATCGCATTGGTGGAGTTGCTGAAAAATGGGTTTTTCAAGTCATCATTCACTAGAATATTATATCTTCTCCTTTTTCTTCTATGTTCCTTGTCATTTCAGGACGTAAGCGATCATGGCCTTCCACGTCTTCGTAAATCTGGTGGCTCTGAGCACATATTCTCCTGTAAAGCCACGCATCTCCCGTTCTGTCATCCCTTCAAATATGTTATACACTGCTTCCCTCTGTCTCTTTTTCCCTCTATCTGGCCTGTTAGTATCAGGTTCTCCAAACCCTCCTTCCTTATTGCATGTCCCAGGAACTTTAGTTGTCTTTTCCTGATGCTCGATATTAATTTCCTTTTTGTTTCCATCCTTTCCAAAACCTCATCAATGCTCACATGTTCGGACTGGCTCAGAATGAGTAATCGGAGAACATAGTTCGAATTCCAGTCGAGGTCGTTACATTCACTTATATGCTAATAGTCTTTAGGAAGGATTCCAATGTCCATATACATGGCCTTGGCGTGTATGTCAGCGAACATCTCCCTCTAGGTATGGTGATTTTTTTAAATCTCCAAAATATTCTTACATGTGTCTCCGTCTCGCTACTAAGCTCAGTAAGCTCTCTTTTCTTTTTCTACCGCTCTCTTTATTCTCCTGACTCCTGACAAAGCAGCATCTCCGACAATATAGACAAGGCCATTTTTTCTCATCCGTTCGCTAATATATTTGTTCTCTATGACTTTAATGCCCACCATTAAAACTGGAAAACCTCTGTCACAGTTCTTGCTTTTTATCTCCACTCGCAATTAATGCAAGCGTGTCTGAAATGATGCTAACAAGATAAACCAGCGTATAAACCAATTTTTTTTAATCATATCACCTGAAGCAAGATGATAACGCCACTGATGCGCAGGGGGCTACGTAAGGGTAAAAAGAATGGAAAAGAGAAAACCGGAAACCGCATCCTAAACAGGGAACAAGGGATGAGCCTCTTTACCTGTTCAATAGACGTGGGTGGAGTGTGAACCGGGCGAGAGTTTAGTCTATCTACTCCAATTGAAAAAAAATAAAGAGAGAAAAGAGTGAAAAGATTGGAAAAGAGAAAACCGGAAACCGCATCCTAACCAGGAAACAACGGATGAGCATCTTCATCTGTTCAATAGACGTGGGTGGAGTGTGAACCGGACGATAGTTTAGTCTATCTACTCCAACTGAAAAAAAAAAAGAAAAAAAGAAAAGAGTGAAAAGATTGGAAAAGAGAAAACCGGAAACCGCATCCTAAACAGGAAACAAGGGATGAGCCTCTTCACCTGTTCAATAGATGTGGGTGGAGTGTGAACCGGGCGACAGTCTATCTACTCCAGCTCTAAGGATTACTGGCGGCTGTTAAAAAAGTGTGCTAAACAACAGCAAATCTTCGATTCTTCACTATTCAATAATTTTGAGGATTTAACATCCACAGCGGACAAGGCTGAGTTATTTACTCGCATATTCCCGTACAACTTCAAACTTGACTCATCTGGAGTACCTAGACCTAGAACTGAGGCTTAACTGAGTGATACACAACCCCCTTTCTGCTCGCTAGCATTATTTCCAAGCTTAACTCCCATAAAGGAAGTTCATGTGATTATATTCCAGTCATCGTCCCCAAGAAATGTTCTCATGAACTCTCTTTATTCTCCTCAAAATTAATAACTATTGCCTTACTGCTTCTTACTTCTCTACTTGATGGAAGTCATCCTCTGTAGTTCCTGTCTTTAAAAACTCTGGAGAGCAATCCGACCCTTGTAACTATCGCCCTATCGGCCTCTTACGACTTTTTGGCAAAGTATTTTCGGCTATTATCAATGCTGAAATGGTTCAATATCTCACATATTTACTGACAAGTAGTATAGTTTCTGTTTGCCAGGTCTACTGTTGATGTGTTAATGGCCATCACCGAATACATATAACAGGTACTTGATGAGAACATTGAAGCCTAATATGTTGTCCTGGATCTCTCGAAAGTGTTTGATAGGGTTTGGCATACTGACCTTCTGCGCGAACTATAGGGCTATGGTATAACTAGACGATTGTTCGATTTAATCCAATCTTTCCTCTCAAATGGTAAAATGATGGTCTTTCTGAATGGGCATACTTCCAAATTCTTTAATGTAAACGCGGATGTCTCTCAAGGCTCTATCCTAGGCCCTACGCACTTCTTAATGTTTATCAATGATCTTCCTGATGTAGTCAGTTACCGAATTGGCATCTAAGCAGATCGCACCACCACTACTCCCGTCTCAATATGAAATCTACCAGGGCTGAAAAAGTAGACCTCGCTTCTAAAAAGGGCCTCTAGATTGTGGTAAGAAATGATTCGTAAATTTTAATGCTTCCAAAACGAAGTTGCTCTCTTTTAAGTTTCCCTACCATACATTAATATGGATCACGCTAGTCTCCCCGAAAGCAATACACTGCGCCTCATTAGCCTCAATCTCTCGGCTGATCTCATGTGGAATAAATACATTGAATCAATAGTTACATCTACTGCTAAGAAGGTTGGTTCATTGTACCGAGCCGGGAAGTGTTTCTTATCAGAATCCATCTTGCACATTTATAAATCTATCATTCGTTCATCCACTGAATACTGTTGCTACATCTAACCAGGTGCTCCTGTTGTTCATCTCTGGGTTCTTGACAAAATCCAAAGGGGGGATCTGCAATGTAAT